>CM045563.1:20710162-21310162 GCA_024721245.1 Mitragyna speciosa
AAAATGCAATTTAGGACCGGATTGATGAGCACCACAAATCCCAGAATGAGCTTCTTCCAAGGCTTGAAAGGCTTCATCCTCTCCTAGGCAGCGCAAGAATACACCATCAAATGAACGTCGATATAATGTATCCTTGTAAAAGATGAATCGAGGTGCACGACGACGAATATCTGTCCTCCTTCGTGGGTCATTCGGAAGCCTTCCATATTTGAGATATTCAACAAGTGGTAGTCTCCAATCCTTTTTTTTAATTTCACGGATAGAGATAGCATGAATTTCAATTTCTTCATACTTGTCTTCATCAAATAATGGTGGGACCACCCATTTTCGACACACAGGAACTTGCATCTCGTGACTAGATAACGCAAGTGTTGAAGCAAGCATAGCTAAGGCATCAGCTTGCTTATTCTCTTTTCTTGGTATGTGCTCGATGGTCACACCTCCAAGCCATCCAATGAGTTGTCTGGCGTAGTCACGGTATGGGATTAATTCTGGCTTCTTAACTTCGTAGCTCCCCATGAGTTGATTAACAACTAATTTTGAATCTCCATAAACTTGAAGATCGAGTTGTTTCATGTCAACGGCCATTTCCAGTCCAAGTATGAGTGCTTGGTATTCGGCGACATTATTTGAACAACATTGACTTAAGGCAAAGGAATACGGAAGCACTTCTCTATCGGGTGTTATGAAAATAACCCCGGCACCAGCTCCCTCACGATGAGCAGCACCATCAAAATACATCTTCCATGGTGGACGAATTTCTACGAGAAGTACATCTTCGTCCGGAAGATCATCACACAACTCCCATTCAGCCGGAATCGGATGGTCAGCTAGAAAATCTGCAAGAACTTGTCCTTTTACTGCCTTTTGTGGAACATAAACGATCTCAAATTGCTGCAATTGGAGATACCACCTTGCCAGGCGGTCAGAAAGAACCTGGTCTACTCATTACATATTTAAGTAGGATTTGCCTTGGAGATTAGGCGTATTGTATGAGCTTGAAAGTAGTGCTTCAATTTTTGAATAGCGAAAATAAGCGCCAAGCACAATTTCTCAATTGGGGAGTAATTAAGCTCATTTGGAGTCATCATCCTACTCAAATAGTATAAAGCCACTTCTTTGCCCTCAACATTTTCTTGGGCAAGTAATGCCCCACAGATCGTTCTTGTGCAGCTATGTAGAGGATTAATGGCTTTCCAGTGTATCGGCGCAGCCAAGACGGGTGCTTTCATGAGATACGCCTTGATACTTTTAAACGCATTTGAGCAAGTCTCATCCCACACAAAGGGTACACCTTTCTTCATAATGCGGCTAAATGGTTGACACCTCCCAGCCAAATTTGATATAAACCTTCTGAGATAAGCCAACCTCCCTTGTAGGCTCTTTTAAATCATGAATATCTTGCGGTTCTGGCATCTTTATTATAGCATCTATTTTGGCTTGATCAATTTCAATGCCACGATGGCGAACCACAAAACCAAGAAATTTACCAGAGGTGACTCCGAAAGCACATTTAAGGGGATTCATTCGGAGTTGATACCTTCTTAGTCGATCAAATACTTCTCTCAAATCATCAAGGTGATCACTTCTTTTCCTTGATTTGACCACCAAGTCATCAACATAGCACTCCACATTTTTGTGGAGCATGTCATCAAAAATATTTTGCATGGCTCTTTGATACGTTGCTCCAGCGTTTTTCAGTCCAAAAGGCATAACTTTATAACAGTAAATGCCTTTGGGGGTGCGAAATGCAGTAAGCTCCTCATCTTCAGGTGCCATACGAATCTGGTTGTAACCGGAAGAACCATCCATGAATGATAGTGCCTCATGTCCAGTTGTTGCATCAACCATGAGCTCAGTAATAGGAAGCGGGAAGTCATCTTTGGGACAAGCATTGTTGAGATCCCTAAAATCAATACAAACGCGAATTTGCCCGTTTTTTTTTCGCACAGGGACAATGCTCGAAATCCATGTAGGATACTTGACTTCACGAATGAATCCAGCTCCAATGAGCTTATTCACTTCGGCTTCAATTGAGGGAACTAAATCAGGCCTAAATCGCCTTTGAGCTTGTTTAACTGGGCGAGCACCTCGTTTGACTGCTAGGTGATGAACAGCCACTTTAGGATCTAAACCAGGCATTTCTTTGTAACTCCATGCAAAGATGTCACGGTATTCTTGTAAGAGCTCGACGTACGCATTTTCTTCCTCGAAACTCAAAAGAACACTCACATAAGTTGGTCGTGGCTGCTCGAGAGTACCCAAATTAATTTCTTTTAATTGATCTACAGTCGCCTTTACACCTTCTTCGAATTCAGGTGGAGCTTCTTCAGCATCTTCTTCTCCAAGACTCCCATCATCAATTGCAACTATATGGTTGCAGGAGGCCATGCTCTCTGCATCATCTTCTTTAACTATAGTGTGCACTATAGTATGCTCCTTAACCTTCAACACACTTCCACAATGCACAACAAGATTGGTATATCTTTTCATTCTTGAAGGAATAAGACTACCATATCTTTGTGTATTGTGATTGGGAGATGATGGTGACTCAAACTCCTTGATCAGTTTGTCAATTCTTTCTTTTATTGACTGAGAATTTTTCATTTTCTTCCTTTCGGCCCCAACCTTTTAAAAACTGAAATACGTGGAGTTTCGCCCCCAAGTCGATCAATTGTCTTTGAACCATTAACATTTGACGATGCTTCATCTTCAACAGAAATGTAATAGGTTATTCGCCCTATTAATTTTAATTCGAACTGGAGCTTGCGGCGAATAACCAAGGACCAGCTTTGGAGCTTGCCATATCATACCCTTTCTCTTTTAACATCTTTTGAGTGGAGTTCAGTCCATGAACTTTTGCACCAGCAGTTTCAGGCGGTAAAGAACTTAATGAAGTAGAGTTTTTCGGATCATATCCAGCTTTAGCAAGGAGTCTATAGGCGTTGGGATCGAAACCTTCCTTGGTTCTTGAGCTTGGCAAGGCATTATGCTTCAACTTTTGGTTCCTCCGATGGACGGACAAATCCCTTCAATGGAGATGGTGACCTCTTGACGGTATCTAACTTTGTCACGGGAAAAGTTAGATCTTTCAAAGCTTCATGCTTAGTTGAAGGCGATTGTTCTTCATTGCCTTTTAACTTTGAAACATAGCGAAGAATGACAGGTCCATCACTTGACGATGGAGTAGTCGAGCTTTGAACCTTTTGCGCATCAACATGCTTCCCATTGTTCAAAGTGGAGTTTATAATCAAATTTGAAATATCAGGATTTTGAGTTTCACTCACACTTGATGATAGATTATCGACTTCCTTTGCATCATAGACCCTAAGATAAAACTTAGCATCAGCAAAATGTGACTCAGATTCAGTGAATGGCTTGTCATCAGCTGTCACCTTTTTCACTACACCTTCTTGGGAGTATTTAAAACACTGATGAAGTGTTGATGGTACGACCCCATTCTCATGGATCCACGGCCTTCCCAAGAGTATATTGTATGTTGTTTTGGCATCTATGACGTGCAGTAATGCTTTAGAAGCCATTCCATCAATCATTATGTCAAGTTTGATAATTCCGATGGCTCTTTGCCCCCCTTGGTTGAAACCTTGGATCATCAATCGGCTATTAGACAGTTCATCAACGGAGATGCCAATATCTTTCAAAATTCGCAAAGGTAAAATGTTGACTGCAGAGCCTCCATCAATTAGAATTCTGTTCACTTTTTGCTCACGAGTATAGCCAGTTACAAATAACGGACGGTTGTGCGGTGCAGATCCAAGTAATAAATCTTCATTATTGAAAACAATTGTTGCAGCACACTCCATGGATGCTTTTGTAGCAGTGTTGGAGTTCTCGTCCGTATCAACTTTTTCAAACAAAATATCATTAGAATTGACGACATTGCTAGACTTGTAGTCATCAATTGGTGAAGATGGGTCATGTGAGGATGGATCGCCTTCAAACGGGGTTTCACCTTTTGAATTAGAATAGTAGACTAAAAAGTCGTACTTTCCAGAAGGTTCAGAGAGTCTTCCAACGGAGGGATCTCCAGTTTCGAGCAACTCTTCCATTCGCTTTTGACTTTGAGATTTCTTTTTGTTTGACTTCTTCTTTCTTGATATTTCATCATCTTCGTACCAAGCATCAAAAGCAGCTTGCTCACAGGCGTCACAGTTACAGAATGGGTCAAAGTATTTGTGATCACCATTGCTGAAATGATAGACAGGATTTCCCATTTCATCTAAATGATGAATCGGGAACTCCTTTCAATGGCTCTAACCTCTTGATTGATCGAACCATATTCACTTCGGAGTTGTCATCACCAGCATGTTGCGGAAAAGATGCATCTTTAGTGTTCATTGAAGCAACCCATTTTGTGGGTTCTTTAACAGAAATAAAGATTTTTTCTTTGAATTCATCAACAAATTTGTTATCTCGAGGGTCAACGGGATTAATTGTATTGCATGAGGCCAGTTTGCCATTAGCGAAAAATCCCTTCGGCATGAAATCCCTCAATGTAATTGGACAGGCGAGTCTTTTGTAAGAACTCATGGTTTGTCTGAACCTTAGAGATGACACCTTTCTTTTTTGTCGTTCTCAGTTTTTTCTTCCAAACCATCTTACTCCTTATTGGTGACTTATTCGTCTTATTAGACGAATGAGAGTTTCGCCTCCTTTTACGAGTAACAAGGATCCATCCTTCCTCATCAGAGTCATTTCGTTTGAGATTGTGGATTCAACATCTTCTTGTTCGGAAATCTCTCCAACAATTAAGGGAAATATAGTCGGCTTGATTTCACAGGAGAGAATGACCCAAACACAACGACAGGAGGTTTGATTGATGAAGTAGATTCTCCAATTTTCACGATAGGCTCTTCAACTCCCACAGGTTTTGCTGAACTAGAGCCAATTGTGGTTTGGTGTGTACTAACCTTTTTCTTCTTCAAGCAGGATTTTTCCTTGTCTAGCTAACTCCATGACTTTGTCTTTGAAAACAAAACATTTTTCTACAGGATGGCCAACCAAGCGATGATATTTGCAGTAATTCGGGTCATCAATCCTTTTTGCTTCGCTTGGTCGCTTCATCTCGGGCAGTGTAATCAGATTCAACCTTAACAAATCATCGAACATGCCAGGGACATCAGAATCAAGAAACGGATACTCCTTTTCTTGCATGTCTTTGAGGGTTAACGGTTTCTTCTTTTGTTCTTGATGAACATTGACCCTTCTCATCTTCTTTCTTTGCTGTTTTAGGGATAACCTTGAAGGGTGCTACACTAGCTAGCCAAGTGACTTCTTTCTTCTCACTTTTGACAAGAGGTTTACTTCCCTTTTTCATCTCCTGCTTTTTCTTTACTTTTGCGAGGATCAGAAACAGGTGGCTCTTGTCCCCCAAGGTTGATCTCCAAATTATGAGCCTTTGTCGCAAGTTTATCGAAGGTCTCCGGCTTGTATCCCTTGCAAGATATAACGAAGCCCCCAGTGCATGCCTTGGAATGCACATCTCAATAGCAGATGACTCAGACAGTCGATCTTTACTATTAAGACTAAGAGTCCGCCAACGATCAATGTAGTCGACAACAGGCTCGTCCTTCCACTTGACGAGCATTCGAGAGCTCGGTCATGCTAACAGTCCGTCTTGTGCTATAGAACCTATTGAGGAATTCTTGCTCCAATTGCTCCCAAGTGTCAATGGATCCAGGTTCAAGGTCAGTGTACCAGTCAAACGCATTGCCTTTCAATGAACGCACGAATTGCTTGACTAGCAAATCTCCATCAGTGCCAGCGTTATTACATGTCTCCACAAAATGTGCGACATGTTGCTTGGGGTTTCCTTTGCCGTCGAACTGTTGGAACTTGGGAGGTTGATATCCAGCAGGCATCTTTAGACCATCAACTCTCGCAGTATAAGGTTTGGCATAAGAGTGGGATGACTTTGAGGCTCCATCAAACTTGTCTTTGATCGTTCCTTCAATGAATTCCTTGAGGTGATCAACGTGAATTGTTCCATCGGCAGAGAACAGAGACGTGTTTTGTTGGATGTGACTTTGAAGTCTCCTTTGCCTTAGAAGAAGTCTCCACATCTTCATGGGTTTCTGTTTGCTTTGACCCAAAAGGGCTACTTTCATCGCCATTCTCGATCTTGCCCATCAGTTTCGCTATCTTTGCATCTTGGCTTTGCACGTGTGCAACGAGTCCTTCCACAAGTTTGGTCATGTGAGCCAATTGCTCTTCAAGAGTTGTGGTGTTTGTCATCATCACGGGCATCACCACGGAAGTTGTTGAATGAGTCAGGCCATCAAGGTGTGCAGCATGGGTGCCATGGTCACCATCTTTGGTTGGCAAGGTTGTAGAAATCTCCACCAAGGTAGCAGTAGGATCCTCCTTTGCCTTTTGTGCTAAGGTCCTTCGTTTTGCTCCTTGTCATTGGTCCACCATATGGCACCTCTTGACTTGCAGCAGTGGAGAAGATGGAATCTCCCACAGCAACAGTTTTGGAGTAGACATCGGAACCACTTGCCTTGATTGAATCCATTGTCAACTTCGTTGAACAGGATCTTGCAGGAAGAGAAGAGATGAGAGGCAGAGATGGTCCCACCGAGCGTGCCAGAAATTTGTACGCACAAATTTCGTGTCTGCGAATAAAAGACAAGAAAAATTAGCACAAATTGAATATTATTAATTTAAAATAAAAAGATTACAATCTCTGGATAAATTTCTTTACTAAAGAAATTATCCTCTGATTCTTCTCTTCACGAACAATTAATTCAAGGGCCCAAAATGGCTTGTTCTTGAATTAAAATCGGATTATCCGTAGGAAACGGTTGATTTGATTTTGTCGTCTCGAACACTTGAATCTTGGATCTTCAAGCCTCCAACACGAACACAGGAACTTGGTTGAACTTTGAACTTGGACTTGAGGATTTGATTTGCACTTGAACTTGGGCTTGAGAGACTTGAGAGAAGAAATCTCTAAAGAATTTGGTAGAGCTTTCTCTAAGTCTTTGGAGAATTTGTCATATATCCACTTGAGTGAAGAGAGCCCTTATTTATAGCCAAAATTAGGGTTCAATTGGCTTACAAGGAAACTCTCTAGAATTCTCCACCAACTTGGATTACTTGTGGCTTAAGAAACCCATTAAAGTAGACTTGAATTAATGGGTCGGCCCAAAGAGTTCAATGTGAATTAACAAAATTAATTCACTTTTAATTTAATGGACATTATACTTGAACTTGAGGCCCATGCTGATGGTCCAACTTATAAGTCCAAATATAAATGAACTTATAAAATGACTTTAATTTAATTTAAATTAATCAAGACTAATTTAATTTGTTTAATCTTGACTAATTAAATTAAAATAAAATATCAGTGTCTACATAATCAGATCACTTATGTTAAGGAAAGTTTTGTGCTACTATTAAAAGAAACATTAAATCAGAATCGCTAAAATATGAGGAAACATTAATTCAGGATCAATAAAATATAGGATTAAGGATCTCTATTTCATAGTTAGACGTATTTTTGTCAAGCTCCTCTAAAAAATATAAAAAAGGACCAAAAGCAATCTTGTCCTTTTTCTGGTGTCGCGAAAGGGGGCTGATGGATTCTACTGTCGATTAAAGTACACATATATTTAAAATGTGACCACACGCCCTGGTACAACTTACAATTACAAGCAAAGTAGCAGTAGCGAAAATCTTCTGTGAACGTTGATGGTTGTTCCTTTTATGTTGAGGTTGTCATACAATCCAGAAATAGAAAGTCTTACAAATACAATAATGTCAAGACATTTTCTTTACAATAACCTGTCATAAACCCTGGTTCTTCCTCGAATTTCGCTTCTTCTTTCATCTTCAATTCAAGGTAAGCATTTTCTTGCAATTTATTTCAACTTTTTCTGCAATTTCATAGATGATTCTTTTTGCTTATTATCAAAATGATTATATATTGTGATATCCGAAATGGGTTCTGGTTTTTCCACCCTGATGGCCATATTTCGTTTTCTTGATCCTTTATGCTTTCCCATGCGTGTAAGTCAATTTTTTATTTATGGGCATTTTTTTTTCTCCATTGAATTTGCAGATGTATAATTGGATATATGGTTTTGTGAATAATGCTGAAAATAAATATCTGCTGCATTTCGTGTCTCTATGTTTGAGTTTATGATCATGAATGATAAAATGGTGTTTGCAGAGGACATAAGCAAGAAAGTATTGATTCCCCTTTTTAGTGCTATCAACCCAACTAAATGGAAATTTTTTTTGCAAAGCCTACAGATTATGATTTCTGTTTAGGCCAAATAGATATCTGTCTGGAAATTGAATAGTATTTGCCATGCTTGATTATAATTCTCACAAGTGGAATCAAACATATGTACGGTTTCTAATATTCTTGACAAAATTTTGCTGCCTGATTTTGCATTTTTTTGGTTTTGATATTTTATTTCAATTTCTTCTTCTCTGGTGGAGCGAGCCTTTAGGTGAAATCAGTATTCTTGATTGGACCTTCCTATAAAGAATGCATTACAATCTACATCTGCAATTTATTATGAAAGCTTGCGTTCTAATCTCCGAATGTAACATATAACTTCCACAATTTTTTGTAGTTTTTTAATTAAAACTATTTTCTTGCGGTGACAAATGTTAAAAGTAATGGAGCAAGAGAAGGATTCAACTTCAAGAGTGCTGCAGCAACTGGAAGGGCAGATGCCACAAGCCTCAGAAGAACTTGTTAAGTGTGATAAGCGGCTTATATTTTCTTGTAGTCATATTTGTTCATTCTCAAACCAGGAATATAGCATAGTAGATTCTGCAGAACGATCAAAGTCGAAGGTGAAACTTATAGGACTCATAATCTTTTACTCAATAGTCATGGTAGTAGAAATCGTAGGTGGCATGAAAGCAAATAGCCTTGCTGTCCTTACGGATGCAGCTCACTTGCTTACAGACATTGCTGGAGCTTCCATTTCTCTTTTTGCAGTATGGGTGGCAGGCTGGGCGTCTACAGCCCAACAGTCTTTTGGATTTAGTCGTCTTGAAGTTTTGGGAGCCCTTCTATCAGTACAGATGATATGGGCTATCTGTGTGATTTTGATTTATGAAGCATTTGACAGGATTTTTCACAAAAATGATAAGGTGAATGGGAAACTCATGTTTTTTATTGCCTTATTTGGATTCTTGGTGAATTTATTCATGATTTTCTGGCTTGGTCACGATCATTCCCATCATAGTCATTCTCATGAATCTCATCACACCTGCAATGGTGAAGAGCATGATCATGAAATGGAGGCGTTATATCTTTCGAGTGTTGAGGACACCACACATCTGGCATCACCTTCACCTAGGAAGATAAAGATTTTAAACATAAATATTCAAGGGGCTTACTTGCATGTAATTACTGATATCATCCAGACTGTTGGGGTGATGATTTCTGGAATTATTATATGGCTTAAACCAGAGTGGTTGGTGGTTGATCTGCTCTGTACTCTTGTCTTCTCCGTTTTTGCTCTTAGCACCACTTTGCCCATGCTGAAAAAGGTATTCTGTATATTGATGGAAAGAACACCGGACGAGATTGACATTGCACTTCTTGAAAATGGCTTGAAGAGCATAGAGGGACTTCATGATGTTCATGACCTGCATGTTTGGGCCATCACTTCTGGGAAATTTGTGTTGGCCTGCCACATAGTGATTGGCTCTGGAGTGAATCAAAATGAAATTCTTGGTAAAGTTAAGGATTACTGTGAGAGAACTTTCCGAATTCATCATGTTACTGTACAAATTGATCAAGACGTAGGCTGAATGCAGCATTTTATATTATTCACTTGTCTCTCCCTTTTGTGTTTCATTTTATTTTGTAAAGTGCAGATACATCTAGGTGCTAGAGTTCTTTGTTCCGCCCCCAAGTAATATGAAGAATTGGTGCTTGCGTAGGGTTCTTTGTTCCGCCCCCAAGTAATATGAAGAATTGGTGCTTGCTTAGGTACATAGCCCTTTCTTTTTCACTTTTGTGGAATGCATAGGCATACAACTTCACTATACCTGCATGATAAACATCATAAACACCTTAACGAGATAACAGGAAGCCCATTTTAAGGTTGTAATTAATCCAACCCAAAACCAGAGAAATAAGGTATTCTTTTATTCCACATGGCCACGAAAGGTATGGCTGATATCAAAATTTTGCTGTTAAAAATTAGGATTTCAATTGGCTTGTTCTTCTCTTTTTGAACTTAATTCAATCAAATTTGGAGTATCAAACACTGGACAAGAATTAGATTAAGATCAGCGACAATTTTCGAAAGTCGCACCACCACTCCAGATTTTGACCAAGACACAAACGGCTGAATCATGCATTCATGATGTGCTACCATTTAAAACGAAGGGTTAGTTAACTTTAAGAGTCAACAAGACTAAACAAAGAGAAGAAGGACGTATAAATCTTGTATTCACACATATATAATTATCCAAGTAAATGCTTCTTGCTTAGACAAAAGCCACCAGACAATTACCAGTAACAACACGCTTATGAACGTCTTCATTGTTTATATGTGGATTAGGTGAGGCGGCAGATTTTACATGGGAAAATGCTTTCAGCCAGAGAGCGACCCCATCCAGTATAACATTTGATTTAGACAAAGTTTACCAGCGATACACATTTTTATTGTTCTATGCCTGCATGTCAAGTCAGCATAACCATATTCGAACAAAATTTACTAACCATATGAAAGACACTGCTCCACTTAGTTCTTGGTTGATATAGTGTTGATGCCTAGTAATTATAAGATATCCTGAATAAGAATTGGTTCATTATTATCTAAAAGTATACATTTAGTCCCAGCACACCGTTAATGAAACCCACTATATGTTGAAGGTAGCTAGCTGAGTGCTAGATCTCAAACTTGACCTGTTTTCTTCCGTATTTTTTTTAATTAAAATGATCTTGTAACAGTAGATCGACCATACAGATTGTTGAGTACAAGGAAACTTGACCAATAATTCGATCAAATAGGTATTTTTATCACAAGTAACAAGGTAAACAAAGAAATGTAATCTATCGAAAAATGCTACACTTACATGACCATCTGATGTTTAATTTGCCTCAGCCACATCACCCGTATTGGTCTTTCCTTTAGACAAAAACTACAATGTATCATACGAATAAGCAGGTCCTCCTAGATGACTAAGCACTTTTAACATCATTAGTGAGCTCTTTTGGTTGTTGCAATGCAGTAATGAAGTATTCTACAAGCTGTTTTTGCCCAAAGAAAGGGGGAATAAAGAAAAACAAAAAACTGAAAAAGAAGGGAGAACAAAAGTTGTGCCTGCTACCAAATTTCTTTCCGTTCCTGAAAACTGAAATCTCAGGTAGAACAACAGCCTCTCTTCGAGTTTCCAGACGAATCATTGACATTGATGGTGGTACCCTGCCCAGGCAGCACAGTGGTGGCAGCTGCTTCCTGGGCTGCCAATGCTTTCTTGCTTATGATATGATAGATTTCTGACAAAATAGTTTGAAAAGCCTTGTCAACATTATATGCTTCCAGTGCCGATGTCTCGAGAAATGAGAGTCCTTCCTTCTCAGCCAAAGTTTGGCCATCGTTCTCTTGAACAGCTCTAAGATGATTAAGGTCGGACTTGTTTCCAGCCATCATGACGACAATGTTAGAATCCGCATGATCCCTCAATTCTCGGAGCCACCTTTGCACGTTATCAAAAGTTTGCCTCTTGGTTATGTCATAGACAAGGAGTGCACCCACAGCTCCTCTGTAATAGGCACTGGTAATAGCCCTATACCTTTCCTGTCCTGCAGTGTCCCATATTTGTGCCTTGACTGTCTTTCCCTCTATCTGTGCCACGTTTTCAGAAGATCACCATGTTAGTGTTACGTGATCAACCTTTTTCCAAGTATACTGAAAAAAAAAAAAAGGCAAATTATCTTACCAACTAAATGAACTTCCCATAAATTAAAACCTCTATTAAAGGTTAAGCTTATGCCATAAAACCTATAGGAAACTACTACTTCACTGAAGCTGCACGGATGATTCTCTTTTCCAATTCAGAACTTACATTCCCAAGGAGATCAGCCAAGATACACAGTAATCAGAGCATAACTAAGAAACAGAGGCATGCTCAACATATCATCGAACTCCATCAAGACATATCAGAAAATTAGTCTCAACATGCAACAAACACGTACTAATAAGATCGAATTTTTATCCTATTTTCACAAATCTGCCAACTACATTCAACCCTCCAATAACAAATAAGAAGTACCCTCCAAATTGTTTGATCTTCAAACAGATCCCCATCCAACACCAATTCCTAAAACCATATACAAATAACATAACCTCAAAATATTGGAAAAAAACACACCCTCCTCAAGTCAGTCATTTGTGCTTAAAACAGCATCCATTTTCTTTGTTATCTTCCAAAATAAATAGGAAAAATTAAAAGTTTCAAAGGCATGCAAATTATTTAGTTTGTCAATCACTCCTCAGCTTAGAAACAACTAAAATTCGCACTTTTCTTATTATCATACATACAATTAATATTAGAAAAACAAACTGAAAGAACAAGTTAAAGCATCGATTTTTATTTGTCCGCTAATTCCCATCAAAACAAACTAATCAAACGGGGTTCAACAACTAGAGATGTGTTAATAAGCAATGCAAGAAGAAAAAGGGAAAAAATGAATGACCTGAAGAGTACGGGTAGCGAATTCAACTCCGATGGTGGATTTAGATTCCAAACAGAACTCATTTCGAGTAAACCTAGATAAAATGTTGGATTTTCCCACTCCGGAGTCGCCGATCAACACGATCTTGAACAAATAATCGTACTCGTGATCCACCTTATTCGCCATCTCTCTCTATCCCTCACTTCAATCACTACAACCCAACTGCTCTGATGAATTGATGATCCCTTTATCCCTGCACCTGCAATACAGATCCACAAAACTCACTCAGATCCAATCCAAATCCGTATCTCCACAACAACATATACAGATATATACTCCTCCATGCGTAGAAAAATACGCAGAGCTTACCGTACAGAAGACAGCAGAAAAGACGAGGAAAAAAAGAAGGAAAAAAATGGAGAGAAGGGAAGAAAAATATTACTGGGTCCAATGCAAGTTTGAAACGGCCAGCATTAAGAGGCGGGTGGCAAATTATTAGTGGCAACTAGTAAGCGTGTTTTGAGTTAATAAATTAATTTTCCGAATGGAAATAAAAGCGTTGGGGTTTCTGTATTTTTTTTGTGGGGAGGAAGTGGCGTCGTTTCGTGGGAGTTGACAAATATATACGTGTAGGAGGCTAATGGGGGAGGATCTGGGTTGGCGGCAGTTGGCGGTTCCTGAAGGGCAGACTGGCAGTGGGCAGGGCGTGCCAGGGTGGGGAAAAGCAAGGAATGTTAGTGGATTTCCATGTCCTTCTGCATTGTTAATTCTTGGTTTTGTAGTGGGTCAATGCTTATTGATGTGTTGGCTATTATTTTCATTTTTCTCTTTTTTTTTTTTTGGTTCTTCGTAGTTTAGGTTTTGTATGATTGGACAACAGATTGAATTCGTTTGTCCAATTGGGCTTAGAGAAAAGATGTTTTTGGATATCCCATTTAGCTTGGTGATTTACAATTAAAAATCATCTAATGCACAATTCGGCGATATTGGCAAAGATCCTAAGATAGGAATATATTTTGTTTGATGTTGTTTACGACAAATGAGAGAAGTCTAGTACTTTTTTTGGTTTTTTTTTAAAGAAGGAAATGTTATTGTGAATTTTTGGTCGATTATATGTTAAAATTTAATAATTCGATTCTTATCGTCTCTATTATCTTATAATATTGTAGTTTTAAAAGAGACAAATAATGAAATATTACAAACCCATCATTCTTTTACTACCATTGTCAAAAGGCATTGTATAATTGCGCACCACAGGCGATTTAGCACCACAAATTATGGCATAATCATGTAAGAATACCTATTGGATCAAAGAATGATTGGAGTTAAAATGTTCATATCATATCAGAGACTTTGGAGTGCATAAACAGATTCTTCATTGTTGTGTGTGTCACGGGGACGATGATTGCAAGAACAGTACTTGAACACATAAAATATTATCACTTTTTGGCATAAACAACAAATATATATAAGCTAGTAATGCTACTGATGCATCGATTGGGGCCGTTGATTAAACAACTCGCACAGATGCACGTCGGTCCCAATTGTCGAGTGCCATCCTCATAATTTTTGTTCACCGACCCACTTACACTTGCTGCCACATGTTAAGAACTGAGATAGATGAGGGAATATAAATATTTTTGCAATTTGGCTACCTAGGATCCAAATTGCTTTTCTAATTCGGATCTTTATTGATACGCCAATTTTGGGTTTTTTTAAGGCACGTAAAACAATGTGCATTTTGAAGTGGGTATGAAACCTAGGCCTGGTCGACCTTTGCATTATCAGGCCGGGCTGAGGTTGTAGACCTTTTGGACTTCAAAAGACATGAACTGTCCTTCTGGTTCGGTAGTTTGTGAGTGGGCTTAGGCCTTGGAACAAGACTGAGTGCAGCCGATATGGATTTACATAATCATAATCCAAAGGATGGAACTATCAACAAAATTAACACTTCATATCCTCTTTCCCCCCCCCCCCCCCCCCCCCCCCCCCCCAAAAAAAAAAAAACACTTCATATCCTTTGTCCAACTATTTTCGTCCAATTGTGTCCACACCACATATCGCTGTCTTTATTGTCTAATTGTGTCGGATGATAAACAACTATTTCACATCATACACAAATGGACACTAGAAAAATTAGGTAGAAGATCTAAGCTGATCGACTAAAGTTTGTAGGCGGCCGCCCCGCCCGCCCGGGGGAGGAGTTTCACACAAGAAATCCAAAAAAAAAAAAAAGGAAAAAGCTATGTGTGGAAGTAAGATGCATGAAAAATCTAAACTGGAAACAAAAATGAAGAGAAAAGGATTGGGAATAAATAGAGAGTTGAGCGGTTAGAGTTCTATGACTCTACTTCAAAAGTTAGGGGTTTGAATTGAAAGAAAAGAGAGAGAGAAAAGGACCTCGACCTCTGATGACGTAGTTCGCTAATTCTTTCGGCTCCCAAAATTTTATTACTACGTCACATTATTTTGCTATAATTTATACTGTCATACATATACATTGTTGTAATACCAATTCTGCAATAAAACATCTAATAAAGTCTCTCCTCTATATATAATACAAATATGAGCCATCTTGCCTCGTCCAGTCTTCCAAATTTTCAGCTAAAAATGGCAACGATCCTCTCTCTTGTTTTATCTCTTCTCCTACAAGGAACACTTGGTAATACTCTTCACTAATTAAGCAAGCCTAAGGCTGAAAGTGCAAATCAGTCTCGTCCTTTATTTCTAGTTAAATTCTTAATTTATCATGTTCATGTCCATGATGTTGCTCGCTACTTTATACATGGATTGTTTATATTCTTTCTTTAATGGGATTCTCAGGTGAACTAATATGTGATGAGTTGCCAGCGGGAATGTGCGCGTTTTCGGTCGCAACCTCTGGGAAGCGATGCTCATTGGAGACTGGTGATCAACCCGGGATCCTCCAGTGCAAGACTTCCGAAGTTTTCGTGCATAGCATCCGTGAATATATTGAGACCGATGAATGTATAACCGCACGTGGGGCTGATAGGAATGTTATTGGAATCTCATTCCCTTCTCGATCCATTATTCACATCCAAGCTTTGCTCTAAGCAGTGTCACAATAACTGCCCCAATATTGTTGATCTCTACTCTAATTTAGCTGTAGCAGAAGGTTTTCTTTCTGTCTTTCTTTCTTTCTGGACTAAAACTTTTTACAAGTAATTTATCTGATGGACTGTGCAAAATGCACAAGAATATAGAAATTGTACTGCATCTTTATAATTCTTTTATTGTGCTACTAAATGATCCTCAGGAGCGCTTTTGTCAAAGGTGTGCAAGGAAATGGAGACCGGTCCTCGCCGCGAAATGTCACAGCTTCAAAGTACTGGTATAGCTTCCGCTGCAGGTCCAATTTCTGATGTTGCTCCCGGTCCAATCTCTGGTACTGCTGCTGTTACTGCCGCTCCAGCTCTATCTCCGGTGGGAAGTGGCGCTGATACTGCTGCTGATTCTCCAGCACCTCTGTAGTTTTTGATTAATGTTATGCACAAATATATGCTAGTATAATTATTATGTTGAACTATTATTAAATCTTGCAAACCATGTCAGTTATGTCAGTTTGTATGAGACAATAAGACTGATTACCTTTTAATAAATCACGTACCAATTATATTAAGTAAATACATTAATCAGTCGTTATTCATGAAAATTCTTATGTACATTTCGATGATTTCAGGGACGGCGACATTATATTGATGCTAGAATTCGTCTATAGACTCATGAGTTATTGTTAGTTTGGATTCTTGAACTTTACTATTTAGCCTTTAAGAAGTTGATCAGAGTACTCTTCCTTAGCTGTCAACTAATGTCAGATCTTTGGCACCTCTTTACATCAGCACGTAGTAGACGGTGATCATCAGCCATTTTCTGTTCGACACGACTTCTATTACTAGCTAACTACCTCCCCATCATCATGTAATCTCCAAAACTCTTTAATGGCACCAAAGTAGCATGAATGAAGTAGCTGATTCCTGCTTTTGCTTTCGGTACGAAGTTGTTGTTTTCTGCATGCCGTGCCTACATCCAACTGCAGAGAAAATGATCCATGGTCGGACTATTCTACCAACTTTATCGGCCAGAAGCTCAAACTGGAAGAAGGTGGAAGAAAAGAGGGAAAGAAAACAAAAATTGCACACGTATTTATGGGGTCGAGCCGCAAGACATTCAGTAGTAGACAAGTAGTTCTTCTTCTACGTATATGAGTGGAAGGATTTTCTATTTTTCTTTTTCTTACTTTATAGTAGGAAGAATTTAACGGCATCTTTTTTATCTCTCTCTACATATACATATGCATACATACATACATACATACATATATATATATATATATATATATATATATATATAAAATACGTGCACCTATTTGTATATTGATACGCATAGACGTGCATACAAAGATTCGCTCATTTCGTGATTACATACCTCATGAAGTCCAATATTTAAGTAATTGTATACACCAAAAAAAAAAAAAAATCTTATTTTGACCAGCGTCAGGGTCTGTTTGTTTGAATTAAAAATATTTTCTTGAAAAATATTTTTAAAATTTTCTTTAGTGCTAAACACCAGAAAATATTTTCTTGTGTAAAATATTTTTCAATTTTCCTTCCTTTGGCTGAAAATAATTTACATACTCAATAAATGTAAGTTATTTTCCTTAGAGTGCAAGAGTGACATTAAACCTTAAGTACCTACTATTATAGCTTCAATTACCAACTAATTTTTGTTTTTAATTCTTATCAACTAATTTTTTTCATCATTTTGGGCTCCACAATAGTTATGTATATTTTACCATTACATTATTTTGAAGATTACTTATAAACAAAATAATCTCTAATTAATTCTATTTACTTCTCAAACATTTATTACATTTGTTATTAGTTTATTTAACTCATATTAACAATAAAAAAATAAAAAAATTATTTTTCAAAAAAATTTTACACTGTCATCCAAACACTAGAAAATTTTAAGAAAAATGACATTTTCCGTATAAAATGTTTTCTTAAGAAAACAATTTTCTTAAAAAAATGTTTTACATCCAACCAAACGGTAATCTGTCATTTTTTTCTTGTGCAGATTTCAAAACTCTAAATTCTGAAAGCCCTAGTCCAGAAAATGTTCTATTGTTATTGTTGCATTTACTCTTAGAATATAACACTATAATTCGAGTGAATGCTCTGGAAGCAAGGATTTGTAAATGTTATTATAGGGAAAGCAAAAAATCTAACTTTGCTGCTTTTAAAGGATCCGCCAAACTCTTTGAAAGATTATTATTAGCTGATTAGTTTCATTACATTACGGAAGGACAATTATTTGGTAGGCTCTGCCACTTAGATGAACCACCAGAAAGAACCAGGAAAGAGTATTAATAATAAAAGGTACGAGTATTAAAGAGCTGCAGACGTGCTAAACATTATTGCATGCATACAGCAGAGAAATTTGGTCTCATTTTTTTTTTTTTTTGAGGAATAAACTTGAATTAATGTAAGTCTGCAAAGGCAGCATCCAGTACATTTATGGGGAAATTTACAAACCACAAAAATTGCCCTACTACAGAAAGTCCTAATTTGGCTGCTGCATGGGCTACCATATTTGCATTGCGGTTAACAAACTGGATAGAAGCAACAGGGAAAGACTGCAGCCTACTGCGAATTTCAGCCACCAGATTCCCTATTGGAGAGAGGTCCGGCTGGCTGCTATTAACTTTGCTAACTACGCTTAGTGCATCGCTTTCCAAAATGAAGTGGGACAAGTCAAATTCATGAGCAAATTGCAGAGCTTTGAGGATGGCTAGAGTTTCTGCATGTGCGACACTACTGCAGTGAAGGATGTGTTCGACTAACATTGCTTGGAGTTCACCAGTATTATCTCTTACAATGATTCCAACTCCTGCTGTTCCATTGATGACAGAGACATCTACATTGAGTTTCATGAGCCCTGCGTCAGGAGGCTTCCATTTGTTATCCGAGGCTGGATGACTGGGATTGCCCCTACAAGCCGCCCTTCTGATGTGAAGTGATTGATATTCATTGAGTAAATTGATGCCATATTCGCAAATTTGTTTTGCCCCCCTAGCTGCGCCTTGAAAGATTGCTTCATTCCTAGATTTCCACAGGAGCCATAAAACTATGGCTAGCTGTTCAACATCCTGTGTATTGTTGCTTTCCAAAACTACTGAGAACCATTCTTTTAGACTGCTGCATCTTTTCCAAGAGGGTATGGCTAGATGCCTGAGCTCCTTCCAAACTTGCTTTGCCTCCATGCATTCAAAGAAAACATGTTTATCTGTTTCTAAGGGATGAGAGCACCGAGTGCAAGATTTGTGCAATGATTTCCATTTGCTTGCAAGGTTCTGATTTGTCCAAGTACTACTCCAGTTTTCAAAATACTAAGCTAGTACTAAGCTTCTAGCACGCAGGTGAGTGATTTTTAAAAAATTTACTTCTAAATTTTGAATAAATTTGTTTGCCTCAACAAAAGGGGAAAGCAATCATTTACAAGGCTGAACATGTAGAATGTATTGCACTTAAAAGAAATGAATTGGGACATTTATGCCTAGTTTGGGAGGAAGGAAATGGAGAGAAAAGAAAGGGAGAGAAAGGATGTTTGAACAATTCCTTTGTTTGGTAGTAAACAGGGAAAAGAAAATAAAGGATTCTTAACCATTATCATTTATTTGGGTGTAAAAATGGTGAAAGAAAAGAAAGAAAATGGAAATAAAATTTTCTTTTTTTCTTCGTAAAAAATTTTCCTCCCAAATTTTGGGGGAAATGGAAGGAAAGAAAAAGAAACTTCTCCTTTCCCTTAATTTTTTTTTCTTACCTCTCATTTTCTCTTCTTTTTTTTTTCCGTCTCAACTCCCAAACTAAAGCTTAAGTTAGCCTTGTCCTATAAACTCCTCGCTAATGCTTCTCACAAAAAGGAAGAAACAATTTCAATTTTCGAATCGAACTATTCATTCTATCATATTCATGCATAAAAATTATGCGAATAAAAGAGCACAAAAGTGATTAACATTGTAAATATGAAGATTGCACAGGTTCTAAAGATAAATAAAATGCAAAATTATGAAGTAATTATTTCAAGAATCTCATAGAACATTACTTTTCCATAAAAATTTAATTATTAAGATGCAATCATGGAACGTTTCTTTTACACAAGTATTTAATTATTAAGATGCAATTGGTGATGACTATTTCCATAAACACTTACCCCACATTTGGTACACAAGAATGGCTTGGAATGGAAAGTCATTCCACCCAAAATATCTTTCCACCCAAAATGAGTTGGAAAAATTTTTTTCATTCCATTGTTTGGTAACTAAAGTTAGCATGGATTGTTTATTACTTTTCAATATTTGGTATAATCATATTGAGAAGTTAAAATGGAATAAAATATATACTGGTCTGACTAAAGTGCTCTTAATCTATACATGTGTTTTACATATATAAAATATGTATATGTGTGTATATACGTATATGTATATGTATATATGTATATATGTATGCGCATATGTGTGTGTTTGTGTGTATATGTGCGTGACACACATACACATACGTATGTGCTATATAAAATTTGTGTTCGTGAAAGAAATTTTAATAGATTTAATTTAATAATAATTGACATTCTTATTATAAATAATTCAAATTGTATTAATTATTTAACTTTACTATATAAATAAATTTAAAATTTTTGTTTAGTATTACACACACATGTATACACATAACACATATACATACATATGTGTGTGTGTGTGTGTGTGAGGATAGGTAAGGATATTTTTGACATCATGTATTTTTTTGTTTCTAGGATGAAGTGGAAAACATCTTTCTCTAAGATTTTGCAAGGAATGGAGTTTCCAAGAAAAAAAAGGTAGAATATCATTTCTGGAGGGAAAGGCTTTCCAACTTACAAGGTACATACCAAACATGAGAATGAAACGAGTCAATTAAAAATACTTTTTCATTCCAAGTCATTTTCACATACCAAACGTGGTCCTAGCTTTGGCATTTAGGAAGGATAAAAAGGACAGATTTAGAATTGAAAATCATACCTCAATTGTACGTGACAAAAAAATTTAAAAACACGTGTTAGCACCAATTTAAGAGTTTTACCCCAATCATGGGAGTGTGACCTTGTAATAAGAATTAATAATAATAGATAAAAAAAATTTCTATTCAATGTCATGTGAAAAGACACAAAAGCCCTCGCTACGGCGCAAACGTTCACTTCAAGAATTATCCGACTTGCACGGTTTACGCGAAGAAACTCATCAGTCACTGCAAACCGAAGGCACAAGAACGTCGGTACCCCTGAGACGACTCAGCTGGCTCAAAATTTGAAGCTGGATTCAGGGGCGTCGGAGCCGAGCCGATTGAAGAAAATGAAGAAAGAAGATATGGTGAAGCTGATCAGCGCCGAGGGCTTTGAATTCGTCATCGATAAGAAAGCTGCCATGGTCTCTCAGACCATCCGCAACATGCTCACTTCTCCAGGTCACCTCCGATCTCTTAACTATCTGGATTTTGCAAAATTATTGAAAAAAAAAAAAGATTCAGTTTTTGAAATATCTTATCTAAATGGTTAATTCAATATGTCTCTTGTAGTATGAAACTGTGTCGTTGAATTACTTACTGCGGATTTGTTATGTGATTTTTTTTTAGGGAATTAAATTATGCAATTCGGCAATTGAGATTACGGTTGTGAAAAAAAAAATTTTCTAATTTTTTTGGTTTTAATGCAATTCTAGGGAGTTTTGCGGAAACGCAACAAGGGCAAGTGACGTTTCCGGAGATAAGCACTACTATTCTGGAGAAAATCTGCCAGTATTTTTACTGGTCTCTTCAATATGCCAGGTTTTTTTAAAATATTTTTTTATTTTTTCCTTTAATTTTCTGTTTTAATTAATAATAATAATAATAATAATAATAATAGTAATAATAATAATAATAATAATAATATGATTATGTTTTGCATGGATTTCCTTTTTTTGGGATAAATTTCGCCTGTTTATAACGCTATGGGAAAAATATTAGTACTATGTAAGTTCTGTAATTTCTTATGATGGTCATAAGAGGTCTTGGGCTTCAATCTCACACCCTTACCTGCCCATGTGTTGGAGGATATGTTACTTGATTTTTCTGTGTGAAACTCTTGATTTGTTATTATGCAATTGACAACAATTCAACAAGTGACAAATATTTGTCTTGGCTTATGATTTTGAATTGGATGTGCTTGAAATGTAGTTTAAACAGTTTAATGAAATAAGATGCTGATGCATCTGAAAGTCGAAAATTTTCTATATTCTTGATGTGGATCAGTTTAATTAGTCCAAATTTCCTAGTATACCAACTCGTATTAAACTGCATCATCTTTCATAATACCCCTGAAATTAGTGACCAATATTCTATTCTGTAATGGACCACTGGGGGCCTTTGATATAAACTGTCACATTTAAATAGTTGCCACACAAGGAAAAGTTTGTTGTTATACGTCTTCTTCCTTTTAACATCACCAACTGAAGCTATAAATATTTTGAAAATTTGAAGACTCTTCTATTTCATAGATGTTTGCAACTTACTTTCTTATTTCGTTTCTCAGAAGAAGTAATATCTTTCGTCCATACAAAGTTGGTCACCTTTTTCTTCCCTAAGAACGTGTAATTTTGTATTGCCACTATTCGCTTTTCATGAACAAGTTTAGCAGTCTTGTATCTCTCACATATAACCTGTTTAGCTACTTGACCCAAGTCAACCATCAAGGCCACACTTTGAAGCTCATTACTGCTTGTTTTAGAAAGCTCAATGACCCAACCCTGCAAAGAGCTTTATGTTTTGTGCTTATCATGTGCAACAAGTTAATAAAAAATAAATTTGTGCTGTACAGAGTTGGATAGCTTTGAATACCCAATACTAGTTGAACTGCTGATTGTGGTATGTACATGCTAAGGTTATTTGTAATCCCAAAAACTTTGTGCTCTGGTCTCTAACCACTGCGAGTATTGGAATCTTTGTACATCTGATTATAGCTATTTTTGCAGATAGACAATAAGATACCTGTTTGCTTAAGAAATGTAGACAGAAATATGTTAGATGTATTAGTTCACGTTTAGCTGTTCCACTGATTTGGATTGACATTGTTGTGCATATTTATGTGGGATCCTGAATTTCTTTTAGTGGTAAGGAGACTGAGTTCCACATTGAACCTGAGCTGACTTTGGAACTGATGATGGCTGCCAATTATTTACACACCTGAGAATCTTGGTACTGGGAAGCAACCTTTATTAAGCTCTGTAAGGCTTCTGCATGATAGTCATTCTGAGGCTATTGGTTCATTTATTATTTCTCTCCTGTGCTATACATTTGTCTACAAGGTCTATTGGACTTGCCTCTAAACTATATTTTGCTGAATTATTCTTCTTAGGAATGACCAGAGGATGATGTTGTTGCCAAGTTCTGAAGTGTTGTGTTTACCTTCAGAAGTGCTATGAAGTTAGTTGAGTTAGGAGCTGACTATGTAATTCTAGTGCAACTATTGGACGGTCTATATTCTGTCTATATTACTGTTGGAAGCTGCGTTATTCTGATTGTCAGTGAACCATATAGATATATGATCCTTGTAGCAAAATGTTTGCCATAATTAAATGCCTTTTGTAATGTGCTTAGATGGTTTATATTTCTGATACAACCTCCACTTGCCGAGAACTAATGAATATGGTTGAATGATTGATGCAAATTTTTTTGACTAATTTAACCAATCTCTTCCTGAGTAACAGTTTAGCGAAGAATGCACTTTGTTCATAAAGAAGAGGAATTCTTCAAGTTTATCATAGAAGATTACGGAACTGCTCCGAGAGGGAAGCATACTGCTTAGCCTCTCCAGCAGTTTAAAAAAAAATTCTACCTCGTGTCTTCGTGTCGTCCTTTGTTATTTCTGTATGAAATAGAGTTTCCACAACTCTTTAATGGACAAATGAAATGTCAGGACCATAGTCAATCGAGGACGAAGTGAATAGTTATCTTTTACTCTGAAAAAGACATTGACGGAAGATAAAAAATTTTTCATCTTAAAGCTAAGATACTAGAATAGAATTTTTTAGAACCACTGAACGGGAATGCCAAATTGCCAATTGCCACATATTATCATTTTTTTTTGTTTTTTTTTTTTTACAGTTAAAAGTATTGTGTATAAGTTGTAATTGTCAGATGAACAGCGTCAAGTACGAAGCCCAAGTTGCAATTGTCAGATCAACAGCGTCTAGGAAAAAGCCCAATTTGGTGAAAGCGTGGGCGGCAGGATTCGAACCTGCGCGGGCAGAGCCCACATGATTTCTAGTCATGCCCGATAACCACTCCGGCACGCCCACATGATTGAGGGTCTGGGTCAGAAAATTCCTTTTATCAATGAACTAAAATTTGTTGTATCAATAAACTAACTTAATATAAAAACGATCACACGATTGTAAGTATTAACTAGGGGTGTTAGCGAATCGAGCTGCTCACGAGCAGCTCGCAAGCGGCTCGGTCCACTATTCGACTCGAGTTCGGTGTTGACCGAGCTCGAGTCGAGTTCGAGCAGCTTGTGGACTAAACGAGCTCGAATTCGAGCAATTAAAACTAAATTCGAGCTGCTCGTCGAGCAGCTCGATTATGATATAAATATAAATAAATATATATATTAAATGATTATATATGAAATTACTAATATATCCATACTTCTCTATAAAATTACAATTTTAATATCTATGAATTTTAGACAATTGGGGTTAATTTTGTAAATTGAAATTACTTCAAATATTTTGCTAAATTAAATAAAAACTTAATAAAAAATTATAATCTAAAATCAATAACAAAATAGGAGAAGAAAAAAACAACCCTAATTTCAAACATTAGGGTCGCCGTTCTTCTCCTTCAAGCAGCCCCTTTCACGCAATCGCCTTTCAAGTCGTCGCCGTTGGCCTTCAAGCCGTCACCGAGGCAAGATTCCTGTTGCCGTGGCTGCTGCTCTTCAAGCCAAAGCTGTTGCCGTTGCCGTTACATCAACATGGGTAAGTAAGTATAAGCTATTCGTGTTCAAGAAGATTCTTCCAATTTTCATCTTCTATTATGCTACTTTATGTTATTAGAAATTACTCGAACTGATGTGATTTAAAAGTCTAATTTAGGTTTAGGCTATGGATTTGAGTTGCTTGATTTAATTTTGATGTGAATTGCTTCACCGTTTGCAATGATGGGCAAGCCTTGTTAGTTTTGAAAGTGTTGTCTTGTTCTTGAAAATTGTAAGTCCCGAGTGAATATTAATGTTGTATTTGAGTTAAAATCTGTTAGAACTTATTGCCAATGGTGGCTTGCTGCTTGTGTTGTCTAAATATGTGACTATAATCTTTTTAATATTCAACGAATTAACAGTGGGCTATGTTTTGTTTGTTTGCTGGTGAAAATCAAGTGAGGATTTAGATAGAAATTTGAAGACTTACTAGGAGGTAGGATAACCTTGTCTCCGTGAATATGAAAGGATTGAGCTGCAACTTTTTTATAAAAAACGCTAAAATGGTAGACTTCTGTGCTGTACTCTAAAGGAAAAGTATGTTTCTTATGTTCTTATCAACCATTCTACTTGCTACAAACACATTAAACTTACTATAGGGTGGTAAAGAACATATCTTTTTTACTTCGGTGGATGTTACTACCCTTTTCTTAGACATGGTTTATCATTATATACTATGGAATATTTATCATGAAATTGGTTAATGCGTCTATCCCTCAAACCAAATCTTCCCATCCCAATCCTCCCCACCCCAAAGGGCTGACTCTAGTAGTGACTTAGAAAGAGTGTTGCTAAGAGTCAAAAACATGCTGAGCAGGATTAGAATGAGAAATGCATTTCATTAAAAAATTTGGACTGGGGTAAACTTTTGTTTCTACGTGGAGTGCCTTTAAAGCACTTATGAAATACAATAATAATTCCCAAATTTTGAGGGTGGCTTTGCTTAGATCTCTGTTCTTTTTTAAACGAACTTACTACTAGTTTTTTTGGATTCTTGCAATATTTAATGAGTTTACTATTGGTCTATTACTGGAACTACTGTTTTCAAGAAATCATATTACTTGCATTCATTATTATATAATTCTAATTTGATTCCAACAAGGCATTATTAATGTGGGTACTAATAGTTATATACTTGTATAATCACTTAGGTGTTATTTTACTATGATATCTTGTTTGACTTTTCCTTTTATTTGAGAAAGGTATGTTTGTAGATTTAAAGTAGCTTTATAAACTTTCTTCTTTCTTTTTTTTTGGCCTTTTTTTTTTTTGGTGGTATACTTGTTCTTGCTCTTGGTTATTGAACTATTTTTCTACTTTTTCGCAGGTTTGTTGAACTATGTTGATGATTGCTTGATGAAATTGGGTGGATTCACAAGATCACCATGACTTATTTTAGTGGTCTTAATAATAGTGTACGTCTTGTTGTTGTTTAATTTGTGTAACTTTGGTTTTAAAATTTAGACAATTTGAGATGGTATTTGGTGACTCTAATGTTGGAATTTTTATTTGGTATTTGGTTATGATGGATTGTGAGATGGTATTTGGTGACTCTAATGTTGGAATTTTTATTTGGTGTTTGATTATGATGGATTGTGAGATGGTATTTGGTGACTTTGATGTTGGAACTTTTATTTGGTATTTGGTTGCAATGGATTGTGAGATGGTATTTGGTGACTTTGATGTTGGAACTTCTATTTGGTATTTGGTTTTCATTATCTTAAGTGAATATATTGAATTTTAGCATCTTATTTATGATAAATTATGAAAATATTGTTTTAGGTTTATGAATCATATTTATAGGTTTCTATTGGTTGTTGGATTACTAGAAGTAAAAATGCTAGTAATTTGACTATTTGTAGAGGATGTGTTTGTTCAAATTATTTTTGTGCACAGGTTTTGAAAATTTTTGTCCAAAAAAAAAAATAATGTGGATTAAATAGGTTGTTCGAGCGAGCTCGGCTCGAGCTCGAGCTCGAGCACTAGCTTCACTTGAACAAGTGAGCTCGAAATCGAGTTCGAGCTCGAGTTCGAGCTCGATAACATTTTATCGAGCGATCTCGAGCCGAGCTCGATCTTTTCATAAAACTAACGAGTCGAGCTCGAGCTTCGAATTATAAGCTCGATCGAACTCGAGCTCGAATTCGAGCAGTAATAACATTAACGAGCTCGAATTCGAGCATAGCACTATTCGGGCTCGACCCGGTTCGATTACACCCCTAGTATTAACGCAGAATAGCAAGATGCTCTCTCCTTCGCTAAAGGGAAAAGGACCAAAGGCTGGGCTAGCTGGCTTCTTTTATCCTTTGAATCGTGCCTAATCTCGCTTTGCAATATCTAAAAGAGTAAATGGGGTCAGAAGTTTTGGATATGTAGAATAGCATTTTATGAATTTTTGAGTAGACTTACAACCTTATCGATTTATCTTCTTGTCGGACCAAACCCAAATAGTCATTTGCTTAAAGCTCCCAATTTTTTATTTAAAAAATTATTTCTTATTCTTAGTCTATTGTAGTAATGTATTTAATTATTTTTTTATGGATATGATGACTCATATAATTCCATTTGAACATTATTTTTTGAATAATCAAATAAAAATAGTAATTCATCTTATTTTTATTTTTATATTTTACCATATTATAATTCTTATAATATTATTTGAATATGTGTTAGATTGCCAAGTAAAAATAATTATATAAATATATGATACTTTAGCCAATAAAATAATAATTCAATTCCAACCAAATACAAGATGAGACTATTTTTTAAGAAATCCCATCAAATCCAGTTACAACCAAACATTGGATAGAAAGGATTGTCATTATGAGGATGACTCATTTTAAGATTATGAATTCTGGATGAGTCATCCCGTTTCATTCTGTCTGTGAACCAAACGAATCCTTAAAAAAGTATTATTGAAATCAAAGAAAGAATAAAAAGAAAAACTTATCCAACCCAAGAAGGATGGTCATGTAGGAGCATGGAAAGGCCAGATTATGGAATTTCAATGAGTTAAGTTAGTCCAAATGCTTAACTGACCTTACAAGGTAAAGAGAAGTTCTTGGCCAAAAATATCCATGGAAAGGCACATGGCCCCTAATCTAAGAATGAATTCCACCACCAAGTTGCACTTGTCCGGGTTTCTACTTTGAATCAATAAGTGGTTTGATCATTAAACGATGTTGATCGGATTAAGATTCGATCTCAACACATTCATTTAAAACGTTTATTGACTTTTCAAAAATCTAAACTAATTGGTCCAATTGTTCCAAAAAAAAAAATAAATAAATAAAGAACGACACGAAGAAGCTGATCGGGTCCAACCTGTGGGGACGTGAAGTGCTGGACCGGTTGGATCCCGGGTCCAAGTGGCACATACGACTTATCCGTTGAATTTTCGTAGCAAAAGATGTCCCGTGTGAATACCAACTTCTGTGTACGGATAAGGGAATATGCAATCCAAAGATTGATGAGAGAGAGAAAGGAAGGCAATCCCAATCCAAATTCTCTGACAAATAAAAAGTAAGCTCAGCCACAATTTTGTTTAAGAAAAAAAGAGTACTAATACTGCATAAAACAAAAAATAAATTTCAACAGCTGTCGTATTCATACCCAGGCCAAGAAGAATAGGACTCACTGAGTCTCCACATGAGATTCACTAGTCCAAAGGTTAACGTGTTTAAATGAAATTTAGTCATCTTATATTTCGCCTTCTTAAATAAGATGGTTTTAGATGCACACAAGTTAATGCGTTACGTTTTTTTTAAAAAAGTAATAATAAGAAAATGCGTAATGTAGAGAGAAAAAAAAAAAAAAAGAGTTCCAGATGCATACAAGTTAACACATTACGTTTTTGTAAAAAGAAAAAAAAAAACACGTAATGTAGAGAGAAAAAAAGAAGAATTTATTCAAAGGATCCACGTGTAAATAAAGTGTTGTTATAGTACACGAAGAGTAAGGTGAGAACCGTGAAATAATTTTAGGATTGGGTGTTTTGTGGTAGTCGGTTTCGAGTATAACTGCAATCTTGTGATCGTCACGTGGCCCTGTTTTCTGTTTGATTAGTGCCTTTTCGTCGTAACTACTAATATTGGCTATCTTCTGTTTTTATTTTTTCCTTCAAAATCTTATCCTTGTGTTGTGCAGTGGGAAATCCTCACAGTACATCAGCCTTCAGGTCTTTTTGTTTTCTGTTGTACTTTGTTGAGTTGGCACTTCGGATACAGAGGATTTTCAGAAGGAAAAATAAATGGAGAATAATACTACTGCTAGGAAGCAAGTGGGTTCTGGTTCTCCATCGTCATCATCAATCACTAATGATCTTTTTGGCTCCAAGGAGTCAGCACCGCTACCAGCATCATCTGGGATTTTCTCTTCTATTTTCCCACCTCCATCTACTGTAAATTGTTTCTTTACTCGGCTCTTTTTACTGGATTTTCTTGTTTTTGCTGAATTAATGCCCTTTTTTGTATGTAATGTGATCATGCTATGTTCCATTAGTCCATTGCTTTAGTTATTTTGGAGGGCTATTGGGAGTTTGAAGCATGTTTTTAATTCGGCTTCAAGTTTAGAGTTTTTTATTTGTTTTATGCTGCATGTTACTTGGATTAATCAAGCCATATTGGTTGAATTGAGGGTTTGAAGTCAATGGCTATTTAAGAACTGGAAGATATGTGCATGAAAACACTTTGATTTACATAGTTTTGATGAACAGGAGGAAGTATTGAACATGACGACCAGAAATGCTGAGAAGATTTATTCTTTTTTCTTTTGACAGATTTCTGACAAATTATTCTTGAATATAAACCACCATATACTGATATGAGAGAACCTACATCCATGAACTGTGATTTCTCAACTGATTGGTGTGACGTTTCATAGTTTATGAATATCAAGTCTAAGAATTACTTGGTTGGTAATACACCATTAGTGTTAAAGACAGCATCTTTTTGTGGTTAAAGACTGCATTTTTTTTTTTGGAATTTAATTTTAGTATAGCTCCTTTCATTGTCTTTAACAAAAGTTAGTGATTTTTTATGTTGCACGCATGTAATTCTATAGAGATTTTTGGTTTCAGGTTATGGGAAGGAATGACTCAACTTCTGAACTCATGGAATCTATCCAGAGGCATTCTGCTAGAAGCCAGGTCTGGAATAAAGAAACTCCAGGTTTGGTTTTGCTAATATTCTGTTCTCTCTCTCTCTTGTTTTTGTTGTTTCTTCCTTTTCCTAGCATTTGGCTCCAGAACAACATGGTCACTTTGATGGCAGAAGCCCACAAGATACATAATTCCATGTTGTTTCTAAGACATCTCAAGTTGTATTAAAGGTTTATCAAATACAATATATGACCTTGACTCCATGTATCTATTCAGGATTACACTAACTGTTTTTGTGTTGTTTTTCTATAAGCTATCCTATTTAGCACCATCTTAAATTTTGATGAGAATATGATTTCCTTATCAGCCGCTTCAGAATTATGATATTGATGCTTATAACTACTTAGAGGACTAGCTTCTTCACGGCTTGCTTCTGCTTTTGGCTTTATTTTTAAATGAGACACTGTGGTTTGCAAATATAAGGGTATTTTCTTTGTTATGTAAAGGGTATGAGATTCTTATGTTTTTTGGTATTGGCCAGATATTCCTTGTATTTGAGTGCTCTATTTTGGGAATTACAGAAGCTTCATTGTGTCTATATTTATCAGTAAAGTATGATATTTTGGACTATGGAGATGTGAAAAAAACTTTTGTCCAACTACTCAAATCATCTTATGGGATAAATCATTATACTACATTAGTTTCAAGTTTATGTTTCCTCTGTCCACTTAACTGCCTGTGTGAATGGGGAATCTTGATTCTTGGAAATCTAATTTTTGGGGAGACTGAAATGACCTTTATGAGGAGGTTTGTGCCTCAAATTTCTACACTTTTGCAGAAGATCTGGCTAAGAACAATGAGGATGCAACCCATGGCATATCGAACAAGTATAAAAGCTCAATCTTTCAAGAAAGGGCAGAACCATGCCCTTTAAGTTCATCTTTGTACTATGGTGGTCAAGAAGACATGTATATGCAGTCTTCAAATGCTCAATCACTGGGCTCATCCTCTAGCGTAAGTTTTTCAATATAATGAATGTTATTGTTTAAGATTATTTGAATTGGAGTAATAGAGCAAAATTTTAATGACTTGTCAATGGATTAGTTTAAGAAAGATGGAAAAGAGGATGACCTAAACGAGAACAACTCTCACATTGCTTCTAGAGGAAATTGGTGGCAAGGTACGATCATACATGTTGCATCGCTTTTGTTGGTTAGAGTTTCAACCGGGTCTAAATACCAGTAGAATAATGTTCATGCAGGGTCACTTTATTATTAGGTCTGCCTTCCAAGCTGCAAAGGGTATGAACTCTCCAGTTATTTATTAGAGGTAACCACCAATTATGATTCTGTGCATGGTGTATTGTTGATCTTAGGATGGAATTCTTTGAAAAGTATCAAGTGATTGCTTTCTTCTACATCATTATCATTGGCAAGATAGAATACATTATTTGAGCACTTGAACCTCAAAGGAAATGGACGTTTTTTTCCTCAAATGTTTGAGAAGAGTTCCAGTCCTTTGATATGGTCAATCAAGCAAATATCTTTGAACTTCTTGATATGAGTGTACATGTGGGGTATTACAGTAAATTGAAGTCCATCTTATGTTAGTTATGCATGGTGTCTCACATCATCATATACATATGGATCATATTTCTATGTTTCCACAATAAGAGGCATTTCTTTGATTTGTTGTTACCTTTCTGTAATTAACTTGCAGGGATTTCAGAACCCTTGGGTGTAGCTTATTTAAATTGTCTTGTGGAAGATAAAGTCTACTTTTTAGGCGGGATATTCTGGATAGAACTTGGACTTTTTTCAAGGGTTCTTCCTAGCATGTGGTACAAAAACTTTCGTAATATGATATTTCTGCTTTAATTATTGTTTTGGAGTATATAGTTGAGAAGGTTTTTGAGACTTTGTAATAGTTTATTGTCTCCTTAGTGTAAACTATTAACTACCAGATTTATCTGTTGATTTTTGAGTTAGCAATGCATGGTAGTAGTCATTTTTGTGCTCTCTTTACTATTTGTACTGATAATGAAGATTATGGTATGTGATGGAGAATATCCTTTTGTCTGACTTTCCTTTTCTTACTGTTCTCAATTATTTCTTTTTAAACGAAATACAAGCATATTCAATGTTTGTTTTCTTTGAAGAAACTCTAAATAGTTTGTGGTGATATGTCGTGGACTGCAAATCTCATTGTTGGGATACAAAAACTAGTATATTTTCCAGCATAATTAACTATTGAAGTTATGGATACTCCAAAATTTCCTTTTGTTTCCTCTCTTAAGCATATTGAAAATAATTTTTTTTTTCTTTTCTCCTCCAAACTGGTGGCTTGTTTTGCAGCATCTAGCAGCTATGATAAGTTCACGTGTTACGGTTAGGATAGTTTAGAAAATTAAGCATTTGAGCTGTTTAACTGTTTGCTAGACATTATTCTTTCATTCTTTATTTGCTTATGCACGTGGGATGTTTTGGATTTAATAACCCATCCTTCTAAAATGATGTATAAGCTCGAATAGTATGTGCATCTGTAGCAGCATCTTAAATGTTTATTTATCAACAACAAAAGTTCAGGAACAACCATATTTGATCTAGTTAGAAAGGGTAAAACCATATCTTAGAGGACAAGTAGCAGAAAAATAACAGTAAGCTTTGCAGGATTAGGTAGTAAGGGCAATTATTTCAGCATCCCACTGCTACTGTTCTGTAAACATGCCATGCGGGCAGATGATGCCACATAATTGCCATAAGTTTGATCTCAGTTTTCTCTCCTCATTATTCTCTTTGGGTTTCAAAAAAAGATTATGGTATAAAGAAACATAATCCAGTATACTATATTATAAGAAGCATAGCAAATTATGCTATGGTAGGATACTTAGTTATAGAAGAACTCTCTAATTTAGAGTGATAACAGCCTAAGAGTTTTCTTCCTTAGACAAGTAATATACGTTACTCCTATCTTGTATATAGGAGGTTGCTGATCAAAAAATTGAACTGCCTCTAGTTGTTGAAGTGATACAACATGTTTGTATACATTTGATTTTGTACACAGGCAGCTTAGTTTGCTAGAACAGTGATACACGACATAGGTATGCAGCAATTGCTCCTTGCTGGAGGTCCTGTAAATCCCGTGTGCCTGCCCTTTATGTGGTAATTTGAGGCAGAATTAATATCCATAACCTAGTGGAGCCACTAATTCAACCAGCTTGAGGTTGATACTTGCAATAATTCCTTCTGTATTCTCTATCATTTGCGATGCAAAGAAATAGTCTTTCATAAGCTGCTGCCATTTTTGTGGCAGTAAACAACTTCAAACCCCTCTCTCTTGCCAACTGACCTTTCTTTTCCAGAGTTACTCTTCCATCTTCCCAAACCTCATACAGAGCTTTTTTTAGTGAAGCTACAGTTGGTGAAAATGTATACCCAATCTCTTTGCTAACAATCACAGATTCTGTAATGCTAGCTAGTTTTGTGGCCATGAGAGGCTTGCTGGTCAGGACAGCTTCCAACAATGTGTGATCTAACCCCTGAGCTCGAAGAGTTGGGTTTACCAGTATATCTATTGCATTGTAGAACCTTGCCAACTCACCTTGTTCCAGTGGGCCCAAAACCAGTAAATTAGATCCTAGGTCTTTGTATCTTTCACTCCATGGACCATCTCCAGCGACAAGAACCATAACACTATCCTGAATTGTAGAATTTTCCATAAAAATTTGCTTCAGAGCTTCAAATATTAACGGGTGTCCCTTATCCTTGACTAGCCTTCCTGCCATCCCCAAGATTAGTGGTTTAGATTCAGGAATACCAAATTTTGCTTTAAAGTCCTTGCCTTTTCCTGCATCTGGCTTGAATATGCCCTCATCCACACCATTAAGAATAATGTGGACACGGTCCTCTGGTATCATATAGATCCGTTTAAGGACATCCCCAACATGATCGCTAGTGGCAACGTGGTGAGCATAACGTGGAAAAAACTTTACCTCTTCCACAACTTTCTTCACTCTTTCTGTCAGTAGATTTGATTGGGGGTTATCAGGAGATCGTAGAAGCTCCTGAATGATGTCGGAATGAATGGATTCATATGCAATCCCATGCCAACTAACAGCTAAGTTGGTCAGATTCCTTGCTCTTGTGTGCATGAGCCCAACACTTTCGGTGTGGATCACATCGAAGGATCTTCCTGTTGAGTTTTCAGTTTGAAATTGCTTCCACACTCCAGCTTGGTCAAGATAACCAGCAGCTGTTGGTTTTGAGAGGTGAAATTTTAAGTTGCTCATTGGATATCTTGGGAAGGATGAATTTGATGATGAAGTAGTGAAGATATGGAGTTCATGCCCCCGTTTGGCAAGTGTAAGATGGAGAGTCAAGGCATGACGTTCGAGCCCTCCGGCATGATGTTTATCCGGCCATTTCTTGACAAAGAGGGCTACTTTCAGAAGTCTTGGGGGTGGGTTTGATGGGAAGTTAAGATTGTTCCATGCTGATGGAAATGAAAGCAAGTTGATCGTTTGGTTTCGTTCCTGCACTTCCGTTTGGATTTCTGAATAGCAGCATTTGGAGCACTTAGACCAGTATAAGAATGAAATAGACGAGAAAGCAGACAGGAAAACAAGGATGTAGCAACAGTAACGAAAATTGAACAAATTTCTGTGAACATTTGCCATGACTCTTCAAGAATCGGAATCTGTTCCTTTTACACAAGAAAATGGAAGGATTGCGGTCAATTTCAGGAGAAATACACGAAAATGCATTGTCTATTTTGGATCTGATGAAGCTTGAATTGCACATTATTTCCAACTTGTTTAATTTTCTACCATATATTTTAACATTTCGGATCCGGCTTAGTTGACTTGAAGGAATACTATAATCTGTTCCATTTTCTGAAGCACTGACTAATACGCAACCAAACAATGGTCACAAGCCTCGATAAAGTAGTTGCGTTCTCAGAAACACTAAAAAACGTTTACAGGTTTGGAGAGTAAACTAAAGTCAACTTCTGGCTGTGCTTGATTTTGAATCAGTACACCACATGCCGCAAATACAGCACACCAAGTCATTAATTTATGTGGTTGTTGAAAGAGACACCAACTAATTACGTAATTTAAGTTATGAGAACGTAATGGAGCTACTCAGGTATTGAGAATCAAAAGTAGCTCAATGCTAATTGCTAAGGAATCTCTGTTTTTTTGGTCTTAAAAACAAACTTTAGTCAATTATTATCGTCACCACATTTTGTCTCGTATTTCATTTTCTGAAGAAAGACAATAACCAAACTGCATATTGCTTCTTGTCTTTCTTTTTCTCTCTCTTTTTTCTTTTTTTTCTCTCTCTCTGTATGAGCTGTGAGATAAAAGAACGATCAAAACAATATGTAATCCTAGAATAACAGAGTTGCAAAACTGAAATGAACAGATATTTGACAATGGTAATATATTCGTTGATTGAACTCCTGTAGACTATTTTACAAAACAAACATTAGATTGTTTCTTAGCCAGCCTTGGGGAAAGAAAAAATTTATAGTGTCTAAGAATCATCTCCTGCCTATTTCTACCGAATGAAGGCATGCAACACCACATTTATAGGAATAATAAGAGAAGAAACCACAAATATCACGTGGGAAGAACAGCAACCGCCGAATACCACCTCCGGCAGCCCAATATTCCAAGGTTGGTTTGAACATAATCCACGACGGCCAATGTCAGAAACAGAAATCCTGCGATTAAAGCTAATGCCGAAGTCAAAACCCAAGATTGCAAAACCTTCAAATTAACATGGGCAAAAGACTGCATTTCGACATCAAGATCTCCATCCTTAGAACTGCAAAGCCTTCGAATTAACATTAGCAAAAGAATGCATTTCGACATCGAAATCTCCATCCTTAAAACTTCTGACTGCCTGATTGAGGCACAAGGCAATAAGGCTAGAAAAGTTAGAAGGAGCAGAAAGAGTAGACATGGAATTTTGCGAAATCTTCGACCATGTTTGATCTTGCAGCACAAAATGTGGACATAACAAGGGTGCCATTTGGATCTCCTAGGTCCCGAGGAAGGTCTAGGAAAACTTCTATTGTGAACAACGAATTCACACATACTATGCCATTTACGGCAAAATTGTGTATGCTGGTTACGGAGGTACGTGCCGCTCACTGAATTGCCGATAACAGACCGAGGACTAGCAGGCTGATGATCAAAATTTATGAGAAGTTGCCAAAAAGTGAATAACAGACGCCGTTGCCGGGGATCGAACCCGGGTCGCCCGCGTGACAGGCGGGAATACTCACCACTATACTACAACGACTTGTTGTGGTGTTGGATCTTTAATTATATATATAATCTAGTGTAGTAAATTCGTTTCCCCATTCGATTCCTTTTCTATCCGTAGGAGTATTTTAAATTTCATTTGTATGGATGCGTGTTACTTTACAAGTAGTTTCAGAAATGTACTACTCGTAATATTTGTTCATTCATTCAATCACGGGGCTCAACTCAAGCACCACATATTTTTCCAACCAATATGTTTGTGTACAAAATCCCAAAAATATTTTTTTGTACAAAAGTGATATTCATATTGAATTGATTGAATAGCAACGATCTGCCAAGATTTAGTTGAGTTAGTCAAAGATTCTTTGGTGTTAACACATGAATAGTTGCTAGGATGGTTACGGCGCACTAGCATGACAAGTCCACAAAATCCACAACAGAAGCAGCAGCATCAGGAAGCGTGTTTTCAATACGTGCAAGACAAAACATATGTAACTCGATCAATGGACTGAATTCGGCATTTAGATTGTAATCTTGAAAAATCATCAAAATCATGATTACAAACATCTCCTCCTCGGATTGGAATGGATCGGTGACGGGCCCAAACGTGAAGTTGCATGCATATGCTTGTCACATGGTTTGTGATAGATCAGTCCGTGTTAAGTTAAGTTGGCGATTATAATACGACATCTACATCCATTAAAAGCGATCCAACTAAATGTGTCCGGTAGATTCGTCGTATCAATGTGCTTCCCATCATTATCACTGCTCTCTCTCTCTCTCTCTCTCTCGCTCTTTTTTTTCTCTCTCCAGCTTTTAAGTACGTCAAATTAATTTCTGGGGTTAAAAAATGAAAGAAGCTATTTGGGTTACAATTAAAAAAAAAAAATTCTTGCTTTCTTTATATTTTCTCATATGCATGTGCAAAACTTGCACAAACGATGGAGTGTCAATCACAAAATAACAAGAGAGGAGTGTTAATATTTATCACCCTTTATTATCTCGATGATTTTGTTCATTAATGAACTCAGGTTTGGATTAGATATAATTATAGTTAACCTTTGAATTTTGGATTAATTCAAAGTGTACAATTAATTATACTTAGTCCACAATAGAGTATACTGAAGGGTGTAATATCCCTTCATTACACTCATATATTAAACTCACTATTATTGTGAGAGTTTCATCCATATTATATGTGTCATATCCACTGCACACATAATAAAAGTATAAGAGGTGAAAAGTGGGTCCTCCCACTCTATCATTTATCCAATTTTATTTATTTTTCCTACTATATTTATTTTCTTCAATCTCCTACTCCATTACTTCTTCTGTTTTACTGCATCATTTCTCCAACTCCACCTTATTTTCTTCAATCTCTTATCCAATCTTCTAAAGTCCCAATATTTTTTCATTATGGATGAGGATTTTAATAGTTCTAAAAAAATTTATAGAAAATTCATCCTCTACACAAAATCAAAACCACCAAAATTACCCAAATTATTTTTGAGGTTTAGGGAAAAAATATATTATTGAAAGCAAAAAATTAATAATAATATTTTTTAAAAAATAAAAAATTAGAAAGTGTGTACTTTAATAAAAGCCCATAAATTATTTTCCACAAATAATGAAATTATTTTTAACAAAATTTTATTTATTTATGGGATATATATTGTGAATTATTAAAGTAAATATGCAATTGTGAGTCCATGTTATTATACTGTATATGGTATAATCCATTGATGACTAATGGTATAATGGAGGTGGGTTTAGTAAATTTATGATGTGGCATATGAATTACACTCTAAAGAGTATAATCCATTGTGAATACCTACAATCTAGTCGTTCGATCTTGTCTTGACTTCTTTGGTAACTTTTCAATTATGCATGCCTTGAACAAATAAACTAGTCAATTTTTAACATAATTTTTTAATTTGTTTTGATAGTTGTGTTTTGTGACATTTTTTCAAAATACATTCTGTAGCTATTTTATAGAAATTTTTTGATAAATATACATTTGACGTAAGAAGCAATTAAAAAATATATTTGAAAATTTCTAAAAATATGTTTTTTATAAAAACAATACCAGACAAATAGAACTAATATTGATTATTTACAACCTTGGATTCTTTTTGGATATTCGTAGTGAAAAATTATTAAATGCATCACATGCATTGCGACGTGGTGCACTAGAACTAGTAATTTATCACTATGTGATAATGGTGGGCCAAATATTCTATTATTTAGCGATGCATAATTGATTCTAGTGCATCACGTGGCATATCAAGTGATGCGTGTGGTGCACGTAATACCCAGTTGAGATCGGCACTGCCAATCTAGTGCCAATCACAATAAATTGACACCTTGTTCATATTATGCAAGTTTCAAATCTTCAAAATAAATATTAACGTGTAAAATTTGCATAATGTTGGTAGGGCTGTCAACGGTCCGGGTCTAGACCCGGACCCGACCCGGACCCGTTGATTTTTTCCGGGTCCGGGTAGGAATAAAATTCCGTTTACTCGGATCCGGACCCGGACCCGTTTTTTCTTAATAAAAAACGGGTCAAATCCGGAATATCATGTTCTGACCCGGACCCGACCCGAACCCGTATATATATATAATAATTATAAATTACATATACGTATTTTAAATTTTTAATACATAATATTCAATAAATAATAATTATAATATACATACATACGTATTTTACAATTCTAATACTCAATACTTAATAAATAATAATTATAAAATATATAAAAATATTTTATATTTTCAAAACCCGGACCCGGACCCGAATGGACCCGGACCCGAACGAACTCGAATCCGGGAAACCAAATGCAAGACCCGTCGGGTCTCGGGTCCGGGTCCGGAACCTCAACACAAAAACGGGTTCGGGTCCGGAACATTCAATTCCGGCCCAGACCCGGCCCGTTGACACCCCTAAATGTTGGCACTGTGTTGGCACCAGAGTCTTTAGCACACAGGGGGTCCCAACTGCGTAATACCTACACTATTTGTAGCCCCTCTCCGTACTAAACTGCCCAGGCGCATCAAACTGGGTCTACTTCCGAATGGGCTCATCCATTCAAAGAGTTTATTGGGCCTAGATCTAAATCTATGTAAAGTGGCGGCCTCCATGCGGCTTTGTTTAGTAGTTCGAAGTTTAATATAAATATTTTTTCTTTGCCTTTTGTTTTATTGTTATTACTATTGTCAGTTAATGCGTTTTTTTTCGAATCATAATAATATTAAGGGATAATTACACAAACCTCCCCTGAGGTTTATGACAATTGCAGACAGCTCCCTCCAGGTTTAGAAAATTACACTTGTCTCCCTTATTTTCAAATGTTTAGTAACAAAAAGGTCCAATTTGCTTACCTAAGCCAAAAAACCTATATGAATATCCTATAATGCCCTTGAGAGAATTTGTCAAACCAAATTAAAATCTTTCCAAACATATAAAGAAAAAACCACTATTAAACCCAATTTGCAGTTTCCAATTTCACGTTCCCACCCAAAGCTCCACTCAAAGCTCAAAATCAGTATATTAAGACTATGCAAATCTCTTAAACCTCACATTCTTCTCCACCTAAAAAGTCTTAAGCACCAAATAACTTCATGCAACTAACCCTTTGCTTCAATTAACCGTTCACCTCAAGAACCAAATAAACCACCCTTAATCTTCTCCCACCTCCGAAAGGTAAGAAAGAAAAATACAGTAGCCCACCACAAAATACACCACCTTGAATCTTCTCCACCTCCGAAAGGTAAGAATAAAAAATATAGTAGCACACCACATCTTCCATATTGCCCAAAAAACAAGTACTAAATCCAACCTCCATTCAATTTCAAAAAAAGCAAATCGTTAACCACAAAAAAATAAATAAATAACCAAAATATCAACCATATTTGCAGCCAAACACTAGCCAGAAATAATGAATTAGTCACATAGTCATTCTCACTCACTAAATTAGTTTTAATAGTTTCACAGTCACAATTTTCTTTGGATCTCCACAATAATAATGACAAGAACAAATAGACAGCAAGCTTTAGCATTGATAATTAGAAAAAAAAAAAAAAAAGAAAAAAATCGGCAACAAATACATGGTATATATACAAATGAAGCAAAGTTACGGAAAAAATAAAAAAAAGTTTCCAACTTTGATTGCTTGCAGCAGCTAATGAACAAAAAGACAACAAGTTTTAGCATTGATGATTAGAAAGAAAAAAAGAAGAAAAAAAATCAGCAGCAAATACATGGTATATATACAAATGAAGCAAAGTTACGGAAAAAATAAAAAAAAAAAAGTTTCCAACTTTGATTGCTTGCAGCAACTAATGAACAAAAAAACAGCAAGCTTTAGCATTGATAATTATAAAAAAAGAAAAAAAAATCAGCAACAAATACATAAGCAAATTTAAGGGAAAAAAAGTTTTCAGCTTTGATTGCTTGCAGCAGCCAATGGTAACAATTTCGTAGGGATAAAAAAGAAGAGAATCCATCTTTCTTGTCTTTCTTCTTTGTTCTCAATCTTCATTGATCATTTGAGGGATAATCGATCTTTCAAAAAAATTGTTTTGGGGATGCAATTTGCAAGTTTAAACAAATTATAGAGTATTAATTTCATGATTTGGTGGGGGTATAATGAGAGGGAGGAAGAATAATTGATGCAGTTTCAAAAGGTTGTTGGCCCTGCACTTTCTGGCCAAGAAGCGTGGTGGCAGTGGTGTTGATGGCGATGCAGCGGCGTTGTGTCAAAGTGGTGGAGAAAGGTTAAGAATGAGTGTGGGGTGCTGAAGCCGATTCCCCTGCTGACCTGGTTAAAAACAGGTATATTTCTTCTTTTAAGCTTTTTAATAAAGTATTTGGCTAAGGGCACAATAGTCCTTTCAAGTGTCCAAGGGAACTAAGTGTAATTTTCTAAACCTAAAGGGAAGTGCCTGCAATTGTCATAAACCTCAGGGGAGGTTTGTGTAATTATCCCTAATATTAATATTATAGTTAATGCCTTGTGGATTTAATGGAACGTAATAAGTTTTTCCAAGTTAGAATAAGTTCGTAGTTTCTTTTTTTTTTTGCCTTTGAGGAAATTATAACCAAAATAAATTTCTCGAAATGTAGAAATATCTCTTTATCGTCATTTTTCTTCTTGAAATTCAAAAGGAGAAACTGCACCTTGCCATATTATCTAGAGAAAAACAACTTGACTACTCGGTCTAACATTTACTCTCTATTTTCATTAACAATTATTTAGTGCTTTTATATATCTCTTGTCTATTATTATGAACCTACTTATAATACCAAATGCAAAACAAATTTATAATTTAGTCAATATTCTTAACTAAACAGAAAATATCTTAGTTAACTAGTCTTATTACAGTTGTTTTTCTTTTATCCTTAATAAAAAAAATTAAATAGGAGGATAAAATTAAAGCTGTTGAACCGGACATCTCTTCCCAAATGCAAAGGCTCATCAAACATTACCAATAACCCGTATATTTTTCACCAATAAAACAAATTCAAATTATTTGACTTTGGACTTCTGCTGAGATAATGCATAAAAACGTGAATTAGACTTCCACAAGCCCGAGCTTCGTTGACGTAGGAAAATTAAGACGTGGTTAGTTATGAAAACAAGAAATACTGAAAATGAGGATCCTTTGAAGTTCAACGAACAAATGGTTCTTTGACAAATTAGGAATGAATATTTCATAGAATGGCTTCAACTTTTAACAGTTAGTTGTCATGTTATTTGTTAATCAAACTAAGAATTTTCATATTCTACGGGCGGAATTCTTTAATGTACTGGTTGAGACGTGGCTCTGTAATCCACAATTAGTCACATCGCTTGTAACCCATAGTGTGACTAATCATTTTGATGATGTGGCTGCTTGTGGACTCAGTCCACCTAAATTTTTGCGGACAATGTTTGCATTGTTACCCGCACGCACACATATCGTAACTTTTACTAATCTGTAAATTATTTACGAGCAGAGATCAAGCGGCACAAGTATACATTATCTTGTATGATTTTTATTAGCGTTTTATAAATTTATATTGTCAAATTAAGGAATTAAATATGATTTAAATGTGTTGTAATCTGATCATGCCTAGTTTGACCTTAGGGGGACTAAACAAATCTAGTTGAACTGAACACCAATGGGTTGTTCGGCTTTGTAATTATTTCTTAATGAGTTAAATACTGTGTTCGAGTTTTACTTTTACTAATTTTGTGATGTTTGAACAAGTTTTTTTAACTGAATTATACTCATCGAGGTAAGAATACTAAGTTAATGAACTACAAATCTTTCCCTTCAAAAAAAAAAAAAATACAAATCTTTCAAACTTTATTTTAATTAGTTAACAAACCATTTGACAATAGTTTAGATGGTGTTTAAGGCCTAAGTAGCACTCATATATCAAGTTCTCAACTGAACATTTCAATAATATATTGTAAATGAATGGCTGACAGTTAAGTGGATCATCCATTCCACCATCCGGAAGCTGCTCATCAACTGTGTGAGAGCAATTATATTCTTCAATTTCCTAACTAGATGTTCTATTTGTCCTTAATTCAATAACCCTAAAAAAGAAAATTTTCTGTTTTTGCCTTCCATTCTTAGGATTGTTAAGTGGGTAGATAGGAAAACATTCGACCGATCCCACTCACTAGTAACAGCCACCTAATCAATTAGGAGTCCATGTGGAAGCAGTATTTAACTTTCTTTTGTGTTGTTTATTTCATTTCATTCTACTTTTGGTAGGATATTTGTGCTGTTCCACTTTCAACAGGCATCAAATTGCAAGAATTTTCAAGAGGTTGTCCTAACACTATCTGGTTGAACAAAAAAATATATATTCTTTTCCGGCTTTAGGGATTTCGGATCAGACTCAATGTCAAGTATGGTGGCCTAACATAACAAGTCAACCATGCTGATGAAATATAGCAACTAAGATAAAACCACCCCAACTATATACATATAACCCCTTTTTTAACATTCGAACACCCGATCCAAATTAAGTTATTATTGATTTATGGCATAATTACCTTTTGTGCCCCTATGATTAGAAGTCAGTTGCATTTTGCCTCGTTTTATTTGCACTTTGGCCCCCAAGGATTAACAACAATCAAAGTTGGTGTTACTTTTTTTCGTCAGTAAAGGTGATATAATACCATAAATGCCCTTGAGTTTTCTTATCTTGGGTATTATATGTCCTTTGGGCTAAAAACAAGAGGACAGTTTCATTTTTGCTTCTGCAAGAGTTGATCCTGACCCTGCAAGAAATTCATATACCTATATCGTATAGAAACGTGTTTTAAAATAAAAAAAAAATAATAATAGTAATAAAAGTATAAACTCATATCTTAATTCCGTTACTAGTGCAATTTAAAATACAAATTTGGTTACTCACTAGTGTGTTATAATATTCATCGTTATTATTCTTCTGATTCTTTGCCAATTTCCCTTTATTGCATCACAATTTGAAAAGCCTCAAATTCATCGACTTCTTTTAGATGCGGTAACGATTTAGATTGCATAAATTTTTTTTTTTGGCTCAAATATATACTTTCAGAAATTTTCTTTTCCTTTCTTTTCTTTTTATCACTTCTTTTGACCCATGAATCATCACAGGCAATCCTATTCCTCCATTACAAGGATAAGAATGGAACAACATGCTTCTTGCCCAGGATATTTATGGTATTACACCACCTTTGTTAACAGAAAAGGTAACACCAACCTTGACAATTAAGTTAGGGAAAAATATTCATAAAATTAATATCCGGTGGTAAGGTGCAATTGATCCCAATTACAAGAGGCAAATTATAATTTAGCCTTAACGTAATAAAAATCCCTGTTTCCAACAAATGGCAGGTAGTTGCGTGGGTAGACAACTGTACGATCCAACTACTAAACCCCAACTGAACTCCTGGCAGAATTGTTAAGGTTTCTCAAACCTCAGCTCACATTACCTCTACGGCTTCTCTTAAATAGTTGCTAGCCCAATTATTGAGGAGTGTTCAATTCAAATTTCTACCAAAAAGTTAGAATTTATTTTGGGAATCTCAATTTTCTTTTCTATCAGTTTCTCCTAGTATTCTAAAATCGTTATTAGTACTACTTTTTCACTATTGAGTTATATAATTAGTACTCTTCTATCAGTTAATGGCTTCCCATGAGAGAGATACTCCTTTGCTTCCATCTGAATCATTCCATCAAGAAGACCACGATGTTTTCTCCGAAAATTCTATCACCAACAACAACAACAACAACAACAATAATAATATTATCATGGTTCCACCAAAAGGGTTGCGTAGTTTGGAATCAAATTTTAGCCCTTGTGGATCAGCGTACTCGTCTTGGTCGGATTTTAGCTCCCCCCTAACTTCGGAGCTGGGGTCGACGTCCGAGACTACTGAAAGTGAAGATGATGAAGAATTGTTCATTTCTGAGTTGAGTCGTCAGATGGCTGAGTACATGCTCCAAGATGACGACGACGACGATAATATGAAAAATAATCAAGATCAAGAAAATTCGGTTTCGAATAACGCCCCCGAAAACTCTGAGGTACTTGTAATTTCTTGGCAGTATAGTTGGAATTTGGATGCAAATTTTGAATCTTGTGTTAATTCTTTGTTGGTTTGAAATAAATACTGAAGGCAAGTGATTTAACCGTCAAATGGTCCGAGTTCAAGTCCAGCTCTGTCTGCAACTACAGTAGTTGGGGATTCACGAACAAGTCTAAAGATCCCACATCAGATTCTGCGGATGCTAAGAACATGAATACAGGGATTCACTCTGACGACTATTCAGCTGATGAAGAGTTCCCACCGGTTCAAGTAAGAAAACGAGTTGGTGTTATTGGGTTGTAGTAAAATTTGTTAAATAATTATTTAACAGTGACTGATTTAAGCCAATTTATTATTTTTTTAATTGTAGATTTATCAGTTGAAAAATTTACCACAAATGAGAAAACAAGATTCAGATGGGGGAAGACGAGTTACGGCGACTGAATCAACTCAGCAGAAACTTCAGCACAAGGAACAACAAAACATGCAGAACAAAGGCAAGAAGGCATGGAGAAAGGGTCAAGGCAAAAATACTAGTGTTCCTCTAGCAACCGCACCCCCTCCAGCAGGGTCGGGGATGAGGGCAATTTTCCTTAGAGGATCCGAACGAAACGGGTCCTCTGGGACTGGTGTTTTCTTGCCCACTGGAACTTACACCACACCACAACCCAAAAGAAAATCCGGTACCTACATCATTCACCACATATCTTTTTTAAAAAATTTTCTTCCCTTAATTATTTTCTCTCTCTAAAAGAAATCAGAATCACCCTAATAGTTCTTACTACAAATTAGTATGGATTAATATTTTATATACAAATTTTCCTATAGTTGCGAGTTTGGATACATGAGGCATGTTTAAAATAGTAATTTTAAATTTGAATAAAATCTTTCCCCTATCAGTACAGAAAAAATTAATCTAATTAATATATGTTATAATTTGTGTTAATGTGAATTTAGACATATACTGTTTGGAACTTTTTTTTTTTTCGGGGTTTTTGTTGGCGGCACATCAGAGAAGTGCAAAATCATCTATAGTAACCATCATTTTTTTTCAATCTGTCAAACGTCATTTGCACTTTATTTTCATTATACTAGATAAAAATCTTTCCACTTAAATTACTGGTTACATTCTAGTGATTGGTTAGGCTAGTTGAGTAGTAGTAGTGTGTGGTGGTGGTGGGGCGGTTGTTCTGGATATGTAATGCGACAGACAATTGACAAGTTTTAGATCCGGCATTGTTTGGTTGTCATTCAATGTAGGTCATGGAACCCTATGCGATTTAGTACAAGGGTGCATGTTCACGAGATTCCATACCAAAGGGAACTGTAATTTTCATAAAACTTATCTGGATTCCAGAATATGCATCGACCTCGCATGATAAATCAACCTTGGCCCCAGAATCTTCCGTCGTGGGATCCACTTCTGTCGTTGGATTCATTCAAGATTTGCGGACTACAGCTCGAATCATACTGGCCACTCCCAATACTCTCTTATCTTCTGTTGAATTTTTTTAATGATTTTGGAAAAGAGAGAAAATTTAATATGCAAATGGGATTATGGGATCGGTATTATTATCTTAAAAATTTCTGTTGCTGATGGAGATTTGTAACGTTTCGTAAGTAAATTTGCAAGTGGTACTTAATTGATTAATGTCTAGATACTAAGTATAGTATTGAGTAGCTAGATAATTGGAGGAAGGGATGATTTAGTAAACTGACGCCACAAGTAATTTGACTTGTCCATCAGGATGCTCAACCGTTCTTATACCGGCAAGGGTGCTACAGACGCTGCAACATCACTTCAACACGGTGGGTGGGCTGTCGCCGTCAAATGCTACAGCTGCCTCTACCAATCTCCCTTGGCAAAGTGGTACCTTCTTAACTTTTCTACTAGTTAATGCAAAGAAAAGTTGCTATATTACCGAGTCTACCTACGCAACTTGGTGAGAAGCTTAAAATTCTAGTAGGCATCACAAGAAAGAAAATTATTTGCACCTAGTCTACAAGATGATCTAGTGCATTAAAAGCCTAACTTGGGGGGGGGGGGGGGGGGATTGGGGGGGACTCGGCTTTGGCAAACGTTAAGAAAATCATGATTGTGACGAAAACTTTTGGGATTGTGACGAAAACTTTTGGGATTGAGAATTTTGACTACTTTAATTAACTCTTACCCGTGAATTTTGAAAAGTGAAGACCTAAATCAGATTTGCTTTTGAACTCTCTCACGTGATCTCTGAAATGTCAATACCTAAATCAGATTTTAAAGTTAGTAAAGTTGCTAGCTAGCTAAATGCTACTGTCGTTTTCACATATTTTCAGCTAATACGATGCTAATTAGATAAATTTGATAACTTTAGTGGAGAGAAAAAAATGCTGTATACAATTATGAATAAAAAAATTTCTTTTTTTTTTTGGGTTTCTGTTTCAGATGTATTGGCAAGAATAAATGGGTTGCTCTCCCAACAAAAGGAACATGCAGTGTTCCAAACTAGGCCGGCGTCGGCAGCGGCCGAAATCAACCATCAGCAAGAGGTGCAATTACCTCAAGAATGGACGTATTAACCTCAGCCGCACCCGTGTTTTCGGCGGGCAGTAGGGTGTCAAGAGATTGGGAAGCAATAAGTTGAAGGCAAACATAAAATAAAAGAAAGGGTTGGACTTTCTTGGTGAAAGTAATTCGAGGAATCTACAAGAATCCTTGGAATAATTAATTAAGCTAGTGGAGCTGAAAACTATATGTCGCTTTCAGTTACTTATCTTATATTAATAAATAAGAAATGAATTTGTTTGTATTAGGCATGAATAATTGAGATGGATAGGTAGGGGGCTGTTGCCTAGGTGGCTAAGCAAAGTAATGTGATTGGTGGGGTGTTTCTTGTGGAATCCTTTTGTAAAAAAGCACTAGTCTTACGTGATGAAGAAAGATAGATTCCTGTGAATGTAAAAAGAAGTTTTAAAAAGTTCATCACGTTATGAGCCCATCTTTTTCTTTGCGGTTGTCCCCCTTCTTCTCCTTCTCATTCTCCTCGGCCCAAATGTCCTACTTTTTTACGTAATAAACAAAGATATTTTAGTCGAATGCGTACCCTTATTCTGGTGGATTGCGCGAAGGGAATAGAGTTGTCCTCTTCACTTACAGCTGTTGTTGCTTCGTTAAGCAAATATTCCCTACACTTAACTACTTAATTTGTGCTCCATTTATAGGAATATGGCAACAATAATACAAATTCGTACTTAAGTTGGCATGTTCCACGAAAATTATCTATTGAACCAATTGACTTTTTTTCTTTAATTTCCTCGTCCTATTGTTTTTGTTATAGTTTGTCTTTCTTCAAGTTTTGCTTTTTCCTTTTGTTTAAGAATGGCTTGCTTTTCTTCTTTTTGTTGAATTTTGTCTTCTTGTATTTTCGGCTGTTATTACTTAATTTTTCTCTCTCCTGTTCCATATCGTAATTCAAGCACTTTTTGGGCACTTGTCTTTTTTCGGAAGTGAAATTTAGAGTCTCAGTTGAGAGTTAGAAATCTTTTTATTACTTTTTAAAACAAGTACAAGTATTGAGAGTATTAATTTATACTTAGCTTTGAACCATCTGAGTGAAATTTTGATCGAAACAAAATTTGTTGCCAAACTATTTGGGGGCCTTAAAGACATACCACAATATACATTTACAGAGATAAAAAAGTTCATAAATCATTAGAAATTGGAATGTTTCACATGAATATACTCTTATTTACTTCAGTTCCATGAATGTCCATATGAAAAACGTTCAGATTTTGGTTACCTACGACAGTGCTCAATTCATGAGAAATAGTAGCCGACAGAGAACTACAAGCACTTCAAAGAGTGTTAAGACGCCCCTTGAACAATACGGATGCAATGTCAAAATCAATGGTGGCTTCCTCCACAAAAATGTTGTGTCCATGCACATGATTATCCAATCTATTTTGTGGAGTTAATGATTTTCTGAAGTTAAGTACAGTGTCCCAACAACTTATTAATAATTGTGACCAATTATAATGTGCGGGAAGGTACCCGTTGATGATGTAACATGGCCGGCAACCAACCGTCGGAATGATATGAATAATTAACTCCATCTATTTTTCTATTCTATTTCTTCTTCTTCTTTTTTTCTTTCTAATCCTTGCAAAGGGGCCAGGCAAAGAACAGATGACGAGAAGCATTTCTTGTCACAAATGGATTGTATAATATTCGTAATAAATTTGTACTCTTTTTTTTTTTGTTTTGAACAATAATGAATTTGTAATTTGAAAGCTATGCCAAGGGGAATTGAGTTAGGCAGGCCTTTCCTTTGTCGGACCACTTGTTTCAAGAATGATTATCAATCGATTTAGTAGATTAAGGGCATGTTTTCAATAGTTTTTTTTCTACTTGATTTTAACTTTTGATTTTTAAAAAAATCTATTTTGTAATATTCTCAACTACTTTTTGTACTTTGTTTGTAGATTTTTTAAACTAAAATCAAGAATAACTGATTTTCAGCTTTTCTAAAATCAGTTTTTACAAAAATAAGGAACTATTGAGAATAAACTCTAATTAGCTGAAGCACCATATGATTAATAAAATTATGTGGGTTGGATTATTACACTTTATCCAACTATTATTGTTGCAAAACAAAATCTCAGTACTTTCGACAACAGATTCCAATCATTCACGAAGAAAAAAAAAATTAACCAGACAGTTAGCAACCAAGCGCTAGAAGCAAAAGATGGTGTTCTCGAACCCTCGAAGTTGTCCGAGATTAAGGTTACCAAAACAAAATTGTCCTTTGTCTTCAAAATTTTTCTTCCAATTAAATGGGAAAATTATCTTTGGCAGAGATATTTAAAATAATTTTATTAATTTTACAAAAGCAATCCACAAAAGATTTTGCATTAGATAGGAGAGATTGTTAAAAGGAAAGAAAAAAAAAAATCAAACATAGGATTTGTTCGATCTCTTTATGGATCCAGTGCCGCGAGGCTTTTCAGAGCCATTTTTATTTATTCAGCTTGACCATCCCATTTGTCCCATGATTAAAAAATAGACCAGCACTTTAACGGGATATTATTGGACGGCTTTTATCGGTCATTTTGATGAGGAATCTATATCTCAGGATGCTGCGTACATCTCACCATTTTCGTTATTCCGTGCTGTTAACTTTTTGGCAGAATTTTTCATGTTTTCTGTGCTTTTTCAGTTGAAGCGTACCAAATTGCACAACAATATTTGAAAGAGCAATCAATTGTTTGGGTTGCAATTCTGCCTCACAAAATACAATATACATGAGCGAAATTCTTACATAGATCAGTCGTACTTGTGAATCTTATTATATAAAAGTGTGCTATATAAGTATAATGATATATGTAAAAAAATGAAGTAAAAATATTTACGTAATACTTTATGAATATTTATGTAATACTCTTTTAGATCATACGTGCAAAAATTTTATAGAGGTCTAAAATCACGAGTTCTTCTTGAGGAGGCTATTTGCTTTATAACCTCGATTAAAAAAAAAAAATCTTAGCTCTATTTTCTTCAACTAGCTAATGGCTTTGCCCAAAAAAAAAAAAAAAAAACCTAATGGCTTTAAATTTCTTGTTGCTTAATTGAAAGGACTCCAAGTCATGTTTAAATTTCCTCCTTTTTTTCACAAACAAGTTTAAATTTCAAATTAAGTTCTTCATGTTGAAAATATGAATTACAGGCCGCACCTACGCATAATAGTATGTGTTATGACGTGAAGTTTCTTTCTTTTTTTTTTTTTTTTTAAGTTTAAGTACTCTATTGCTCCAATTGCTAATTTCTATTTCATTTAGCATACTTAATAATTTGAAAGAATGCTGTACATACTCTACACCAACAAGCAAAAGATTGCATCATGCATGAGGCACGGCTGTCTTTGCAGCACATCATTTATGGTTGTTCGAATGACCAATAAACAAAGAGGAAGGGAATGAACGAATCCTGAACAAGCTTTCCTATTTTCTAATGTATTCGAATCACCCCAACAGGTATATGATAACATAGTTGACTTTCACATCATTCCCAAAAAAAAAAAAAAAAAAAAAGCATGCAAGTTGATCCAATTAGATATCATTGATTTTTTTTTTATTTGTTAACCAATTTTTTAAATATGCTTTTGGTCAACTTCAGATTTCTGACCTTTTTTTTTTTTTTTTGGGGTCAAACAGAGGCCATAACCAGATTACATTGATAAAACTCAAATATGCATCCTGCCCATTAAATTCTCATGTAAAGCATGTCATCCGTGATCCTCTATATAGACTGACAAGTAATTACGTGTTCATTCCAAAAAAATAAAAAGAATAATTACATGGGCTGGTTATGGGCCAACATCAGTTTTATACGGGGATAAACATGGACAAGATCGTGATCTTGGATCCATTATGGGCTCTACATCCCTCCTGATAAGTTCCTACGTGGGCTTTTGGTTTTCAATTTGTGGAATAGAAAATAAAAATAAGAAATAATAAAAAAGGAACACACCATGACACCAGCACCAGCACACAGGCAATTCCTCCCCTTCAAAAGGGTTGTGATCTCTTTAAAAATTGTAGTGCCAAAAACCAAGAATCCAATAATGTGCCCAGCCACAGCAACAATGAAGACGCCAACGTTGAATGACATAAGTGCAAGCATGATCAAATAGGCCAAGGCAACTTTGACACCATGGCAAATTGTCTGAATTAGACCAGCTTTGACATTACTGGTATCTTTCTTGATGGATTGAGAATAATGGGATAGCCATTCCACAAGGATCGAGAGCACAAAAACAAAGAGCAAAGCTAAAACGTACATGCCGGTGCGGCTTCCGGGCCATCCCGAGAAGAGGATCTCAGCATTCTTGCCCCAAAAGAAGGTCATGTGCGGTGCGATTCCCGTCATGTTATGATCATGATTACGAACATCATTAGTAGATGACGGCATTCCTTCTGTACCATTCATGTGGTCCATGGATGATTATGAACTTAGTGCTGCTGTTAGGACCAATCAATCTCAATTGTTGCTTGATTAAAGTTGATTCAGATTGGGCAGCAAGTTTCATTTTCATGTTATATATATAGAAAAGTCAGGGCAATAAAAATAATATTGTGATAATGGCTCTGGAAAGAGTCTAATTGTTCTTTCGTAAGATGGGAGGAGACTTTAAAGGGGGTTGAAACTTGAAAGAGTACAGCTTGACACAATAATTATAGATGAAAAATGACTAAATTTTTTATTAGTGGACCAATAATAACGCCTTAAAAGTACTACTGATCTTATGATGCGTTGGATCTGTGCTGCGGGTGATCAATTAGATTTCAATGATTCAGTCACGTATACGATTTCAAAAGTGAATGTACATGAATCAAATATGACCATCCAATTCTGGCTTTCAGTTTGGGTTGAGTAGGTTGGGTTTTCCTTCCCCCTTTCCCCGAATTGTCAAAAAAAAAATATGACCATCCAAAAATTTTTCTACCGTGGCTCGTCGACCTTTATACATATTAACCTTCCCACTCGGTACTTGCACAACCCTCCATCAGATATGCACCATTAACAAGGTAAAGGTTAAAGAATTTGGTCCATGCTGTATGTATATTATAATTATTATTTATTGAATATTATGTATTAAAAATTTAAAATACGTATATATAATTTATAATTATTATATATATACGGGTTCGGGTCGGGTCCGGGTCGGAACATGACATTCCGGATTCGACCCGTTTTTTATTAAGAAAAAACGGGTCCGGGTCCGGATCCGGGTAAACGGAATTTTATTCCTACCCGGACCCGAAAAAAATCAACGGATCCGAGTCGGGTCCGGGTCTAGACCCGGACCGTTGACAGCCCTATCCATGCTAAACTAATCTAAGGCCAGGTTTGCCAACTCAACAGATAAATTGGGAGGCAATATTACAAAGAGAATCCATTTCTTTTCCGACTATGGATGACCCCATTCATCCAATATCTGCCCAATAGCTGAGCCGATTTTGGATTTTGTCCACACAAAACTCATTATCAATGGATAGCCCGCTTAACCAAATAAACCACACAGTCATTAAGGCTATATTTATGGACGGAGGGTTTTGTTGGTACTTCAGCTGTACGAAACATTTTCAACCATATTTTTACCTAATAAACATGTTTGTCAAAATACCGTTACAGTGAAATTTTTCTTAAAAAAACCCATAACAAAACTATTCAAACCGCGTCAAAGGTCTTCCGACAATTGTTATGTCCTTAGTATGTATATTATAACTTGTACTACCTGTACGGTAAGCCATAAAACTTGTACTGCTACAATGTTGTGTTGACGTTTTTATTTTATTTGAGAACTTGCACTGTATCATGATCCCGTATATGTTATGAAATTTTGATTTCTAATAAAGATTAGTTTAAAAATTCTCAATAAGTGAGCAAGGCAGATTTCATGCAGTTTTGACGGGTTATACTTTTCATGTGCACACAACTCTTGCTTAATAGCTAACAAACAATTTTATAATCAAACAAACAATTTAGATGTTGGTAATTATTATAATGCTACTACTATTAGTTATTAGTAAGATGCTTTATCCATTATGCCCTTAGGATTACTCCGCAAAGACCCCATAACAGTGATGGCTCACCACCATTTTTCCCCCAGAAGAAGGTCATGTGCATCATTATATGGTGGTGGGGCTGGGGCCTCATTGACAAATCTCGTCTGCTGGTGCTGCCGTTGTTCATTATTCCTGGCCCAGTTTGGGTCGTTCCCCCCATACAAGTGATGCTGCGAACTCCAAATGATCAATTAAGTTATAGTTGTTACAATGTCAGTCTTGTGGGCCCGCAACGCTGCAATTACAGTGTCTCAGCTTCGTGATCCAGTGCCCAAACTCCGTCATTTGAGGTTTAAGGATTTACTACTATCTGTGTCCTGTAAAATATTAGATGCCCTGCTATGACAACATGTTGGCTAATTTGTGTTGGTTGTTAAATACAAATGACACCGATCTAGATTCTCTATTCAATTTTTTATAGTGTCTAGTAGTATCCAATATAAAACTACCCTGTATCAATGTAAAATTATATGAAATTATATCGTCTCATTTAATTATACGACGTTGTTTTATGTTCGACACTAACACCAAAAAAAATTAGACAGACCATCATGACACACACCCTTGACCGCCATGGAACTTAAAATTTAGAAAATCTGAAAAGGAACTAGGCTTTTTTGAACTGAACAAAAGATTCGCGATCAAGTTCTGGAATGGATACCTGGAACAGCAATGTTGTCATCTGGGCGAATATAAAGATGAGTTCCACTGATCTTGGGCCTCGAAGTCGGGCTCAATCCCAAAGAGAAGAGATTGGTCCAGTTTTAATTTGGCCAAGGATTTATAACCTTTTTTTTTTTTTTCTTTGGGCTTAAAGTTTATCTTTTCCTGTTTGAATAATTTATATTACAATGTATAATATGTAATTCTGTGTTTTAAGAATTTTCTGAGTCATTTAGCAATTACTATAAAAAATGATAAATAAGTGAAAAATACTAAGAAGAGTATGTAATAACCTTGTAATATGCCAACTTGGCTCCATTTCGTTTTAATTAAGGGGAGTTAAAAAGATTCTCAAATATATAAGCTTTTGTGTACAAAACTTGGATTCAAATATCTCAAAAAATAAAAGGTTGAGTAGACTCGTCAAAGGGTGACATAGAAAAGTAAAATAAATATCTCGAGACACAACAATCATTATAACTGACACTATTATTGGTTCATCTAGAATTTTCAACAAAAATGAATGACAGTCCATTCCGGAAAACCTTCTAGACGTTCTCAAAATTCCAATATACTCCCATCAAAAGGTCTTATACTCCAAAAACCAAAATAGTACAAGAAAAAAACAGTCAACTATCCAGTCAAACTTTTTTTTTTAAAAAAGAAGAAGAAGAAGAAGAAAATTTCCCTGACCTTGTTGCACCAGTAATGATTCACTTCTTAGCGCAATGGGCTGGGTATCAATCACGGGATCAAGAATCTGTCTAGCTTGTTACTTGTATGGTTAACCACTGAAGCGAAGTGTGAGGCCAATAACACCACGGCATTTGTGTCAAAGCTTCTAGACAAAAGGCGAAAAAGACCATTTTTATATTTGTTTCTCAGCTTACTGCCAAAACAGTCAACAAATACAGCTATAGCGAACATGAGTGATCAAATGCGTGATCAAATGACTGATTCAGAAATCCTGGTCAGTCAAAAATGGCCAAACTCAGAAAAAACATTAATAATTGAAAGACAGCAAAAATAAATGCTGGTCATCGTCCGAAGAAATCAAGAAAAGTGTGCTCTTTTTAATTTTTGTCAAGTAGAATAAATCAGTGAATAGTTGATTCTATGTAGCAAGCCTCATAAAGTTGCTTTCAACCATGAGCCAGAATAATTTTACTCGGTTTGACTCCCCAGTTTGTCATGGTAACTGTTAAGTTCCGTGTATCTAGGCAAAATCCCGAGACTGAAACTTATAAATTCGATAAGGGCCTTAACAACCATTCGCCAGTGTTGTGGGATGGGATCAACAGAGAGAAATGTGGAAGAATGCAGAACTCAAAAACTTACAGTTGTGTTGGTTCCAATGCCCCTACAGGGTCACGTGACTCCAATGCTTCAGCTGGGGAGTGTTCTTTATTCTGAAGGGTTCTCTATTGTAGTTGCACACTCTGAATTCAGACCTCCCAATCCTCTAAACCATCCCAAATTCATCTTTCACCCCCTATTGGACAATTTATCTGGCCATCAGGCCTCCATCTCGAATTTACTGCAACTCATATTAGCTATCAACAGCAATTGCAGGGCACTTTTGGGGGACTACATGGTTAAACTCATTGAAGATCAGAAGCAGAAGGGCTGCCAGGTTGCTTGCATAATATATGATTCCCTCTTGTTCTTTGTTGATTCCGTGGCTACTCATCTAAAAATTCCAGGCATTATTTTGAGGCCTAGCTTGGCTACTTATATGCTAACTTATCACCATGTCTCTCAACTTCAAGCACAAGGTCTTATTCCTTTCCCAGGTAAATTGCAAACTAGTATTATTTTGACAACTGAAGCAAAGATGAAATCTTTATACAAGATATTAAAGAGCTTTTCGCTATAAGTCAGTCATTATCTCAACTTAAGGTGGTTAAAAATCTAAAAGTTGTAATTTACAGAGTCCAGGCTGCAGGAACCTGTGCCAGGGCTACATCCTCTGAGGTTTAAGGATTTACCCTACAAAATTACTGCTGAAATCCCAGAAATGCTTAAGGAATTCATGGCTACTCAAATCAATATACGCTCCTCTGTGGCCATAATTTGGAACACCATAGATTGTCTTGAGCATTCAGCCTTATCACTGCTTCAGCAACGTTACAAAGTTCCATTCTTCACAATAGGGCCTCTCCACAAAATGGCTGCAGCCACATCAACTAGCTTCCTAGAAGAAGACAAAAGTTGCATTACTTGGCTCGAAAAGCATGCTCCAAATTCAGTGCTCTACGTAAGCTTGGGCAGCATAGCTTGCATAGATGAAAAAGAGTTAACAGAAACAGCTTGGGGACTGGCCAACAGTGGCATACCATTCTTGTGGGTGATTAGATCCGATTCTATAAACGGATATCAGTTATTTGAGCACTTTCCTGGGGATAGTTTCAAAGCATTTGTTGGAGAAAGAGGCCTAATAGTCAAATGGGCACCACAAAAAGAAGTTTTGGCACATAGGGCTGTGGGGGGTTTCTGGAGCCACTGTGGTTGGAATTCAACATTAGAAAGTGTCTGCGAAGGAGTTCCGATGATTTGTAGGCCACATTTTGGAGACCAACAAGCAAATGCAAGATACTTGACTTCTGTATGGAAGGTAGGCCTGGAAATGGAGAACGTGTTGGACAGAGGGAGCATTGAGAGAACTATAAGACGACTAATGGTTGAGAAAGATGGCAAAGAAATGAGGCAAAGAATGTTAGTTTTCAAAGATAAACTTGAAGCTGGTTTGCAAAAAGGTGGTTCTTCTTATGAGTCCTTAAAGGACCTGACAGACTTCATCACCTCTTACTCAGCAGCAGCGATGTAATGACAAGGTTATGTTGATGTCCAAGCAAGCAACCACATTATGGATTACTGTGTCAGCGTCTATTGCTTGTATATATTTGTCAGATTGCAAAGTTGTCTGCCATCATGGCAAGATATGTAGTTCACATTTCCACTTTTGAATAAGATATTCAATTTCTATAGGGAACTTATCCAGAAAAGATTTGGAATTAATATTATCTTCATATCTTGAACTATTGTTTTCCAAAGCCCTCAAAGGAGGGTTAATCACTGCCGAAGACTAAAATCCTCAAAGAAGAACGACTAATACAGTACATAAAAGACTGCCTGTGCAATTTTAAGAACATTCAAGAAAAAATTCTCTCTAGGCGAAAGCATGTTGAAGAGGCAATGGTTTTGTAGACTTGAATATTCACCAAATTGTATCCTTGTTCAGGCAATTAACTTGGGGATCTATCGAATTCCCAGGTAATAACTAGATCCTTAAGTTCAATAGTCTGTTAATTGATCACCTTTCACACCTAAAAGTAGCCTTTCTCTTTATAATATTTCATCTAGATCCAAAAGAATAAGAAAGACAAAAGAAAGAATTACTTTGTTATTGTCCAAGTGCAGATGTACCAGCAAGGCAGCAGTTGGAATATTGTCATCTTTTACGAATTCTCCTGAATTCCAAGTATTTAAATCTAAGTTATAGAACTTCCTGGCTACCGAGAAAGAAGAAACACTTAGAGAGAGGAATATGGAGAAGCTACAAGTAGAGAGACGCCGTCGGCTGGTGCTAGTTCCGTACCCACTCCAAGGGCACTTGAATCCAATGCTTGACCTAGCCAGCATCCTTCATTCCAAGGGCTTCTCAATCACAGTTGTGCACACAAAATTCAACTCTCCCACTCCTGCCAACCATCCTGATTTTCAATTCGTACCGATTTCAGATGGCATCCAGAGTTGGGATATCTCATCAACAAGTCTTGTAGATCTAGCATCTATTATCAACACCAAGTGTAAGGAACCCTTCAGGGAATGCTTAAGTCAAATAACGCAGCAGCAGCAGCGGGAGGAGGAGCAACAATTTGATCAAGTTGTGTGTATCATCTATGATTTTCTCTTGCATTTTGCAGAATCAGTGGCGAATCAAATGAGTCTTCCTAGTATCATTCTGAGGACAAGCAATGCTGCCGGATTGCTAGCATTCCGTAACATTCCCAGGCTAAGGGCAGAGGGCTATAACTCCTTGCAAGGTATGCAATATCTAAAAATTTGTCTAAGAATGAAAACAAAATTTATTGATGATTCCAATATACGGCTAATATTGAATGCATTATGCTAGAAACTTGAGAAATAACGTGTCGTACTGGAACTTCTTACTAGTGAATTTCAAAAAGTGAACAAACAAAATCTATTTTCCAGGTCTATAGCTCTGATTCTTTAAGGTCTCAGGAACACAATCTAATTATCACTGAAAATATGCAAAAACCACATGCTTAAATGATATCATATGATCTCTTTTTCAGCCTACACATAGCCCTTCACAGAAAAAATCCCATAATTCATATATCCACGGCTATATGTAAAGTTTCGTTATAAAGATGTAACATCAAAATAGCAGCTTTTATTTATTTATTTATTTATTTATTGACAAATACTATATACGAGATGCATCATTAAATCAGAAAAATCTAATCTTTGTAACAGATTCTACATCAGATGACTTGGTTCCAGGACTCCATCCATTAAGGTTCCAGGATCTACCAATTTCCAGCATGGGCAGCTTAGAGAAATATTTACAATTGCTTGAAATTGTATGCAACACGAGAACTTCTTCAGCCATCATTTGGAACACCATGGACTTCCTTGAACATTCTTCATTGGCAAAGCTTCAGGAACTGTACCAAGTTCCATTTTTTCCAATTGGCCCGATGCTCAAGATGGCTCCTTCTAAATCAAGCAGTTTAGTTAGGGATGACAACAGCTGCATTGAATGGCTTGAAAAGCAACCTCCAAATTCGGTCATTTACGTAAGCTTGGGAAGCATAGCAACAATGGATGAGAAAGAACTAACAGAGATGGCCTGGGGTCTAGCTAAAAGTGGTCAACCATTCCTCTGGGTTATCCGGACTGGCTTAGTCTGTAACTCAGAAGCATCCTTGCCTGAAGGGTTTCAGGACCTCACTGGAGATAGAGCTTGCATAGTGACATGGGCACCCCAAAGGGACGTCTTGGCACACCGTGCAATAGGAGCGTTTTGGAGCCACTGTGGCTGGAATTCAACTTTGGAAAGTATATGTCAAGGAGTGCCAATGATATGCCAGCCATATTTCGGAGATCAAAAGGTGAATGCAAGGTACTTGACTCATGAATGGGGTGTAGGCATAGAAATGGGGGAAGTCATGCACAGAACTGATATTGCAAAAGCTATAAGAAGAATTCTCGTGGAAGAAGAAGGCACAGAAATGAGGCAAAAAGTGACTGCTCTGAAGGAACAGATCAAACATTGCACGAAGGAAGGTGGTTCTTCTCACAATGCTTTGAATAAATTGGTGCAATTCATATCATCCTTTTAAATATCACACCAATGGTTGATTTACTGTGGCAATAGCAGCTAATAAAGATTTAAAGCTCCTTACATCGCTGGAAGTGAAATAGGATTTTAGGTGTTTGATATGGAGCATTAATTCTCGCAAGATATACAATTCACAATCAGTTTTTAGGTGCCTGATAAAAGTCACAGGTTAAGAATCCAATTAGAGCTAGCAATAGAATGATCATGGCATCGTTTCATTCTACTCTGTAGGTTTACATGAAGGCAATTGCAACTTTAACTACAGTCCAATCTCCTGTCAACAAGGGGATCCTTTCAATGCTTCTAGTTCCACTCTGCGAAATAAGTTAATTATACAGCAATTTTTCTTTAGTTAACAGAAAGTGCAGTAGCAGTGAAGTATAAGGTCAACCTCTCCATAGACAACGGTGGTACTTCATACAACTCATTGAATAACTTGGTGGAGCTTGTCTTGTCATTTTGATTATTACTTCAATACCATGTAGCATCAGACTTCGACATTTTGCCAAAGCACAATCCAACTCCAAGGCTATATTCTCAAATCATTCCACACACTAGGTGGGGAATAAAGAAAGAGAGAAAATGTTATTTATTCTAGCGAGAAAGATTTATGTAAAGCTTCTGATAACTTAAACATTCTAACTAGTAATTTACGCTGAAAAGTTATTCAAACAAATTAATGAAATTTGCAAAAACATGTAAAAGATTCTATTTTATTAAAGTACGGAATTTTAATCTAAGCGTGTAGTACATTTTTCAGATCATCATTCCTAATAATCACAAAACAAGCTAATGCTAAATCCATACTCAAGACTTCCCAATCCAAAGGAGCAATAAGCTGGATATAACCTTAACCAGAAATCTCAATACACCTGACATCAGCCTTCTTAACCTCCACCTTGGGAACAGTAATAGTAAGCACCACATTCTCTATACCAGCCCTGATCTGATCCATCTTGGCATCTTCAGGCAGCCTGAACCTCCTCAAGAACTTCCCACTGCTGCGTTCCCCCCGGTGCCACGTGTCATTCTTGTCTTCCTTCTCTACGCTCCTTTCACCCCTTATCTGCAAGACTCTGTCGTCTTCGATTTCAACCTTCACTTCCTCTTTCTTGATCCCTGGAAGGTCGGCCTTGAACACGTGGGCTTCCGGGGTCTCCTTCCAGTCGACGCGGGTGCTCAAGAAAGATGACGTCTCGCCGGAAAGAGAGGAGGGGAAGGGGAAGGAGATGTCCTTGAATTGATCCCTATCCCATACGTCCAGTGAGAATGGGTTGCTGCTTCGTCCGTTGCCAAAGAAGTTTGGTATTAGCGACATTGTTCAAGAAGTTGGCTTGGTAACTACTAGTCCTTGACTGAGAAAAATTGAAGGAACGGGAAATTCACAGCTGCTTCTTCTACATCAGATGAGCAGTTTCATATGGCTAACTGTGATACCCGTTCCATATGTTAAAGAAATATGAATCAATATATAAATTGAGTTTAAGTATTCAAGTCGACTTTAGAATATTTATTTTGGGTTAGCGAGTACGAAACACAAAAGTTGAATTTGGCTGCTCAAGCTCTAGTTGCGTTTTGGGTCTATAAGCCAGGGGCGTGACGGAATGATATCAGGGTGAATCTCGTGTGGTCTTTGCATAGGACGAAACTGGACCTATGATATTGGGTCGCAACTACGCAAGGAAGTGAAGGAACTAAATACTGTACAGGGCTAAGTGCTACATCGACCTAAGGACGGGAGTCACCTTTAAAACCCGTACGAACCACCTCTAAAATTCAACACAACTGAGTGGACAGTCTAAATTATGATATGGATTGGGCTTTGCGCTAATAAAGAGGGGTGAATGTGATACTCCGTCCCACATTGAAAATGTTAAAAAACATGGACTAATATATAAGTTGAGTTTAAACATTCAAATCCAATTTGAGATATTTGTTTTGGATTAACGAAGACGAAGTCCATAAATTAAACTTGACTACTCACACTCTGGTTGCACTGTGGACCTATGGCCCTGGGCGTGACACTAACACCGTAAGGCTTGCCTTCACATCCAACTTACAAATTCAATCACATCATTAAGCTAACCCTCACCCAGCCCCCCTGGGCGGCTCGGATGGTCTTGGTGGACTAGTTACGAAGTCAAGACCGGGAGTTCGAGTCCCCAAGGTGATTTTTTTGGCAACGGTGGGGCTCGTTCTGCCAGGGATTGAGGGACTAGTAGGGCCTATCCCCGATACCCCCAACTGAAAAAAAAAAAAAAAAATAAGCTAACCCTCACCCCTGAACTCAAATAGACGACGCACATAGATGTAGACAATAAAGCAAGATAAATGCAAGTAAAAATAAAAATTAAAGAAGAGAATTATCAAGAAATAAAATCTAAACACTATCCCTAATAAAATAGCAGCGCACCCTCAATTCTATCAATGCGCAAATACAACTATTTCTCAATAAAATTTTAATCAAGTTTCATGCCGAGGACAAGGTAAAATAGAATTCGACCAACCCAGATGACAAAAAAGTGTCATCACTAAATACCTACAAGACTAAATACCTGTCAATTGACCTAAGATCAGCAGATAATTACGCTAAACTTCCTGGCAGGCCAAAATACACACACAGAGAGAAAGGTAGTCACCAAACATAATGTTCAAGTTCAATTGCATGATAGATCTAGCATCAGGATCAAATATGCATTTCCCTTCCCCCCCCCCCCCCCCCCCCCCCCCCCAGGTCCCAAATAAAATCCCAGTCATATAAACCACAACAAATAATTGATCATGAGAAAATAAAAAATAAAAGAACTTTTGAAACATATTAAAAAGACAAACCTGCAAGAAGGAAGAAGGCCAAAATTCTTCCAACCTGGAAGAAAATGAGAAACAAGGAAATGTGAGAACGGAGGTAAAAAGAGCATGCGAGAAGGGAAAACTCAACAAGCTAAAAAGAGAAGAAAAAAAGGAAACTGAACCCCAGAGAAGCAGAGCTAACCGAAACAAAAAAACAGGCTTCTGGTAAAAACCTCTCACTGTCAAACTCCTTGTGGCGTCATTTCGTCCTGGTGCCACATTTTTTCAAAGGGGTCATGCCTCCGTCAGCGCAATTCAAGGGTTGAAATGTGATGGAGTACCACAATATACATTTACAGAGATAAAAAGTTCATAAATCATTAGAAATTGGAAGGTTTCTCGTGACCATACTTTTATTTACTTCAGTCCCGTGAATGTCCATATGAAAAACATTCAGATTGTGGTTGCCTATGAAAGTGATCAATTCATGACAAACAGTCGCCGACAGAGAACTACAAGCACATAAAAAGACTGTCAAGACGCCACTTGAACAACACGGATGCAATGTCAAAATCAGTGGTGGCTTCCTCCACAAAAACGTTGTGTCCTTGCACACATAATAATCCACTCTTTTCTGTGGAGTTAATGATTTTCTGAAGTTATGTACGCTGGCCCAACACCTTATTAGTAATTGTGACCAATAATAATGTGGAGGAAGGTAATCGTTGATGATATAAATTGGCCGGCAACCAACCGTCGGAATGATCTCAATAATAGACTCCATCTATTTGTCTATTCTATTTCTATTTTTATTTTATTTTAATCCTTGCAAAGGAGCCAGGCAAAGCACAGATGACGAGAAGTATTTCTTTCGTCACAAATGGATAATATAAAATTCGTAATAGATTTGTACTTTAAAAAGTTATGCTAAGGGGCAGCGGGGCAGTGAGGCCTTTGCTTTACCGGACCACTTCGATTCAAGATTATACTTCATCCACCTTTTTTTTCTTTTTTTTCACACCAAGTTTCAACAATCTAACTTACTTCTAACCTAGTCAACGAAATGGTCAAATTGGACCTAAGGCTAATAGGGAATGAATTACCATTAAATTAAACTAGAGAAAGTACTATGATATCACTCTAAATTTTTTAAGTATATATTTGTTACCTGACGCAAGTGGGGTTTGGACTGCCCACCAATTATTGTTGTAAAATAAAATCCCAGCCTTTAGACAACAGATGCCAACCAATCATTCACAAAGAAATAGATTACACAGACAGTTTTTTTTTTTTTTTTTGGTAATAATTACCTAGACATTAACAACCAAGTGAAATAAGCAAAGACGGTGTTCCTGAACCTTGAAGTGGATCTGAGCCTTGTAAGTTGGCTCTTTTTTCACTTTTCATAATTTGATGCATACATAATATGTTAATTAAAAAGTACATCCATGTTGAAATAATAACGTAACTTTGTTGAAGCGTGGTGTAACTATTTATCACTTCAAAATGACATCGTCTTTTCATTTTAAATTTGATCTTGCTGTTTTAATCTTATCTGCCTATTTTTTGCTCTTTAAATCTGAACTATCATCTCGTGAGAAATAAACTTGTGAGGTCCTATTTCTCTCATTTCCCTTCGAAGTGATCCGAGATTGAAAATTATCTTTGGCATAGATATTTAACATAATTTTATTAATTTCAGAAAAGCAATCCACAGAATATTTTGCATTAGATAGGAGAGATTGTAAAGAAAAAGAAGTCAAACATAGGAAATTTATGAATCCAGTTAAATTCTGCCGCGAGGCTTTTCAGAGCTATTTTTGTTTATTCAATTTGACCATCCCATTTGGATGATCCATGGTGAAAAAATGGACCCGCATTTTAACGTGATGTTATTGGACGGCTTTTATCAGTCATTTTGATGAGGAATCTCTCTCTCATGATGCTACGTCTCTGACCTTTTTTGTTATTCCGTGCTGTTAACTTTTTGGCAGAAGTTTTCAGGTCTTCTGTGCTTTTTCAGTTGAACGTACCAAATTACACAACAATTTTTGAAAGAGCAAGTAATTGTTTGGGTAGCAATTCTGCTTCACAAAATACAATATTTACATGGATAGGTACACAATTTTTACATATGGATTTTGTTATGATTTAAAAAAATGACACATGCGCATATTGATGTAAGAATACTAATGTGATGTTCTTTTATACCGCGCATATAAAAATTTTATAAAGGCTTAAAAAGTATGAGTTCTTCCTTAAAAGGTTATTTGCTTTATATCCTTGAAAAAAACAACTTTATTTTCTTAAACTAGCTAATGGCTTTAACTTTGTCTTGTTGCTTAATTGAAGGGACTCCACATCAAGTTTAAATTTCTTCGCTTTTTTTTTTCACAAATAAGTTTAAATTTCAAATTAAAATCTACACCATGTTGAAAATATGAATTATAAGACCGACCTACGCATAATATAGTATGTGTTATGACGCGAAGATCTTTTTTTTTATAAATTTTTTGGGTCTTATTAGTTTAGTTCTCTATTGATCCAGTTGCTAATTCCTATTTCATTTAGCATACTTAATAATTTGAAAGAATGCTGCGCATACTCTACACCAGCAAGCAAAAGATTGCATCATGCATGAGGCACGGCTGTCTTTGCAGCATATCATTTATGGTTGCTCGAATGACCAATAAACAAACAGGAAGGGAATCAACGAATCCTGAACAAGCTTTCCTATTTTCTAATGTAAAGGAATCCATTCGAATTTGCTTGTTTGATTAATCACCCCAACAGGTATGTGATAATATAGTTGACTTTCACATCATTCCCAAAAAAAAAAAAAATTCAAGCTGATCGGAATAGATATCATTGAAAATTTTTTTTTCGATACCAATTTTTTAAATATGTTTTGGTCAACTTCAGAGTTCTGACAATATATATATATATATATATATATATATATATATATATATATTGGAGTCAAATAGAGGCCATAATCAGATTACATTGATAAATCTCTAATATGCGTCCTGCCCATTAAATTCTCGTATATATATATATATATATATATATATATATATATTTTGGAGTCAAATAGAGGCCATAATCAGATTACATTGATAAATCTCTAATATGCGTCCTGCCCATTAAATTCTCGTATAAAGCATGTCATCCATGATCCTCTATAGAGACTGACAAATAATTACGTGTTCATTCCAAAAAAATAAGAGAAAAATAATTACATGAGCTCCTTATGGGCCAACATTAGATATTTACGTGGACAGACGTGGATGAGATCGTGATCTTGAATCCATTATGGGCTCTACATTCCTTCTGACAAGGTCCTACGTGGGCTTTTGGATTTCAATTTGTAGAATAGAAACTAAAAATAGAAAATAATAAAAAAGGAACACACCATGACACCAGCACCAGCACGCAGGCAATTCCTCCCCATCAAAAGGATTGTGATCTCTTAAAAATTGTAGTGCCAAAAACCAAGAATCCAATAATGTGCCCAGCCACAGCAACAATGAAGACACCAACGTTGAATGACATAAGTGCAAGCATGATCAAATAGGCCAAGGCAACTTTGACGCCATGGCAAATTGTCTGAATTAGACCAGCTTTGACATTACTGGTATCTTTCTTGATCGATTGAGAATAATGGGATAACCATTCCACGAGGATCGAGAGCACAAAAATAAAGAGCAAAGCTAAAACGTACATGCCTGTGCGGCTTCCGGGCCATCCTGAGAAGAGAATCTCAGCATTTTTGCCCCAAAAGAAGGTCATGTGCGGTGCCATTCCCATCATGTTATGATCATGATTAAGAACATCATTAGTAGATGACGGCATTCCTTCTGTACCATTCATGTGGTCCATCGATGATTATGAACTTGGTGCTGCTATTAGGACCAACCAACCTCAATTGTTGCTTAATTAAAGTTGAGTTCCAGAATTGGCAGCAAGTCTCAATTTCATGTTATATATATAGAAAAGTCAGGGCAATAAAAATAATATTGTGATAATGGCTCTGGAAACAGTCTAATTGTTCTTTCGTAAGATGGGAGGAGACTTTAAAGGGGGTTGAAACTTGAAAGAGTACAGCTTGACACAATAATTATAGATGAAAAATGACTAAATTTTGAGTAGTGGACTAATAATAACGCCTTAAAAGTACTACTGATCTTATAATGCGTTGGATCTGTGCTGCGGATGATCAATTAGATTTCAATGTTTCAGTCACTTATAGATTTCAAAAGTGAATGTACATGATTCAAATATGACCATCCAAAAATTTTCTGCTGTGGCTCATCGACCTGTGTATACATATTAACCTTACCAATCAGTACTTGCACAACCCTCCACCAAATATGCACCATTAACAGGGTAAAGGTTAAAAAATTTGTCCATCCTAAACTAATCTAAGGCCAGGTTTGCCAACTTAACAGATAAATTGGCAGGCAATATTGCAAAGAGAATCCATTTTTTTGTCAACTATGGATGACACCATTCATCCAATATCTGCCCAATAGCTGAGCCAATTTTGGATTTTGTCCACACAAAACTCATTATCAATGAATAGCCCGCTTAACTAACTAAACCATTTAATTGGTAGACATAAACAAATGGTCATTATGGCTATGGTCATTATGAAACATTTTCAACCATATTTTTACCTAATAAACATGTTTGTCAAAATAACGTTACAGTGAAATTTTTCTTAAGAAAACCCATAAAATAACTATACAAACGACGTCAAAGGTTTTCTGACATTTGTACTCCCTTAGTAGTGTACCATAACTTGTACTACCTGTACGGTGAGCCATAAAACTTGTACTACTACCTTCGTTGCTTTGAATTTTTTATTTTATTTGAGAACTGGATCTTGATACGGTATTATGTTATGAAATTTTGACTTCTAATAAGATTGGTTTAAAATTTCTCAACAAGTGAACAAGGCAGATTTCATGCAGTTTTGACGAGTTATGCTTGTCATGTGCACACAACTCTTGCTTAATAGTTAACAAACAATTTTAGATGTTGGTAATTATTATAATGCTACTACTATTAGTTGTTAGTGAGATGTTTTATCCCCTTGGGATTAACTCCGCTAAGACCCCATAACAGTGATGCCTCACCACCATTTTTGCCCCAGAAGAAGGTCATGTGCATCATTATATGGTGGTGGGGCTGGGGCCTAATTGACAAATCTCCTCCGCTGGTGCTGCCGTTGTTCATTATTCCTGGCCCAGTTGGGGTCGTGCCCCCAAACAAGCGATGCTGCTAACTCCAAATGATCAATTAAGCTATAGTTGTTACAATGTTAGTCTTGTAGGCCTGTAACAGTGCAATTACAGCTGCGTGATCCAGTGCCCAAGCTCCATCATTTGAGGTTTAAGGATTTACTACTGTCTGTGTCTTGTAAAATATTAGATGCTCTGCTATGACCACATATTGGCTAATTTGTGTTGGTTGTTAAATACAAATGAAACTAATCCAAATTCTCTGTCCAATTTTTTTTTAGTGTCCAATAGTATCTAATGTAAAAACTACGCTGTATCAATATAAAACTATATAAAACTATCTCGTATCATTTAGTGACATGATATTGTTTTATGTTTGACATTTGGATACTAAAAAAATTGGACAAACGATCTTATCCAGAATGACACGCACCCTTACCACAAGCGTGATCAACTAGGAACATAGCATTTCTTAGAATCATTGATCCGCCATGGAACTTTTTTTTTTTTTTTTGAAGTAAAACTGAAATTCATTGAAGTGAATCAAATTGTACAGCATTCATAATAGGCATCGGGTAGTTTGAAAACCACACAAAATTACCGTTACAAAGACTAGCGATACGGGCTGCTTCATGTGCTGCTTGATTGTTTTTCCTACTGCTATATCTTATCTGGATTCCTGGGAGATGGTTCAACAAGCTTTGTATTCCTTTGATAATGTGTCGCGTTGCAGAAAGATCATTTTTTGTATTGCTGATCTGTTGAATCACAGACAAGGCATCTCCTTCCAAAATACAATGATAGATACCAAAATCTCGAGCAAAAATTAGAGCTTTCAGGATGGCTAATGTCTCAACATGAACAGCATCATAGCAGTCAGGGATCTGCTCAACCATAACTGCTTCAATTTCTCCTTTGGAGTTCCTCATAACAAGTCCCACTCCTGCCTTTTCCTTTGGCTAGGCCTCGTCCACATTAATCTTCATGATATGTTCTTCAGGTGGCTCCCTTTTTCCTTCATTCCTAACATGGATGTTTGTCTGTCTTGCTTGTATCTCCAACTGCTTAACACTACCAATTTTAAATTCTTGTAGTAATACATGTCCATAGTTGCATATTTGCTCAACCTTCCTCCCTTTCCCTTCAAAACATTTCTCATTTCTGCCCTTCCATATAAGCCATGTTATGACTGCCATGAATTCAGCAACTTCTCCCCCCTCAGTCATCATTTTCTCTTCAAACCAATCTCTAAAACTTTTTTTATTTCCACCTGCGAATTTAAATTTTCTTCCTAATAAATTCCAGACCTTGTAATACCCTAGAAAAAAAAAAGAAAAATGGGTCATTAAATAAAAATAATAATACTACTACTTTTTATTTTTAGTTAGCAACCCTTAAGACCTTAAGATAGGGACTAAGGATGCAAATACTAAAACTTATAAGAATAGAATTGCAATTAGGAACAATTAGATAAATACTAATAGAATTGTTTGCTCCTCACATACCCTTATACTACGTTATTTGATATCAAATAACCCAAGAGAAGAAGAGAACACCGTACAGGAGGGAGTAGAAGGAATTGAAGGAGATCATTACAGATTATGAACAAGATATCTTTAAAATTTCTTGTGATTTTAGATTTCATACAGATAGTATTATATTAGGGCATGATTTCAAAATAATTATTGTGGTATTTTGATCTCATATGATGCCGTATTATTGGTGGGGTTTTGATGCGTTAGTGATTGGAAAGTAAAAAATAAAATAAAATAGAATAGCAAAGAATTAAGTTTGGGAGTTGCTTGGTTTGGTGGTTAAAACCAACAAACAAGTGAAACAAAGCCACTGTACGTCACATGGCTTGAAAAGAACAGAAGACGTAAAAAAATTGAAGGCTTGCATGTGGGTTTATGTTACCGGAGTCAGAAGCTGTTATTTGTTTTTAATTGGTCAATTGAGGGCCTGCGGTCATATGGCCAAATGGGAGAAACGGGTACCCGTAGTTCACAGTAGGTACGAGGGATTAATTGGTTTAGTCATTAAATAGTTCCAATGATTTTGTTTCATTTATTAAATTATTTTGTTAGTTTCCTTTAAATTGATTGTCCATTAAGTGAATATATTTGATGATATATTAGTTTATACTTTAATCTTATTATATAGATGAATAAAAAATAAATAAATAAAAATAAAAATAACTAAGTTTTAACGATACTTTGAGGGTTTGGGATTATTTAATTCTCAGTAGGGAAAGGAGGTGACGAAACTTTGAAATTTTGAGGTGTTCCTAAGTAACTATATTGAGGTAAGTGGTTCTTGTCTTCCCAATAATTTTTGAAAGTTGATTTTCTACAATGAGATTTTTGTTTAAATTATATATTCGTATTAAAATCGGTACGAGCATATAATATGTGAATGATTTATCCTATGAAAAAAATCGTGAGTGGCTATTTATTGAAAATAATGGCGAATGCATGTTGCCTGTATTATTATTTTGATATTTGTTATTGTTGGCTCGTGGTTAACTTTAGTATATTGGCGGGAGCTAGTTTCCTATTCTCTGATTGTCTGGATCTAATTTTAACGGGGATAATAGTTAGGAACTCTGTTCTGTTTTGGACCCTCCTAGTGGGATATAATAGTTAGAGCCGGATCCGGTTAGTTGATTATAACCTAATAGGGGTGTTCATGGACCGGGTACCCGGTCCATGGACAAAAAATGTGAACCGAACCGGTCTTTGCGGTTCGGCAAAAATTCGAACCGCAAACCGGTCCACATGTAGCGGGTACCTGGCCTTCCGGTTACCTGCAAAATCGGTTCGGATAGGGCGGGTACCCGACCCGATCCATAATAATTTACCTATATTTTAAAAAAAATAAACAAGAAAAATTACAAAATATTATAAATCACTAATAATACAAACATTAATATCTTAAAGTTAAATTACATCCAAAACCTTAATCTTCAAAAAAAAAAAATTAAATAAATAAGAAAACAATCACTTAGTCTTTCAAATTTCATCTTTTCATTTCAATCAACATAAAAACATAAATATTCAACAAATAACCAAAAACTATATAAACAAGAAAATAATCACTTAGTCTTTCAAACTTCATCTTCTCATTTCAATCAATGTAAAAACATAAATATTCAACAAATAGCCAAATGAACACCCAAACTAATATATGAAATTACATAAGTAACATGTGAAATTACATAACTATCCCCATTTCGGTTCGGTTCGGTTACCTGCCGGTTCGCAAAAATGGGAATCGCGAACCGCCCAGATTAAAATATAACCCGCCCCGCAAACCGCCCCGCCACCAAAAACCGGTTCGGTTACCCTTTTTTTCGGTTCGGGGCGGATTGGTTTTCCCGGTTTTTCGATTTTTCGGGTTTTTTTGAACAGCCCTATACCCTAGTGGACCTTTGAGCCTGTCCTCTGGATTGTTAGCTACGATATTATTGATTTTGTTAATTTGATATTGACATGAAAATCTGTTAATGATATTGAATGCCTCTCACAAATATGTATCTATATGTATAAAATTGTTTCCTTTTTGTTATCTCGTATTTGTATATATATGCATGCTGAGAGTATGTGAATTTTATGAAAAGAAAATATAATATTTATAATGTGCTCGTTCCAGTGAGTGAGGATATGCGCTACTTACTGATCTTATTTATGCTCACTCCACACCTCATGTTATTTTTGCAGATTTAGCTCATAACCCTGAGTTCGAAAAAGGATCCAGTCAGTGATGCTGGTAGTTTGCTTATGATATTAGTTGGTTTAGATTATTAGTGATTGAATAATTAAGGCACGTATTGCCTAAACATTATTGACTTTGTTATTAAAGTTTAAATACCTTTTGGTATTTGTGTTTTTAGCATATTTGTGATTTAATGGTGTGCACAATTTGGTTATTGTGGAGAATTTGAAAGTTTAATAAATTGGCGGTTAGTTCTTGAATTTTGCTCTTGTATTTTGTGCCTTACATCTTAGAATAAAATCTAAAATGTGGCGTGTTGTACCCTGGTCGTGGGGTGTGACAGACCTCCTGACTAGCTGGGCATTCAAAGAAAATGTGCTTGTCTGTTTCTTCCGTGCAGCCACAACTTGTAAATGGTGGCCCAACTTTCTGTGTTCTGAGATTAATATTATGGCTCGTAGCCAATATTCCACTACAAGCTCTCCATATAAAGTTTTTAACTCTTGGTGGAATCTCAGGTTGCCAAATTTTATTCCAAAATTTGTGTTCAATTGAACCATTCGATGTAGAACCTTCATTGAGAGACTATTTTTTGAATTCCATGGCTAGATGGTATGCAGACTTGACAGTGAATTCTCCAAGTGCCAAACTATTTCATCTCTAGGCCACCAAGGTGATAGAGGGATTGTCTTAATCAATTCCACTTCACAATCCCAAAATAAACTATGTAGAAGTTGGCTGTTCCATTTTCCATTTTCATAATCAATGAGGTCACTAACTCTTGCTGCAAGCATTGAGTCCTTCATTTGTTGTGAGACCATGAAGGAGTAGGGTCATGGGATCCATGGCTCCTCCCATATATGAATGGATTTTCAGTCTCCTATTCTCTATCTCATACCTTTTAATAAAAGATTCCTACCTCCTATCAAACTCCTCCAGAAGAATGATGGGCTTACTCCAATTTTTACTCCTCTAAAATCTGTGTTTTGAAAATATTTTGCATTCATTACTCTTGCTACTAAAGAGTTTGGTTCTCTAATCATTCTCCATCCCTACTTGGCTAGTAGAGCCCAGTTAAAAGCTTCCAAGTCGCGAAACCCCAAGCCACATTCAGATTTCTTGTGACATAGTTTCCTGCAGCTTTTCCAATAAATTTTCCTTTTTACACCTTTTCTTGCTTTAAGCTTAATAAATCCCTATGTGAAGAGAACAATCCGCCATAGAACTAAAATTCAGAAAATTTGCCAAGAAACTGGGCTTTTTTGAACTGAACAAAAGATTCGCAATCAACTTCTGGTATTGATACCTGGGACAACAATATTGTCATCTGGGCTTATATAAGGATGCGTTCAATTGATCTTGAGCCTAGAAGTCGGGCTGAGTCCCAAAGAGATGAGATTGGTCCAGTTTAATTTGGCCAAGGATTTATAGCCTTTTTTTTTTCTTTGGGCTTAAAGTTTATCTTTTCCTGTTTGAATAATTTATATTACAACATATAATATATAATTCTGTGTTTTAAGAATTTTCTAGGTTATTTAGCAATTACTATAAAAAATGATAAATAAGTGAAAAATACTAAAGACGTGTTTTCAATAGCTTTTTTCTACCTGATTTTAGCTTTTGATATTTAAAAAATATATTTTGTGATATTCTCAAATGCTTTTTTTTTACTATGTTTTTAGATTTTTTAAGCTAAAATTAGGAGCAACTGATTTTTAATTTTTTTCAAAATCAATTTTTATAAAAATTAAAAGGTATTGAAAGCAAGCACTAAGAAAAGTGCGTAACCTTGAGGTATTGCCAACTTAGCTCCATTCCATTATAATTTAAGGGGGGTTAAAAAGGTTCTCAAATATACAAGCTTTTGTGTTGTAAACTTGGATATAAGCATATAGTTATTTAAGTGATTTAACAATTAATGTATTTCTTAAAATATCTTTATTTTTAAGTTATAGTTACATTAAAAAAAGGATACTAATGGAACTACAAAAAGTAGATTGATTAAATCCTAATCAAACTCAATTTTCTTTTAAAAGTTTTACAAACTTTTCACAAGTACAAATTTAAATTAGATTTTTAAAAAATATATACTTATTTTTAGTATAAAAATTTATATTTTCCTCCCATCTAGTTGCAGTAGTTAGACTGCTTCTAACTATTCATGTTCTCTTTCTTCTGGGATGCAAACTATTTATCTTCTTTAACCATAACAACAAACCTAACTTCTGCTTAATTGAATTCCACAATAAAAATCAGCTTGTTTGGGACCTTTCCATTTTTAGTAGCCTTAAGAAAAATTACCACCTAATGTGGTCATTTAAATGAATAATAAAAACAGTTGAGCGCAACTATGCGTCTTTTGGACTGCTACTCTACTATAGTATTAAAAGAATGTAGCATGTTGCTTGAAGCTAGAGAGTTTAAAATTTCAACCATAGTTATTTTAATTTGAAACTATACATTGTCTAAAGAAATATTCTGTGCTTCCTAAAATATTCTTATTTTTTAAATTATAGTCACATTAAAAAAAGGATACTAGATTGATTAAATCCTAATCAAACTCAATTTTCTTTTAAAAGTCTGACAAACCTTTCACAACTACAAATTTAAATTAGATTTTTCAAAAAACTATATTTATTGTTTAGTATAAAAATTTATATTTTCCTTCCATCCAGTTGTAATAGTTAGACTGCTTCTAACTATTTTTGTTCTTTTTCTTTTGGGATGCAAACTATTTATGTTCTACAACAATAACACAAACCTAACTTCTACTTAATTGAATTCCACAGTAAAAATCAACTTGTTTGGGACCATTCCACTTTTAATAGCCTTAAGAAAAATTACCAGCTAATGTGGCCATTTCAATGAATAATACAAATAGTTGGACGCAACTATGCGTCTTTTTGACTGCTACTCGACTATAGTATTAAAAGAATGCGGCGTGCTACTTGAAGCTAGAGAGTTTAAAATTTCAGCCATAGTTATTTTAATTTGAAACTATACATTGTCTAAAGAAATATTCTGTGCTTCCTAAAATATTCTTATTTTTTAAATTATAGTCACATTAAAAAAAGATACTACTACAAAAAGTAGATTGACTAAATCCTAATCAAGCTCAATCTTTTTTTAAAAGTCGAACAAACCTTTTACAAGTACAAATTTAAATTAGAGTTTTCAAAAATATATATCTATTGTTTAGTATAAAAATTTACATTTTCCTCTTTTATAAATATTTTTAATTAATCTGCATATAAATTTAAATTTCATAATCTACAAAAAAAATTGAAACAAAAAAGTATTTTAGCAAAAAAAATAAATAGGCAAAACACTGAAAGAGAAGTCATTTTTTAAATATTCTAAAATAAAATTAATTTTATATTTTTTAAATTTAATTTTATGTTTGATATTTTAGCACTTAATGTATTTCTTTAAATCTCCTCATTTTTTCAGTCTAATTACATTAAGAATGGATATTTACGAAAACATAAAAAGTTAGATTAATAAATTTCTAACGAAACTCAATATTCACTCAACTGTTTTTTAAATCTTTGACAATAAATTCAATTTAAATTTAAATTAATAAAAATACAAAAAAAGCACAAAATATATGGTAGGAGGAACAAAAGTCCTTCTCACGAATAAAATTAGAAGGAATCTAATGCAAAATTGAAAAACTACTTACTTTGCGTCAGTTTAAATATTATTATTGTAATAATAAAACTTTATATTACGGTTTGACTGGTCCGTAAGGACTTGGGGTATTTTGTTACACATTTTACTATTACAATCATGTTACATCACTTAAAAGAGTGACAAGTATTCATCCACTAATTATGTCTGTTAGAAGAGAGACACGTGTCATTGTTTGAGGTGGTGTAACACCAAAATATATAACAAAGGACCTAAAGCGGTAAGGGAGTGACAAGTGTATACTCACTAGCTATGTCTGTTAGTAAAAAATGGCCAAATTCAGAAATAACATTACTAATTGAAAGGCAGCGTAAATAAATGCTATTCATCGTCTGAAGAAATCATGAAAAATGTGTTCTTTTTTTTGACAAAAAAAAAAGTGTTCTTTTTAACTTTTGTCAAGTAGAGTAAATCTGTGAATAGTTGATTATATGTAGCAAGCCTCATAAAGTTGCTTTCTACCGTGAGCCAGAATTTTTCTTTTTTTGAGGATATGAGCCGAAATAATTTTACTCGATTTGACTCCCCAGTCTGTCATGGTAATTGTTAAGTTCCGTATATTTAGGCGAAATCAAGGACTGAACTTGAGAACGAATAGAGAGTCAAGCGGTTAGAATTTTATGACTTCACCCCAAAAGTCAGAGGTTCGAATCTCATTAACACGAATTCTCCACCCCTATTGTAATAGTGTAAGATTTATTAAAAAAAAAAGAGATTGAACCTTATAAATTCTATAAGGGGCTTAACAAACCACTTGCCAGTCTTGTGGGATCAACAGAGAGAAGCCAGTCTTGTGGGATCAACAGAGAGAAATATGGAAGAATGCAGAACTCAAAAACGTACAATAGTGTTGGTTCCAATGCCCCTGGAGGGTCACATGACTCCAATGCTTCAGCTGGGGAATGTTCTTTATTCTAAAGGGTTCTCTATTGTAGTTGCACACTCTGAATTCAGACCTCCCAATCCCTTAAACCATCCTGAATTCATCTTTCACCCCCTATTGGACAATTTATCTAGCCATCCGGGCTCCCTCATGAATTTACTGCATCTCATATTAGCTATCAACAACAATTGCAAGGCACTTTTGGAGGACTACATGGTTAAACTCATTGAAGATAAAAAAAAGCAGGGCTGCCGGGTTGCTTGCATAATATATGATTCCCTCTTGTTCTTTGTTAATTCCGTGGCTACTCATCTAAAGATTCCAGGCATTATTTTGACACCTATCTTGGCTACTTATACGCTAACTTATCACTACGTCTCTCAACTTCAAGCTCAAGGTCTTATTCCTTTTCCAGGTAAATTGCAAACTAGTATTATTTTGACAACTGAAGCTAAGATGAAATCTTTATAGAAGATATTAAAGAGCTTTTAGCTATAAGTCAGTCATTATCTCAACTTACGGTGGTTAAAAATCTAAAAGTTATAATTTACAGAATCCAGGCTGCAGGAACCTGTGCCAGGGCTACATCCTATGAGGTATAAGGATATAGCCTTTGAAATTACTGCTGAAATCCCAGAAATGCTTCTAGAATTCATCGTTTCTCAAATCAATATACGTTCCTCTGTGGCCATAATTTGGAACACCGTAGATTATCTTGAGCATTCAGCCTTATCACTACTTCAGCAATATTACAAAGTTCCATTCTTCACAATAGGGCCTCTCCACAAAATGGCTGCAGCCACATCAACTAGCTTCCTAGAAGAAGACAAAAGTTGCATTACTTGGCTCGACAAGCATGCTCCAAATTCAGTGCTCTACGTAAGCTTGGGCAGCATAGCTTGCATAGATGAAAAAGTGCTGACGGAAACAGCTTGGGGACTGGCTAACAGTGGCATACCATTCTTGTGGGTGATTAGACCCGATTCTATAAACGAGCATCAGTTATTTGAGCACTTTCCTGATGATATTTTCAAAGCATCTGTGGGAGAAAGAGGTCTAATAGTCAAATGGGCACCACAAAAGGAAGTTTTGGCACATAAGGCTGTGGGGGGTTTTTGGAGCCATTGTGGTTGGAATTCAACATTAGAGAGTATCTGTGAAGGCGTTCCGATGATTTGTAGGCCACATTTCGGAGACCAACCAGTAATTGCAAGATACTTGACTTGTGTATGGAAGGTAGGCCTGGAAATGGAGAATGTGTTGGATAGAGGGAGCATTGAGAGAACTATAAGACGACTAATGGTTGACAAAGATGGCAATGAGATAAGGCAAAGAATGTTAGTTTTCAAAGATAAACTTGAAGCTGGTTTGCAAAAAGGTGGTTCTTCTTATGAATCCTTAAAAGACTTGACAAACTTCATCACCTCTTACTCAGTAGCAGCAATGTAATGACAACTGACAAGGTTAAGTTGATTTCTAAGGAAGCAACCATATCATACACTATTTTTTTTTTTGAATAACCATACCATACACTATTATGTCCGCATCCATTGCTATTTGTCGTATTGCAAAGTTGTCTGCCATCATGACAAGATATGTATTTCACATTTCCACTTTTGAATTAGACATTCAATTTCGATTGGGAACTTATCTGGAAAAGATTTGGAAATTAATATTATCTTCATATCTTGAACTGGCTGCATTTGGATGGATGTCTATTAAATTATATTATTGTGACTTTTTTGAAGATTTTTCTTGCTAAATGTATATGTGAAATAAAAAAATAGTTAAAAAATTTATTATTCTAAAAAAAGAACCAATGTATACATAGAGAAAGCCGTGTGCAATGAAAAATGCAAGCATGGCTCGGGGAGGAGTCTTTCCTTGTTTAAATTGAAATTTGTAAAAAATATTTTTCTAAATAACAGTAACAAATAAACAAAGGCTCGCAAAGGAGGGTTAATCACTGCCGAAGACTAAAATCCTCAAAGAAGAACGACTAATCTATTACATAAAAGCCTGTCTGTGCAATTTTAAGAACATTCAAGAAAAAAATCTCTCTAGGTGAAAGCATGTTGAAGAGGCAATAGTTTTGTAGACTTGAGTATTTACCAAATTGTATTCTTGTTCAGGCAATTAACTTGGGGATCTATCGAATTCCCGCTAATTAGATCTTGAAGTTCTTGTTGCGTCCTAAAAATCGATAAGGGTATTGGTGGATTAGTGGGGTCGTTGACTGTCGCTCGTGAAAAAGGCGATCCAATCCGATGACCCATTTCGAAAAAATAGAGTTTTGCAAAAGAAGTACATGTGTGATAAAAATCGAATTTTAGTGAAAAAAAAAAGTGTATTTTAAGAAAAATGATATTTTAAAAGAAAGTAAGGTCGGAACTAAAAGTGCGACAATTTTGGTCAACTGATTTTTTAAAAAGGGTTTTATTTAAAAAAAAATAGAGTCGCCTTTTAGTACTGAATTAAGGTGTACCAAGTCACCCAAAAAATAATTTAACAAAACAAAAGTAAAATTTTAGAAAAAATCATTTAAAATCTTTTTCCAACTCCGGTTTACAAAAAACGAGAGAAAAAGGTTTGGGAGTCACATTTGAAGAAAGGCAATGCAAAGGTTTGTGCCTAAGGCACCCTTTCAACCTAGCCTAGGCTAGTTGCGAGATTTAATTATGATTTCTTAAATAAAATACTAAATTCTATCGCGTTCGGATGTATCTAAATGAATGCAAATTCTAAGTCTAAATGTGACTATCGTGGAGGTCGGCATGTTCCGTCGAGACTTGGTCGAGATTATCACATTAATTACTAAATCTGAGTCGAGATCTCGAAAGAGTCACGAGTGTCTATGCAAAATGCGATGCAAAAAGAAAATAAAATAATAACATATAGTAAGTGAAAAAAGAAAGTGGATATGCAATATGATGGGAACGGGGAGCCAAACAACTCGTGACTTGTCTTTTTCTACTCACGGAGGGGGGAACAGCCTGTCAATCTATCGCTTCCCACATGAGTAGACGACTATTTCTAGTCGAATCACACAAATGACCTAATTTTTGAGTGAAATGTAACCTAAATATTATGCACTGAATATTGGTTAAAAATAAATAATAGATTAATAAAATATATACATGCAAAAATAAAAATTTCTTAAAAAATTAGTGTGCGAGATGATATGAAATGCACACAAGTGCACCTAGCAGTAAAATATTTTAAGGGTCTAGCGTTGAACTAATCTTTTCTAGGGATTCTTACTAGCGTTGGACTAGTGGGGAAATGATAAAACCACAACTAGCTTTGGACTAGTGTAGTGACGAAATAATAACTAATAAAACATAAATCAAGATAACAAAACATAAATTGAAAGCAAACAAATATATAAAAACATATAAGAGCACATAGGAGCACATAAACATGTAAACATAATATTCTAGAAGTAAAATCCTAGAGAAAGCGATAAAACAAATAAACACGCAAGCATGCAAAAACAAGTAAGCTCTAACTATTATTAGAACTGTTATTCGAACCAAGCTGTTCGCGAACATAGCTCGGTTCGGCTCGTGAAAGCTCGAGTTCGGCTCGTTCGTTTAGCTAAACGAGCCGAGCTCGAACAAGAAATTGAGCTCGTTTATTAAACGAGCGAACACGAGCCTTGTTCGCGAATGCTCGTTTGTGTTCGCAAACAAGGGGCAATAATGTCTTTTCACTTCTATTCTTTATACCTTAATTTATTAAACGAGCTCGTTTGTATTCGCGAACGCTCTTTTCACTTCTTGTGTTAAACGAGTCGAGCTCATACGAGCTCGTTCGAGCTCGGTTTGTTGGTGTTAAACGAACCGAGCTTATTCGAGCTCGTTCGAGCTCGGCTCTTTAGTGTTAATCGAGCCGAGCTCGAGCTCGAGCTCGAGCTCGAACTTCCTATTTTTTTAACGAGCCGAGCTCGAACAGAAAATTTAGCTCATTTAATAAACGAGTCGAGCCGAGCCTGTTCGTTTATTAAACGAGCTCGAGTTTGAACACCAAATACTCGGCTCGACTCAACTCGAATAACACCTTTAACTATTATATCGGAGATTTAGCTACAATTTTTTAGGGATGAAAACATAAAACTATCTATCTATTACATTTATCTATTTAAATACACGATTTTGCTAAAGTATAAGAAATATAACATAACTATTACATTGATTGGCTAAATACAAAAATTTTACACTTTTTGCCAAAATAATAAAATTTGAATTTAAATAACATAAAATAAATAAATACCCAAAAAGCATGTAAACTAATAAATATATGAAGAAACATGCATAAAAATCACATAAAGTCATATTGGGACACATAAAGATAAAATTTATGAGAAATAAATATACCTCTTTGAAGATCCGATACAAATACTTAAGAAATGAACACACGAGTTAAGGAGACCACTTATTTCAAAAATAAAGAATAAAATACGAAATATTAACCAATTAGAGAAATATAAATTATAGCAAGATAGAAAAAAATAGAGCTAGAAAGTAGAGCAAATTAGGGGCTAGAATCGTAAATTTAAACTACTCGGGACAAAATTGAAATTTACACAAGTTAAGGAGCAAATATGCAAATTAAACAAATTGGGGCAACAAAACAATGAATTCTAGCAAGGTACACAAAAATGTAAATTAAAAGCTAAGCAAAGGGGGCAACAAATAAAATTTCAGCAATATTAAGGGGGAAATTGCGAATTATGGGACCTAATTGAAATGATAGTAAAATCTGGGGGGTCAATCTGAAATTTTGAGACTTAATTGCATCAAGCAAAAGAAGTTTAGAGAGGGTGATTAATAATACATAATAAAGCAAAGATTAAAGCATATAAAAACAAAGCGAAAAGAAGAGAAAATATTAAGCTGAAGTAAGTTGATTAACTAAATTAATTTAATTAGCTAAAATAACTCATTTTTCTAAAACAAATAATCCCAAATTACAAACTAAATAAAGCATTAATAAACGGCTTAACCAAAACTAAGAAAAAGAAAACAAGCAAACTAACACCAAACAATGAAAACTCCCTCAATTTGTCATCTTCAAATCTTTTCTCAATTAACCACCAAAACTATACAAAATATAAAATGCTCAAAAATAAACAACCCCAGATGTCCATGGGTTGTTCTTATTTTCAATTCACAAGTGTAGAAACTTCCCCTAATATACAATTCCCTTTTTCATTCATCCCCCTCTCTCTTATTTTCTCTCTACTCTTTCGTCTAACTGTCTTTTCTTCTATTTTCTTTCTATTTTTTTCTACTCCAACCTTTTCTCTTTCTCAGAATCTCTCTCCGTTCTCTGTGTCTTCATTTCTAATCCTCCTTTTTCTCTCTTTTCTTCATCGAAATTCCCCCCTCTCTGATTTCTCTCTTCTTCTTTTTTATGTTTTTTTGTTTTCTTCAATTCCTTTGTTTTTTTCATTTTTTCTTTCCTTCTCTCAAAATTTTGAAACATGCTTCTCCTATCTCATTTTCTCTAATCTATCTTACTCGTTCTCTCTAGAAACAGCATAAAACTTCCCCGAATCAATTCATCCTCCGAAAACAGGGAAGGTAGCGAGGTGATAGTAGAGGTGAGCTGAGGTTCACCGATGGCGTTGGAGGAGCTGGGATGAATTTGACAGCAGTGAGGGAATGATATAAGGGTCTTTTGTGTTGGAAATTGATTGTTGTTTTTCTTGCAGGTGGTTCTGCTAATTTGGTACCAGGGGACGATTCATTGGTGTTTCAGTGGAGTGCGGGGTGGTTGACTGATTTATGATTTACTAGTGGAATTAGTTGAAGTAGGTGGTGGTATGTGAGGTGGTTGACTGGTTTATGATTTACTAGTGGAATTAGTTGAAGCAGGTGGTGGTAGTGATTTTGATTGATAGTGACTAAAATTAGGCGTGATTTTTGTTGTGTTTGAGCTATCAGATGTGGTAACAGGGGAGAAACGAGAGTCCGAGAATGATTATTGGTGAGGTTGGAAAATGAGATATGGAGTAGTGCATAGGATATTGGTGGAATTTGGGTTCTTGGTGATGGTTTGGGACGGATATGACTGCGATTTGGGCAATGATTGATAGCTATTTTAGGGACTGTATTAACTGTGATGAGAGACTTATGATTTTTTGATAAAAATTGGGGAATGATTTTGGGAAATTGATGACTGACCGGTGTTAGAGTTTGATGGTTTTTGCTTGTGTTTTGTTTGAGGGTCGGTTGGTGGTTTGTTGTTTCAATTTAACAGACTTGTGAAACTAGTGGTTAAACGATTGAAGATGGTAGAAATGGGATTTGCAGATGGTTCTATTGGTGATGGTTATTTGATTTGGGTTAGATGATTGCTGGAGAGTCGAAGTTGACTATTTATGAGGGATTTGTGATTTTCTGATAGTTGCTGAAGTTTAAAGTTAACGATGGTCTGACAAGATTTTTGGTAGTAGTGGCTTGCAGGGTCTTCAGGGCATTTAAGGGTGGTGAATTAGATTCAATTCTTGGCTGTTATGTTTATTGAAAGATGCTGATTGTTGTTTGTGTGTCTTTGGTAGTTTTTGCAGGTATTGGGCAATAGATTGGAGCTACGGTGATTAGGACTTCTCTGTTGGTTGTTGAGTCATTTTTTGTGTTTGGCAGGTTATGCTTCATGATGGAAGGATAAGGATTGTGGATCTTAGATTGTTGGTGGTGGACAGTGGTGAGAGGTGGTGGTTGAAGGCAAGATATTAATGAGGTGGTGGCAGAATGGAGGAGAAAAGAACGTTGAAGATGAATTCTAAAACAATTCAGGATCAAAACAAAACAAAACCCAGAAAATGCATCCCAGACCCAGAAACAAAAAAGAAAGAAAAATCAGAAATAAAACAAATTCAATTAAAATCTCAAATAGATGAATATAAACAATCAAATTCAGATAAGAAAAATTTTTAAAAAAATGAATCAAAAAAGGAGAGAAACTAAGAACTCACTTTTCAAAATTTAGAAACAAATATAGTGCTGATCAGTGAATTTGATAAACAATAGCTGAGATCGATGAACAGTAACTGGAAAAATAACAAACGGTTGTTGTGTTTTTTTTTTTGTGTGTTAATTATGTGTTTTTGATCTTTAAAGCATAAAAGTAAAAGTGTTTTTAGAGTTTTTGATTTTTTTTCTCTTTTTTGTGTGTTTTTAGGGGGGTATTTATAGGATCAGTTGTTTTGGTCATCAAGAATACTACAAAATAACAAAAATGCCACCGGTAATGAAAAATCTAATTTTATTTAAGAAAAATATTTTTAACCCAAAAGATTGAAAAATTAATACAAAAAATGACAATAATCTCTAAAATTTTTTAAAAAATTCAAAGTAGATTTCAAAATAAATGTTAGAGTTTAAATCTGATAAAAAACGTGTTCAGGGTGTGAAATGACGATTTTACCCATAAACAACGAAAATATACAGAAAAACAATTATTGACCTTGAAAAATTACGAAAAATTAAAAATAAGTTTAGAACCTTAAGAAATGCATTTATGACTAAAAAATTGACGAACAATGAATTTAAATTGTAAAACGATGATTCTGCCTTTAAACAATGAAAATACACAGAAAAATAGCAATTGATCTCGAAAAATTATCAAAAATTAAAAATAAGCTTAAAACCCGAAAAAATGCATTAGTGACTAAAAAATTGATGAAAAATGAATTTAAACTGTAAAATGATGATTTTACCCCTAAATATTAAAAATATACTGAAAAATAGCTATTGATCTTGAAAAATTATGAAAAATTAAAAATAAGGTTAAAATATTAGGAAATGCATTTATGACTAAAAAATTGATGAAAAATAAATTTAAACTGTAAAATGATAATTTTGACTGTAGACAATGAAAATACACAGAAAAATAGTTATTGATCTTGAAAAATTACGAAAAATTAAAAATAAACTTAAAATCTTAAGAAATACATTTATGACTCAAAAATTGATAAAAAATAAATTTAAATTGTAAAATAACGATTTTACTCCTGAATGCAATATTTATAGAAAAAAGTAGCGATCGTTTCTGAAAAAATAAAAAAAATTATAAACATGCTTAAAGAATTAAAAAAAAATTTGAGACCTAAAATGAGCAAAAATGGTGTTCGCGAGGCAAAATTATCATTTTGCTCTTATGCTGGTAAAATATAAAAAGAATACCGATTAAGTTCAAAAAAATTACAAAATTAACAAATTTGTATGAAAGTAAAAATATGAATTTAAAATCTAAAAAATAATGAAAAATATTTATGGATAAAAATAATTATTTTGCCTCTCGAGATTTTTGAAAGATTAGAATTTAACCCTCAAAAATATAAAAATGCCTCCAATGTTTGAAAAATAAATAGTATGTCTAAATTTAATGTCTACAGTTCCATAGTCCGTTAATTGACCACCTGTGCAATTTTAAAAACGTTCAAGAGAAAAAATCTCTGTAGGCGAAACCATGTTGAAGAGGAAATAGTTTCGTAGACTTGAGTATTTACCAAATTGTATCCTTGTTCAGGCAATTAACTTGGGGATCTATCGAATTCCCAGATAATAATTAGATCCTTAAGTTCCATAGTCTATTAATTGATCATCTTTCACACTTAAAAGTGGCGTCTCTCTTTATAATATTTTATTTAGGTCCAAAAGCCTAAGAAGATAAAAGAAAGAATTACTGTGTTATTGTCCAAGTGCAAATGTACCATGTCAAGTCCCGTGCCTCGGGACGTGGCACCGTTATGAGTACGCTAAATTGAGTCACAAGTAGGGGTGTAAACTAATCGAACCGAACCCGAATAGTACCGAACTCGAGCTCGAGCTTGTTAAAATTACTGCTGCTCGAGATCAAGCTCGAACTCGATCAAGTTTGTAATTCAAAACTCGAGCTCGGCTCGTTAATTTTAAGAAGAGTTCGAGGTCGACTCGAGATAGCTCATGAAAATACAATCAAGCTCGAATTCGAGCTCGAGTTCAAAATTCATATATAATTAGCATGGGTAAATTGATAATTTTATATATAATATTTAATATATATATATTTCGAACTGCTCGACGAGCTGTTCGAACTCATCTTTTACTGTTCGAATTTGAGTTCGTTTAGTATACGAACTGCTCGAACTCGACTCGAACTTGGTCAACACCGAACTCGACTCGAACAGTAGACCGAACTACTCGCGAGCTGGTCAGTTCGTTAACAACTCTAGTCACAAGGTTACAAATGTCAAAGCAACTAAATAATATATTCCAAATATCACATTAAATATATGCGCCAATCTAAATTTTCATAACAATCTCCATATTACAATTGAATATTGAAATTACAAAAAAATTAGAATTTCAAAGCATATTCTAACAAATTCTAAACGATATTACAAGTATGGCACTAACTAAGTCATCCTCGTCAATCTTTTCTCCAAGAGCTAATCCAAATCCTTGAATCCAAAACCATGCTTTTCTGCGTATAATAAAAAGGGTGAGTAAAAACTCACCTAGTAAGTAGTATAAGTATCACTTTATTGACTTGAGTATGTTATATTTACATATACATGGTATCGTTTACATAATCATCACTTTAATTATAATTCATACAAATAAATGTGGCCTATATAACATTTCATATAGATATTAAAGAAGGAGTTCAAATAATAAAGCATATTGACCCTGAATATCCAGTTGTTAACTATTATCGGTTAACACGGTCCCAAAACATTATGCTAATTCTCACTGGTTAGCGCGGTCCAATATCATATCATTCAATCTAAATTTAAGAAACTAGTCTCGTCAATAATTATCTTATCCAAGAGCTCAATCACAAAGCATTCATGCATTCACATTTGACCACATTTATATATCCATAGCAAATCATTAACATATTCATACTCATGCCACATTAACATATGCAAAATAGTTTACAAAACATCATTGTGAAAAATACATTTCAAAAATATAAAGGATAAATGTATCGCTTATCTCGATCTAAAGTAAACTAATTAATCCGAATAGAAACGATCCCCGTCTTCACCTAAATCACATAATAAATTCTCAATCATCTCTTAGTTTTATCAAGAAATCACAATTGAAACTTAAGGCTAACTTAAAATGCAAAACGACGCAAAAAGGGCAAAACTGACCGATCTACAGTGTCATCTGCGCTGTGACGATAGCACCAAAATAAAACCCTGATTGAGTAGTGGCGTCATTCGCGACCCAGCTAGCGCCGCAGATGAGCCCAGGTAGCTCGATTTTCCCAAACTGTAACATACCAAACTAGATCCAAGATTTTTCAACTGCATCTAACATAATCCAAACACTAAATCAACTCTAAAATGTCAAGATAAAGCAATAATAGAACACATAAATATAGTATACTTCACTAATTATGAATCATACCCATAACTTACACATTATCTTCAAAGTTTTTCACTCATAATTTATCAATGCCAAGAAACCACACAACTCACATACATCCACACACTATAACTCTAAGCACATACTCATCAAAGTATAAAGACCCAAAAACTTCCTAATCAACCATTCATACCCATTCTTGACACAACCAAATTAAAGGAAAATAATTTGAGCTCAAGAGAAATTATCTTGAGTGGAAGATTCAAAACTTCTCTTATTAGTTTCTCCTTGAGAATGGAAATTCTTCACATTCTTATTATAGAGAGAAAATGGAGGGAACTTGATAGGGAGAGAGAGAAAGAAAAGCTGTGAGGGAGAAAAAAGAAAGAAAAAGCCCCAAGTCTTCCTTTTTAAGCCAACACTCAATTTTTTCAATTTGCAATTTAGTCCCGCATCCTTTAGAAATTACATTTTCTAACCAAATGCCAAACTACCAAAATACCCCCCTAAAATCTTGGGTATCATATACCAGCTAGGCAACAGTTGGAATATTGTCATCTTTTGCGAATTCTCCTGAATTCCAAGTATTTAAATCTAAGCAAGTTATAGAAATTCTCAACTACTTAAAAAGAAGAAACACTCAGGTGAATATGGAGAAGTTACAAGTAGAGAGACGTCGTAGGCTGGTGCTAGTTCCGTACCCACTCCAAGGGCACTTGAATCTAATGCTTGATCTAGCTAGCATCCTTCATTCCAAGTGTGACAGCTCCACCTTACTCAGAGGCGCATCAAAGGGTTTAGCGGACTGTCTGTCTAATTCTTACCAGGACTCAAACACGCACTCGCTTAAATATCCAAGCGTACTTAACTCGAAATAAAATGCTCTCATAAATAAATACATTCATAATATTTACTTAAAAGTATAAATATCACAAGAGTTTTTACAACCCAAAATATAATAATATTTACAATAAAAGCCTACACATTTAGGCTGTCCAGGTACATTAAACAAAACATGTATTAGGTCCAAAATCAGCTTTTTCAACTTTAGTATTTTGGAAAACCTAGTTAAAGAAAACAAATAAATGGGATGAGTTATAATAGCCCAGTGAATGCTCAAGTCATGCAGTATACCAATAACAAATAAACCTTTAAGGATAATAATTAACAAATTTAATAAATGATGAACAAGAAATGTGAAGTGTATTAAAATTAATGGCGGATACAGGCTCACTACAGGAGCAAGCTCAACTGCAGGAGTATCGATCATGATCAAGATAACAAGGATATCGGGATCGAGGTAAAAGCTCAGGTCCGAGATACTTGAAAAATTCAATTCAAAGTTACTCTCTTCAAGGAATGAAACTCATATAGGAAAGAATATCATGCACCTCTAACCCACAACACCTTTGAAACTCATATAGGAAAGAATATCATGCACCTCTAACCCACAACACCTTACATCACCCCAAACTCAACAATTTGACTAATTGTGGAGTAACGGTGAAATTAGCCATAGAAGTCCAAGATCATGCATAAAGTTCAAGCATGAGCTAGTCCTTTTTAGGACTTTACTTAGATATGAAAATTAACACGCACCAAATAACGCCCATCACCTTATATCTCTCCCATACTCAACCATGAAAATCACATACACAAATAACACGTTGAATAGTGAAAGTATGTAACACATTGCGGAATAGATGCGATAAAATACACATCTTTCCTCAAGTAACACATTTCATTAGATAATCATGTCAAGTATAACATATCATTTCATGCATCGAAATAATAATGTCAAGTATTACATGGCATTTCATGCATCATGCACACATAAGAACACTCACCTTAAGCCTAAGAAAATATCTCGCGATAATGTTGGGTCTCACTTTCGGATCCTGAAAATTCACGAGAAAAATAATTGTATAAAAACCTGACTAAAATCTAAGAAATTTCATAAGGAAATTCAAGAAATATCCCAAATCTTTCTAAGGTTAAATTTCTAGGGTTTTGGGAGCTTAGAGTTTTACCCTAGGGTTTAGGATTTTCTAACTTTTTAGGGTTTTGTTCGGAAAGGTTTAATTCACTAATAGCTAATCTACAAAATTTCTGTACGCTTAAATCACTAAAGTAAAGCTTATAAAGTCTTAAATCATAGTTTAATCACTTTTATTTCTTAGATTTTACCAAAATTTCGGCAGCACTTCCCTTAGAATCGAACTAACTCAAAAATTTTTAACCTGCAAGAAAACATCCAACAACCCAATCTCAAGTAGTTCTACTAATCTCACATCAAACTCAATTCAATTCCATTTAAATTCATCACAAAAATACATAAATTACTCCAAATTCTTCAAGCAAATCAAACCTAGATCATGCAATTTCAAGTTTAATTTACTATCTACAATGCATACAAGTTCACAAGCTTCACATTCATGGAATAAAACTTCATTTTTCATGGCAAAAATCAATCATACTTAACCATAAAAACATAACTTAAGAGCTAAAAACTATGATCTTTCACTTGAAATTAGAAGAGAAATTCATAGGAAATACCTCTAGGTAGACAAGATTGTTGCTTAGGAAGAAATTTCACTCAATTTCTATGGTTGAAAAATAAGTAAATAGAAGTAAAAGCTTCAAGAAAAATGAAAGAAAATGGAAAGAAAAGAGAGAAAGAACAGCCGGCCAAGAAGAAGAAAGAAAAGAGAGAAAATTGGCTAAGTAAAGAAGAAAAGAATTGGAAAATTTTTTACCAATCAAAACAAGACAAAGACAAAGTAATTCTTGACTTTCTCTCCATGAAGACTACACTTGGCAATGGTTAATTAGAAAGGATTTTTATTATTTATCCTATAATAAGTCTTACAAGATTTCCTAAGTACAACTCTAAGGAACTAAGTACAACATGCTCATTCTCTATTTTTTTTTCCACAAATTCGGCCACCCTTTTTTTTTTTCTCCTAATGAACATAATACAAAATAAATGGTTTTGGCATGAATTTCTAGGGTGTTACACCAAGGGCTTCTCAATCACAGTTGTGCACACAAAATTCAACTCTCCCAATCCTGCCAACCATCCTGATTTTCGATTCGTATTGATTTCAGATGGCATACAGAGTTGGGATATCTCATCAACGAGTCTTGTAGATCTAGCATCTGTTATCAACACCACTGTAAGAAACTCTTCAGGGAATGCTTAAGTCAAATAACTGCAGCAGCAGCAATTGGAAGAGGAGCAACAATTTGATCAAGTTGTGTGTATCATCTATGATTTTCTCTTGCATTTTGCAGAAACAGTGGCAAATCAAATGAGTCTTCCTTGTATCATTCTGAGGACAAGCAATGTTGACGGGTTGCTAGCATTTCGTAACATTCCCAAGGCTAAGGGTAGAGGGCTATAACTTCTTGCAAGGCATGCAATATCTAAAAATTTCTCTAAGAATGAAAACAAAAGTTATTGATGATTCCAATATATGACTAATAGTGAATGCATTATGCTAGAAACTTGAGAGATAACATGTCGTATTGGAACTTGTTACTTGTGAATTTTGAAAAGTGAACAAACAAAATTTATTTTCCAGGTCTATAGCTCTGTCACAGGAAGACAACCCATGCAAAAACCACATGCTTATATAATATGCCAACCGTATTTTGGAGACCAAAAGGTGAATGCAAGGTACTTGACTCATGAATGGGGTGTAGGCATAGAAATGGGAGAAGTCATGCATAATGTTGACATTGCAAAAGCTATAAGAAGAATTCTCATGAAAGAAGAAGGCACAAAAATGAGGCAAAAAGTGACTGCTTTGAAGGAACAGATCAAACATTGCACGAAGGAAGGTAGTTCTTCCTACAATGCTTTGAATAAATTGGTGCAGTTCATATCATCATTTCAACTATCACACCAATGGTTGATTTATTGTGGCAATAGCAGCTAATAAATATTTAAAGCTCCTTGCATCCCTAGAACTAAATGAAATAGGATTTTAGGTGTTTGATGTGGAGCATTAATTCTCGCAAGATATACAATTCACAATCAGTTTCCAGGTGTCTGATAAAAGTCATTGGTTAAGAATCCAATTAGAGTTAGAAGTAGATGATCATGACATTGTTTCATTCTACTCTAGATTCAGATAAAAGCAATTGGAGTTTCAATTGGAGTTCTAACTACAGTCCAATCCCCTGTCAGTGAGAGGATCCCTTCAATGTTTCTGTTTCCACTCTGCGACATAAGTTAATTATATAGCAATTTTTCTATAGTTAACAGAAAACGCAGTAACAGTGAAGTAAAGGGTCAAGCTCTCCATAGACAATAGGGGTATTTCATACAACTCGTTACTATGTAGCATCAGACTTCGACATTTTGCCAAAGCACAATCCAAGGCTATATTCTCAAATCATTCCACACACTAGGTTGGGAAAAAAGAAAGAGAGAAAATGTTATTTATTCTAGCCACAAAGATTTATGTAAAGCTTCTAAAAACTTAAACATTCTGAACTAGTAATTTACGCTGAAAAGTTGTTAAATCAAACTAATTAAATTTGCAAAAACATGTAAAAGATTTTATTATATTAAAGTATGAAATTTTAATATAAGCGCATAGGACATTTTTCAGATTATCATTCCTAATAATCACAAAACAAGCTAATGCTAAATCCATACTCAAGACTACCCTATCCAACTACAGACAAAGCATAGACCCAATAAGCTATATTTAATCTTAACCAGAAATCTCAATAGACCTAACATTAGCTTTCTTGACCTCCACCTTGGGAACAGTAATAGTAAGCACCCCATTCTCTATACCAACCTTGATCTGATCCATCTTGGCATCTTCGGGCAGCCTGAATCTTCTTAAGAACTTCCCATTGCTGCGTTCAACCAGGTGCCACATGCCATTCTTGTCTTCCTTCTCTAAGTTCCTTTTACCCCTTATATACAAGACTCTGTCGTCTTCGATTTCAACCTTCACTTCCTCTTTCTTGATCCCTGGAAGGTCGGCCTTGAACACGTGGGCTTTCGGGGTCTCCTTCGAGTCGACGCGGGTGCTCAAGAAAGATGACGTCTTGCCGGAAAGAGACGAGGAGAAGGGGAAGGAGATGTCCTTGAATTGATTCCAATCCCATACATCCAGTGAGAATGGGTTGCTGCTTCGTTGGTTGCCAGAGAAGTTTGGTATTAGCGACATTGTTCAAGAAGTTCGATTGGTAACTACTAGTCCTTGACTGAGAAAGAATTGAAGGAACGGGAAATTCACAGCTGCTTCTTTTACGATTCTTGAGTTTTGTATGCTCTGTGGTTTGGGGACAAGATAGGATATGCCCGGTATTTATAGTATTTGTTAGGAGTATTCGAGTATTTTCAGGACAATTCATTCTGTCTTCTTAAGGAATATTCCCAACCAATAGAAGTATCTAGACAAATCCAGGTTATTATTTTACATTGGAAAATTAACGAGTTGGTCCCCGCGGTTAAAATTTTTTTTCTAGTCTCTCACTCTCAAAATGAGCCCAAATAGAAATAGTACTTCAAATATAAGAGTGTACCCGATTGGTCCCAAAGCTCATTTTCGCTCAATTTGTTGATAAACTCAAGGGCAAAAATGAAACACATTTCGTTTCCCTATCTTTAAAGGGGGAAAAAAAAAGTGAGCATCCCTTTCTTCCATTTTCCCCCAACAAAACCCTAATGAAATTATCTTGTTTGATTAGGGTTTAATGGCGTAAAGATTAGGATTTTGTTGGGTAGAAATGGAGGAGATAGGTGGTCGCTTTTTCTTTTTTTTTTTAAAGACAGGGAACGAAATGTGTTCCATTTTTGCTCTTGAATTTGCTGAAAAATTTAGCGAAGATGAGTTTTGGGACCAATGAGGCATTATTTTTACATTTAAAGGACTATTTTGACGGATTTTGAATGCTAGGACTAAAAGGTTTTTTTTAATGTGGGGACCAAATTAGCAAATTTTCCTTTTACATTTGTAGTACTTTTTTATTTATTTTGGTTGTATATAGGCTTTGCAATGTACTTTGTTTTCCAGATAACAATGATAAGTAATGCGATTTAATCAGAAAATTTATCTATTAATCTAGTCCAATATATTGGGAACTATCCTAAGCATTTTTTTAAAAAAATAAACTATACTAAGCAGGCAAATTCATTAGAATATTGTTAGGAAAAAAAAATTCGGCAAGTGTGGGTGTCAAGGGGAGTTTTTGGCAAATTATAGATGCCGTGTTTACCAAACGCGACGCTGTACTTTTTTTTAAAAAATATTCAAGCACCACGTTTGGGAAACGCAGTGGGACCGTTGTGTTTTCCAAACACGGTGCTACAATTCACTTAATGTTCACTGTTCTTTTTTTTTTTTTTTTTTTTTGCAAAAGTGGTTAGGGTTTTTGGTTTAAGGTTTTTTTGGGTTATTGTTTAGATAGATTTATAGGTTTTAAGTAAAAGTAATTGAGATAGTTCAATCTTTGAATTGAAGAAATTTTTTTTTAGAAATAATAGAGCTGTAGACACCAAATTTTGATATACCACTAAATTTTCTAAAATCTTGTGGACCATTTTTTAGTTTTTGAATGCGAAATCTGGTTTTTAGAGAAAGTGTGCAAAAGTCTTATGGCAAAATTGTAATTTCAGCACGTAAATACCTTTTTCGCCAATTTTTTTATTTTTAAATTCATATTTTGGTAATTTGCCAAATTAATCCCTCACATTATTACAAAAAAATTTTCTAGTCCCTAATATGTAAAATCAGCCAAAATCAGTCCCTAACATATCAAAAGTGTATTGCGATTAGTCCTAGTCATCATTGTTGCTGAGCAACATTAGGGACCAATTTGGCAAATTTTTCTCGAGAAACTGAGCAAAAATGATCACTGGAACCAATCAGAATACACTTTTGATATGTTAGAGACTAATTTGGCTGCTTTTAAATGTTAGGAACTAAAAAGTTTTTGTTGATAATGTGAGGGACTAATTTGGCAAATTTTCCTTCATATTTTATACTTTTGTACAAATTTTTAAATTTTGTAATTTTTCTGGATAAACCACAAATTTTTTGTGTTTTACGTCTATTCAAGGGCAAAATAGTCATTTTCAATTTGTGAATGTCTTTTCGGCTATTTTGGAATCCCAAATTCATATTTCATAATTTTAAGCATATTTTAAATTTGTGATAAATTTTCAGGTTAAAACAAAATAATTTTGCTTCAGGTACGTATGCATCATAAAAAAAATAATTTTTGAACTCGAAAAATTATCATAAATTTAGAATATACTTAAAAGTATGAAATATGAATTTGGGATACAAAAATAGCCAAAAAAAGGCATTCAAAAATTGAAATGACTATTTGTCCTTGAATTGACGTAATATACAGAAAAATACTGGTTCATCTAGAAAAATTACATAATTTATAAATTTGTACAAGGGTATAAAATATGAATTTAAAAATAAAAAATTGACGAGAAATGTGTTTACGTGCTGAAATTACAATTTTGTCAAAAGACTTTTGCACACTTTCTCTAAAAACCAGATTTCACATTCAAAAAATAAAAAATGGCCCATAAGATATTAGAAAATTTAGTAGTATATCAAAATTTGGTATCTATAACTTTATTATTTCTAAATCTAAAATTCTTCAATTCAAACATTGAACTACTTCAATTACTTTTACTTAAATCCTATAAATCTACCTAAACAATAAAAAAAAACCTTAAATCAAAAACTCTAACCTCTTCCGTAAAAAATTAAAAAAAAAAAAGAAAGTGAACAGTGAAAGTAGCGCTCGTTTGGAAAACGCAGCACATGAATAATTAAAAAAAAAAAAAAGGTCAGCGCCGCATTTAGATTTCCAAAATTCCCCTCTGACATTCATAGTTGCTGAATTTTTTTTTCCCTAACAATATTCTAACAAATTTGCCTCTTAGTCTCTCTAGAAACGAGGCCTTATAGGATCATAGAGACTTTGCTGAGCCGGAAGCAGGTGGTGTGCATGACAAATACAGACGTAAAATGGGCCAGACAAACAAAACAGCCCTAGGGAAAGAACCCATGTAAAAGCTTAAAGGGCCTTTTTTTGTTGCTTGCTGGGGCCAGGGCAAGATTGAGATCACACGGTTTCTGAAAAGCTGTACTTTTTGTTTTTAGGGAAAAATTTCAACCACTTCTAGTATTTTTCTCATTTTTCTGATTCTTGACCTTCTTTTGACCTTTTAGGTGGATGGTGCCGTTGGATTTGGTGCGCTTAAACGCGTTTGAGAATTAAACCTTTATGCACTGAACCATCTACCATTTGGCAGCAACAAAATGTACTACTAGGAACCTAATGTGCTGTACAGGCAAGTCATTTTATAGCGGACAACTGCATGGAGTTTTCAGATTACATGTTTGTTAATACAACACAAACGCGAATACAAGATCACTATCGCTTTACTAGAAGTAGTGTATAATGGACAATGGCCAGCCTGCTTTTTCGACCCAAAAACAATTGCAAAGAACAAAAAAATTTATAGTAGGATGTTGAAAGCTATACCTGTGCTTCATTCATTAGTAGTATCTTTAAAAGATTTTGGTGCATAGGAAACGGACAAACCAGTTTTTACAAATCAGAAGAATTGTCTCATGATGGCTCGTAGCCGTAATCATGTCTGCATTCGGAAAGTAGATTTCATATGATGAAACCTTTTCTACTGCTGAATTGGAGGAATGATTGTTCACACAGGGAGAATGGCGAAATATGACAGAAAGAGCCGTGGCCCTGGTCATAGGTACAATCGTATATTGTTTTAGTTGATGAATAGTACTCTCAATCAATTCTAGCTCTAGTGACAAGGAATTTGTTATTATAGTTTAAACGGCAGCACGTACAGTGAGCCTAATGTTTAAAATTCTATAATTTATTTCGGTGGTTAAGTATTTAAGTCCTACTAATTATCCTTTTTAAAATTTTTTCTGTAATAGTATAGACTTTCTTAAATAAAAAAAAAATTTAGATAACACTTATGTCCGTATGATTAGAGGTAATGGAAATTGTATTTAAACAAAAAGAGAAAAAGCATGTGATTACTGATTTGGTCCGGCACTGAGCAGGGCGTTTAATAATGCCTAATCCCAAACCTCTGCCTTAGACCGGGCCATTATCACCACTCACCCAAATGTACCTAGGATTGACCAAAATAAAGTGCTGATGCCTGCTTCGTATGTTGGGATCAATGGATTCTCATAAAGTGCAGACACCTACTTCATGATTTTTTCTTCCTTAACTTACCTTTTCATTTTCTCTATGTGTTGACTGTTGTGTGTATAATGATATGTGGACATCCAACGTTTTCCTGCTTTTTCTTTTTTAAGTTTTATTTGAATACGAACACCAGAAGGGGAATATGTGTGAAACCAATATGCTATAAAAGAAAATGCCACCGGTTCTGTCAAATAGAATGTTTGACAATATGGATACTTACATCAACTAAGTACGAAAATATCATCATTTTCAATAAGCACCAACTAAAAAAAAATTGTACACATCGTCAGTAGGCGTGTAGTATGTATCCTCCATCGAAACCCAAAGTCATCGTTGTTGTCTCGGCTGTCGGTGAATCGTTGAGTCGATTTGCAAATGGCATAAAAAATAACCAAAAGAGAACACTGAATAAACTGGCAAATGTGGACATCATGTTAGACAATTTCCACCACCCCTTTCCCAAACTCAACCCTTTGGGGCTGTGACTCAGCTTCTAAAGAATGGCAATAACAAATAAATTCTACAAGTTTCAAAGCCAATTAAGTTGGCAACTAACATACAACAACTCCTTGGTCTCGTCATAGGCCTCCTAATCAGCTTTATCCTCGTTCCATAATAACAAGACTACACGAATGATTTGCGGTTCAAATTTAAGTTGTTAGATTGATTTTTAAAAAATAAGCTGAATTAACACTCGAAATTGATCGGGCCAATCTTTGACACAACCGTACCAGACAATAATTGATCAGACTTAATAAAGCCCCTAAACCCAAAACATTATTAAAAGTATACGTTTGTTTTAAAAATGAAAAGATTATCAGGAGCTTAAAAAAGGTTTAGCTCTATCAACTCACAGTGCTCAAAATGGAGTACTATACTTAATTGGGACCTCTGACAATTGCATATGCCACAACGCAGGAACCCCCCCTCCTCAGAAAATGTTAAAAAAAAAAAAAAAATCAACACTTCTCATTCTGATGGATCAAACTCGTCAGTAAGGCTGTAAATGAACCGAGCTGTTCGCGAACACAGCTCGGCTCGGCTCGTGAAAGCTCGAGTTCGGCTCGTTCGTGAAGCTAAACGAGCCAAGCTCGAACACAAATTTTGGCTCGTTTATTAAACGAGCGAGCTCGAGTTCGTTCGTTTAATAAACGAACAAGAGTTCGAACATGAAATACTCGGCTCGGCTCGGCTCGAATAACACTTTTATGCTTATTTGAATCGAGCTGTTCGCGAACAAAGCTCGACTCGGCTCGTGAAAGCTCGAGTTCGGCTCGTTCGTGAAGCTAAACGAGTCGAGCTCGAACACAAATTTGAGCTCGTTTAATAAACTAGTTCGGCTCGACTCGACTCGGCTCGTTTATTAAATGAACACAAGCTCGAATCGGTAATACTCGGCTCGACTCGACTCGTTTACCGCTCTACTCGTCAGCCCCATCCAACCATACTCTCCTTTTCTTTAAGCAGCCTGCTTTTCGTAAGTATCCAATAAATAACGTCTAAGGAACAAGTCATCACGTGGGTCCTCAGATGTGACCACCCGCGAATATCTCCTTCCTTTTCAGCCATCCGATGAAAACGATCTCTTCTTAACCTCTTTTCTCTCTCCCCGACACTATTACAAGAAAACGAAGAAAAAAACACAAGTGAGCTCCAGCCCAAAATCCCACAAGCATACTTTTCTTACTCAATTTTCTTTTTCTTATATTCTTTTTGGGGTTTTTGATTGATTCTGTATATTCTGATTATGAGCTTTGGAGTCTGGAGAAAGTGAAGAGCAAAAAGACATTTTGGGGTGCTACAAAAGATTATATTATGCTTAGTTTCTGTGTCAAGCTCCTCTCGGCTTTTTTTTTTTGATCTTTTGGGGTTATTCTGCTTTTTACTGTTTTTGATTTTATCACCGACTTATGATTATTATGGGCCACCGACATGGGTTTTAAGCATATTCAAGGTTGATGGATTTTCTTCGTCTGCATGCTGGTAGATGAACAGGGTAAGTTTCTCTTCTTGGAGTTTTTTTTTTCATGGGATTAATTTATGTGAATTTATGGTTTTTGGTTTAATGGTTTGCTGTTAATTGTTATTCTTCTTTGTTTTGTGATCGAAAGAATTGCATTCTCACGGTTGTGGATTTCTTTTAGAGATACTCTCTTTCTGAAGTTTGTAGTTCGCTTTTGAGAAGTAATAATGGTCAAGATCCCTGCTTTGAATGCAAAAATTCTGCTTTATTGGTGGTTCAAACTTGTTACATGAGCTTGCATTTGAGTTTGATCCTCCTCTCACAAATAGGGAAGAGATAAGAAATTTTTTGTTTCAGAGTTTTTTTTTTTTTTTTATACTTTTTATGAAAAGCTACTGCCTTTAATCCTATTGAACCATAGGTAAAACTTAGAAGTAAATAAAAAGTAAGAGCAAAAGAAAGATAAAGAGGATAATTTTATGGAAGGAAGAGGAGGAAGTGCTTGAAAGTCTTTTCTTACTCTACAGTTTCTTTCCTTCTTTTTTTTCTTTATTCCAAGAAATCAATTAAATGGTCAATTATTGGATTTTTGAAAATGTCAATGTTTCTCAGCTTACAAACAATTATGTCAAGAAAACAACTAAAATGCCAATTTCAATTTTTATTGAAATGTGAATGCTCTATGGGTTATGGAATAGCTGTTCTTCTTTGTCTTTTACAAGGTTTGCTGCTTTGATGAGGACATCCCAGTTTACCTTATCTTCAACAGTCACAATTATGGGTCTCAAGGACCACCCAATCTTCCCTTTCAAATTGATCTATGATTCATGTTTGTCTATATGCTTCCCAGATTGTCCTTGTGCACCATGTGAACGATTCTTTTTTCTTTCCTCACTTTTTATTTGCTTTAACATGGAATTAAATTGGCATTATATGTATAAAGGGCCAAGAATTCCACAGTAATACCTTGGTTAAGAAGATATGTATAAAAGGCCAAGCTGCATAATTTTATAATCATGCTTCTAGAATTGGATCAATGCTTTATCCTTGGTAGTTGCAGTTACGATACCTTTTGACCTCGATATTCATTTATATCGGAAGTAAAGTATAGAAGCTAGATTGATCTGAGGTCTCTGTTATTTTATTTATAGTTGCTGTCTAGTTTGTTCTTTCTAATTGAGTTGATGATTTCTGGCTTAACCTAGTTTCTAGTAGTGAAAAAATAAATAAGTTCATAATATAGTATCATCATGTTACACAAAGCTTCTTATCCTTAATAATTTGCATTTTCCAACTTTATTGCTAAGACCTCTTTGTTCTTCCTTTCATTGCTTGACCGCAAACCCTGAGAAACCTCCCTGGACAATTTTAGATTTTCTCAAAATTTCCCACCTTCTTGCGTGTAGAAGAACTTGTATGTTATCGTCTTTAACTGATACATGACATGGACATAGTTCCTCTTTCAATGAAGAACTCCTCCTATCTTTGTTGCTTTTCCAGATTATATAAGCTCTTCTCTTCTATTAGTTACATGATAGCAAATAATATTTCCAGATATGCAGGAGACACTAATATAATACGATGGTTTACCTGAATTTGCTATACAAAATATGTTAAAATTTTTTTGCTATGCTAACTACAGTTTGGCATGTTGCTCATTACCACATGACCATGACACTACACTATTTCTCCTCTATATTGGCTTATTTTTGCCTATTTTACTGCTCTCGGCAAATACATATTTGTCATCTCCTGGAAATCATGTGTCTCGCAGAGAACTGCATTAATTCTTGAAGCGCTGGGATCCAAGCTCACTACATTTATTTTTCTTCTTTTTGATAGGTACCATATATATGTGAGTTATATCAGCTGCATGAATAAAATTTCCAAAACCAAGTTGGTTAATCGTAAGATCAAAAGGCAAAGACAGTATGGAATGTCATTTGGAGCTCAAGAGAAGGAATCAGGAAGTCTCACAGGTAATCTATAGTCAATCGCCACACCAAGCTTGCCAAAGTACAAAACTGGGAGACAGGTTCAAAAAAGACAGGAATGAAACTTGTTCTGCAGATTTTCATCCTAAAATAGTGAAAAATTTGGACACCATACCACAAAAATCACAGGCATTTCACCCAAAGCAACGGGTGAGGAACAAGGCAGATGAACTCGTTAGATACATGTCAAGTTTGCCAAATTACTTGGAGAGAGGAGAAAACCTCCAGGAGAAAGCTTTCAACGTTGGTGTCCTTGAATGGCCCAGTCTAGAAAAGTGGCAGTACAACCACAGACAGGTTGCCCATCGAAGTTGCAAATCTTCACCATCCAACAGCAGTGCATCTTCTTTTTCCTCAACAGAGGGATCATCGTTCAATTCTGGCAAAGCTCATAGCTGCTCTCCTTCCAACTTGAGGATGCACCCAGTATCTAATCGGAACACATCTCCCAGCAGAGTCTCTTCTCTTGGCATCAAATCCTTTGAAAAAAATGGTGGAAAGTTCCAAGACCTCAGTGCTAGCTCAAGTAACTACTTGAAAGTGTCGCAAAGTATCCTTAGCACACATAAGTGCTTTAACAAGTACACAGAGAACCGGGGTAAAGAGTGCAAAAACACAGATGCAGATCAACTGGGTATTTCTAAGAATAAGGGGCCGGAAGAACCAGAAAATCATAGTGCCATCTCAAATTTAAAAGAAACAATGAAGTTCATTGTTAGTGAACCCTCAAAGGAAAAGGAAAACTTGCAAGTTCCTTGTTGTAATTATAATTCTGTTCATGACAGCATAGATGGACAGCAAAGAGTCATACTCCATCAGTCAAAAGATGTCGCAGTATCAAAACAATCTGATCCAACAGGAGAACAGCACCAGAATTCAATCGAAGCTAGTCGACATAGCTTTTCTGGTAAATCTATTTCTGATGTCTACCAGCTCTCTTCTGATATACCTCGCACGTGTCCATTTTCTCATGAAGCTAATACCACAACTGAAAAGAGTATCAGATTTTCGTCTGATCCATTACCATATTCTGGAAAGGCCTCTAGTCCCAGCAGAGGCAGGAATCTTGATGGGAAGAAGTTGACCAGAACACTTGATTGTTCAGCTGAGACACCAAATCTGAAAATAGAAATTGAAGAGGATAGAAAAGTCAGAAGTACTTCCCCAATCCACCGATTAATGGGTAGGATAGGCAGGAGTTCCAGCTTAAAGGACACACCATGTATACTGCCGAACAATCCTGAGGATGATAGATTTTGCTCCAGGGGAGCTGAAACTTCTGTTTCCTCACCTGATTCATCTAGTAACAAATCAAATGCTACTGGAAAAGGAAGGTCCAGTCCTTTGAGAAGACTGATAGATCCATTACTTAAGCCGAGGGCTAGCTACTTTGATCACTCTAGTAGTTCATCACAGAGAGATTCATCACCAATAGACAGGGCATGCAAATTGTCTAAGGCGCGAGGAGAGTTTGCTGCTCGACATTCCATGAAAGTGAGGTTAGATCTCGGGAGTTGTAAAGCAATTGACGTTGATCATCCACAAGACATTGAAAAATGTGGATCATCAACCATACAAGCTCTTCTGCAAGTTGCAGTAAAGAATGGACTTCCTCTGTTTACATTTGCAGTTGATAACAGTAGTGATATTCTAGCCGCTACAATGAGGAAGCTATGTCCTGGTAAAAAGGATGGGAACAGTTGGGTATATACTTTCTTCACTGTTCACGAAATGAAGAAAAGGAGTGGGGGCTGGTTCAACCAAGGAAATAAAGATAGAACTCACGGTTACATACCTAATGTTGTAGCACAAATGAAGGTTTCTGATGTTGCATCCACAAATTTGATTAGGCAGAAGTCGGTGGACCAATGTACCATTAGGGAATTTGTTTTGCTTGCCACAAACAAAAGACAGGGAGATCGACAGATATCTAATATACAGGCAAATGATGAACTTGCAGCTATTGTTCTTAATCTACCTAAAATGGCAACAAGGAATTTGAATGACGGTGACCAGAAAACATGTGAAGTCAAAAAGCTCTCAATGGCGGACTTGAAAGAGCCTTCTCATGATGTTTGCGGCTTTTCTAAGAGTAAGGATGTTGAAGAGAGTGGGTGTTCTGCTGGATGCGTGGACCTGTCTGGCCTTACAGTTGTACTTCCCGGCGGTGATCATGGAATACCTAGCAAAGGGGAACCTTCACCTTTAATAGAAAGATGGAGGCCAGGTGGATCGTGTGACTGTGGGGGTTGGGATCTTGGTTGCAAATTAAAGGTTCTTAGCAGTCAGTTTAATAGGACATCTGGTTCAGCCAAAGCCCTGTCAAGCATAGGAAAATTCCAGCTTTATCCTCAGGTACTTTAATACATCCACTCTAGTCTACACCATTTATTTTATCTTTAAATTTATGTAACTTCACTTTTGTTGCCATTACTACATGTCAAACTGATATCCTTGCCTTCTAATTTATCATTACACTTTCATCAGGAGCAAGGATTGGACAAAAAGCCAATCTTCAGCTTGTCATTATTCAAGGATGGCATCTATTCGGTTGAATTTGACTCATCTCTCAAACTTCTGCAAGCATTCTCCATATGTATTGCTTTTCTGAATGGTTTGCAGCCAGCAAATTTTTACGAATTTGGGTATTTACCTGAGAATAAATCTTCAGAAGAAAGTACAATATTACATACTGATGGACCACAGGTTTCTAACGGAGACCAACAAGAGCAGTCGGCAAGTAATATCCCCCATCCCCCTGTTTCTCCTGCTGAGAGAGTCTAGCTTGGTCGATAATTCATCGAGTTGAACTTGGCAATGCAATTCAGACTATATAGTTTTGTCCTTGCTTAATTGCTAAGACCAATAAGCTTTATGGATTAAACTGGAAAGTTCAGCCAGAAGCCACGCCTTTAGTGCTACGGGAAGATTTAATTATGCCATTAACAGTTGTATTTGTGTTATTGGTCATCAAAAGATGCATTATTATGTATTCCATTTTATATTCAATGCAAGTGTGCATATTGCTAATTGAACATCTTTCCGTGCAGTATCTTTAACTTTTGAGTTCTAGGTGTTACAAATAAAATCTTGGTCTGTAATGCACCTATAATTGACAAATAATATGGCACCTAAAATAAGCCTTGTGCGCTGTGTATGCAATTCCAGTTTCAGTTTTAATCAACATGAATCATCTGCTATGGTGAATTCAGTAGTACTAACCAAGATGGTAAGAACTCCTGTTTTATGTTAAAACCATGGGATGCGTCATCATTTTTTGGTAAATCAGGTTTAATTGAACCCCTCTCCTTTTTGCAACACATGACAACCAAAAAAAAAAAACACTAGGATGTGACTTGCAATAATCGAGCTATCTATCATTTGGGGGTGACCGGGGAAGGGCAGGCAAACAATTCTGAGAACATGAAAGGTGCATATCGGGATTCTGACAGCGAAATGTGTGGCCAAAGCCTCCTGGTGATTTGGACTTTGGCTTTTGTGATAGTGCATTCCAATGTCTCTTGCCATGCATACAAAACTAAATGCACAACTAACTTGTGCTATCTACCAGGCAGCACAAATATCATTTATCTTATCCAGTAAATTTTTCGAAAGTGTAGTGTATACTTGTCCCCTCAAGCAATCTTGTGTTTTCTCAGGCGTATAGAGTGGCAAAACTCAATAATCATTTTTTTTTTGTTTTTTCTTTTTACCACGTTTATTTGGTCATGATATATTTTAGTTACTTATATCGTTTTCAGTAATAAAACTCAACTCACATTAGTTGTGGTGAGTCAAAACATCATTGGATTAACACTTTGAATTTGCTTGTTTTGCAATAAGAAATGATATTTATATACCTTTTTAGCCTTTACACATCTTTTAAGTAAAATCTTATGTTAATAAGTGGTGAAAATGTGTGCAAAAATGGTAAAAAAATGTAAATATCATTCATCTTTAGCTATGACAAGGACAAAAAAATTCGATCCGCCTGAATAACAAAATAAATGCATGGTGATGGTGGTGCTATGATTCCAATCCTCCAGTCTGCGTCTCTGGGCCTTTGACTAGAAACTAGTACTGGGTTAGTTTGTGTTGGACAAGGCCTACCGAGTCCAACACAATAAGCTGAATCCAACCAAACACAACCGCGAAATATGACGCTTCTCAACCCAATAGAGAATAGAATTGCCACACAGCTGTTTTGAGTTGTCCAAGATACAAAGCCCAAAGCTGTTGTGGTAACTTCAATCATAAGCTCTTCAGAACTGACTAGGGTAAAGTGATCTTCCTTAAAAATGGAAATTTTTGAATCTGTTCTATAGTGGGGATTCATGGATATGCAAGTCTTATAAACTTGAAGAGCTCCTCGTACAATATTCTTCTCTCTAATTTTTGTACACGCATATTGTTTAACACTCGTTTCAATTGCTTAATTAAAATATTAAAGGCCATAAAATTTGGTTGTCTTCTTAACTCTTAAGTCTTGATCTTATGAAAACAATCTTTTTCTTAAATACGCTAATCTAGCGAAAATCATATTCTTTTAAATGACAGTGCGGCCAATTGCGGAATTCAGTGTCTCAAGAATCGCCATAAGCAATTGCACGAGACAGTTAACGAACAAAACCAATCGAGACTGTGATACAATCTAAATCAGGACTGTTCATTTAAATTTTGAAAAGAAAATTTTTTGAATGCACAGTTCAAATCAGCCGGTGTAGAGGTAGGTAGTGGACCTCGAATTATCTCATGCCTAGTTGTCTAGGCAAAGACCAGATGGGGATATATGTCTACAGGCTTACAATTCATTGGTAGCAATTAGAACTCGTGATGACAACGAGTTTATTTATCAAAATTGTTTACAAGGTAGTAGCATTTCTTTTATCAAAGGTTTGCAGCAGGAAATAGTGATCATTGAGTTTAGTTTTTATTCTCACCTAACAAAATATCTGCATATTATTATACATTTGTGATTTGAAGGTCAAAGGACGCAACGATTCGTTAAATACAAAATTAAAATAAAATACTGAAAACATAAAAATATCAGGAACAGTTCAATTCATAAATTTCAAACATTTTTTGGTCGGAAGTTTGAAAATAGCAATTACTTGAAGGATCAATTGTCAATATCTTACTCCATCCTGCCTTGAATTAATGATTATTCATGGGTGGACGCTACATTCGATTTGAATTTACTGGGAAAAAGAAGAGCCGCTAAGTAGGGACCACAAAAGCGTAGTCTTTATTAACCTCAGATGATAGTTTTACAACGCGCAACGAGCACGTAGCAATAATCAAGGACTGTTTTGTTTAATAATTAATACGAAAAGGTTAAGAAAAGGTGAGCACGTGACGCGCCATAAAGGCAACGGCGCTGTCATGCGACCTAATCATTCTATTAAATAATACTTCAACTTGCCGGTCCCACTACGGTCCACGTCTTATGGATCTTCTCAAGTTTTTATAAATGTAGACGCGATATTTAGGAAAATTCTATTTTACTACCATGAAAAAAGATTAATACCGTTTCAATAAATTGCAAAAATGTAATGTGATATAGTTATAATTATAGAGACTTCATCGGTCGTTAAAATTACAATGACATCCCTTGTAAGTTTTTTGGTGTTAGTTTTTACAATTTAGTTATCGTATTTAATTTAGACGAATAAATTTGGAATTACAAATATATGTGTATAAATATTAGAATAGTAGACTTTGTAATTTCTAAAATAGAAGTAAAGGACTCGTAATCGTAATTTTGACAAGTTTTGGGAGATATCATGTATTTAATTCATTTTCATAAAATTGGTTTTCCTTACCACTATCGTTTCTTTTCTGGCACTATAATTTTGTTTTAATTGCAATTCGAGGACCCAAAGCTCAGCCTAAATAATTTAGGGGAGCCACCATTTTTTCACATTATTGGCTGCTTCTGCATTTCGCTCCCTATCAACCAGTCAATGGGATTGGATACTGGGTTCTTTCCTTTTTGCTTCACCTTTTGCTTAATACCACAAATTTTTGTCATTTCATTAGCCTAAAAATTGACATTTTCTCTGCCAGCCTAGCAAAGTCAGCATCCTCAATTGAATTAAATCGAGAGACACTGGATATGATCGTGACTACACATACATTGCACTAACAGTACCTGATTTGACGCCATAATTATGCATTTCTAGGAAGGTTTGCATCAAAGGCCATAACAAATCACCAGTTATAGCTGGATTTGGTTCTACCTTGACTAGACTAAAGTTTTACCTGCTTGGAAAGTGATGGTACCAAATTCATACAAAAGAATAGCAATTTTGCTACTTTTCTTGGTTGCAAGATGAGTATATTGGAGAATAATATTATCATCAGACAACATGGAGCCGCTGTAAGCTTTGCATGTCTGCATATTTTAGAATGGACAACTTTGAGTACTAAATGACTTCCACAAGCATTACCGGGCCCTTCCAATCCTTAAATAACCATTTATAACCACTAAAATCTTAGCAAAATAGCATTCCTTTTTGTTACCCTTTCTTTTTCTTCTATCAAAGAAAACTTACACGTATCAAGGAAAGGGTTTTATGACTCATCCAACAGCTTGTTTTGCCTGCCTTGGTGGGCTTCTTGGCCAAGTGTTATCAAGGATGGTGACAGCAAATTTGAGGATCCTGTACATGGGGTGCATGCATTTCATGATGGCTATTAGGCCCCATTATCAGTTTATTCATTTTAAATCAAAGGATTGATGTTCATAAAGAGCTAACTGCTAGCACACTTGAGCTGGAAAAAAGCAGGGTCAAAGCAAGTGATGACCCCAAATTTGTGGCATTTGCCTTTCTGCATCATTGAGGCAATGCGTATTTATTTTACTTGTGGACCTTCCTAATAAAAGGGTTCTTTTTTCTACTCTCATTTTTTGATTTTGTCCACACAAGTTAGGCAGTGATTACCATTTCTATCAATGCCGACATCTGAGAATTCTACGAGTTCTTTAGTTCTATAGTTGCACATGACCAGTATGAGCTGATTTCTTTCGAAATTGACAAAATTGTCGAAGAACATGCGTTTGAAAAATTACAAATTGAGATGGTGATAAAAAATTTTCAATGAAAAGACTTGCACTTGGTGTGATGGTGTCCTCTTTATCTCGTTGTGATAGAGTGCTTTTTCTTGACCAAATTTCAGCATATGTGCATCTTAAAGCCATTGGCAAGCTTAGTATAGTGGAGCTTCAGCTAAATAGCCCCCCCCCCAAAAAAAAAAAACAAAAAAGGTTCTTCAGCTAAAGTGATCCAATAAATATTAACAGTTACTTTCAAAAGTATGAAGGGAGGCACCATTTATCCAAGTTAAACTACAGCTTTGACTTAATGATTGAGGCCATAATTATTAAGTTCTATTCCAAGTACTCCTATTCTCAATCAATAATTTATGGACATCATTTGCCATTGTCATTGATGGAGAATGTTTCCCTGATATTGACATGCCGTTGTTTGAAATTAGTCTCGAGCCCAAAAATTGTCTCTTTAAATCCTTGTCAAGTTGTTATCCCTTTTATTTTGCAGCATGCATATTGCTTTTATTTTTCTTAAAAACATGAAAATGTGGACACATTACACATAAGTATAGTCGGAATACTCTAAATTGTAAATATATTGTGGGGTGAGCTAACAAGACTTTGCCCTCGTTGTCATCTCAGGGAAATGGTAGATAACTCGAAACTAAACTTATAACTACTGAGCTTTTGAAACAACTACTAAGATCTAATTTCGAGATTGACCAGACATGATTGATGCGATTGGAAGATTCAAAATTGTGTATTTCCACGATGAAAATTTTCAAAATTTTCATTTTACTTCAAAATATATGCTCTCCAAAATAAGTTCCCCTTTTTTTTAACGTAAAATAAGTAAAATCATAGGCAAACAAAGAAACAAGAATCCTAGACTCCCTCTTTACTATTCTATGTAGCATTACAAACAAATAAAACTTGTATATGTGGTATCATAGATCACTAATTAACTGATTTTGAAGTGGTAATTACTGATGTTCATTCATTCAATTTAGATGATGGTGAGGTACATACATTATAGGAACAAATGTATAGTGGAATTCTTAAAATGGAAAGGCATTTTCAAGTGGATTTGTTGGTAACTAGAACTTGACATAGACCATAGGAATTGTGTTATTTTAATCACTATCCTTAAATGCAAATTAGTTTTAAAAGTGGTTTTAATTAATAATAAGTGTCTTTTGAATTCTCTACTCTGACCACACTTAATCTTCCTACTTCTTGCCATCTTCTAATAATTAAATCTAAATCTAGTGCAATTAAAGCCTAATCTCAGATGTCAAAAGAGAAAAGTTGACTTTTTCCTTTCATTTTCACAATTAAGATTTTTCAACTAAAATTTCTTAAGCACAAACCTTGCTTGAGGAATCAGAAATATAACAATTAGAATGGTCTTTAGGTTTGATAAATTGAGCAAAATCAATTTACATAATTAAATTAGCAAAATAGAACGCGAAGAAAGAGTCTGATCTTTTTTAGGGGAAAATATTGGCAAATCTTCTTAAGCAAGACCTTTTTTGTTTATGGCTACTTTGATATTTTGCATTTGATGATTTGCTTTATCTTTTTTTTTTTTTTTTTTGGTGATTTGCTTCATCTTTTTTAGTAAGAATTTCATTACTCCAAAAATTTCTCTCAAAAAACAAAACAAAATACTCAAAAGACAGTTAGATCTTTTGTAAAATTTAAGTATCGACAGTGGTTCCAGTTAGAAATAAATTATCAAGGACTTGCGATTCTTTTGCTTCTGTCTTCTTGGTCTACTGCCAAAAAAGTCTTTCAATAAATACCCTTTTCGATTTTCTGCAATTTTTTCATATATAAAGTATTTAATTATTTATTGTTCTAGTAAAAGTCAGGTTGAATATCTACATTCTGTTAGACATGAAGATAAACTAATAAAAGTGCATATCAACGCAAAATCATAAAATTCAATTTCTATATAACTATTCCATTAGTTTCATAAAAAAAAAAAAAAAAACCAATATAGTAGGTGTACTACACAAGATTCAAGAGGCCCTTTTTTTTTTAAGCTGATTCAAGAGGCCCTTTTGTTTTTCTCACTCCGTCCAATGAAATGGTACAAATAGAATAATTATCGATACTAGCATCTGTATAGTAATGCGCTTTTTTTAAGCAAATAATTTTTTCAAATACATTCCCTAATTTTTTTAATCTCATAAGCAAGTTTACTCTTAAAAAAGAACTTATAAAATAAGATTCAATTGGTAGTTCTATTTGTTAATTTTATGATTTAAATAAGAGTTATATAAATATGTTTACATTAATTTTTGTTTATTATATTCGCATGCACCACTGCACATGTATAATTATTTTTGTTTAAACTTTAATATAGACCATAGACCGATACATTTGATACATTTAAGAGTCTCTCCTTTTTTTTTTTTTTTTTTTGCATTGACAACCTGAATGAATCAATCAAGAACCCAAGCTCCCCCCTTCCTTCTCCATTTATATAAAAACATCAAACCAAAACAAAAACCATCTCCCACTGCCTCCATCTCTCTTTCTTATATCTTGTGAACTACCATCACCATAAACCCTTCCTTCTCTCCACCCTCTAGTTCAAGAAGGGGGGAGATGTGGATTTTAGACCATCAAAAAGGTTTCATTGCATCATTATAAGACTAACACTTGAACAACATTAGTTCCACCAAAAAACCTCTTTTTCTTTCTTTCTGTCTCCCTGACCTGACTGCCATTTTCATTCTTGATCACACCCATTTTTCATTCCAATGGGAGCTCGCTGCTCCAAATTAGGCTTTTGCTGGTGGCCCTCCAACCTCAAATCCAACGTCCCTTATTCCTCTGAACTTGGTAATCCTCAAAATACTCTGTTTAATGCATAAAAATGTAATATTTTTTTTCTGATTTTTTTTTTATGGCGGTCTTAGAGAAATGTGGAGAAAATGAGGGATTGAAACTTCCAGCATTTAAAGAATACAGTTTGGATGAGCTGAAGATAGCAACCTCAGGATTTGCAGTGGACAACATTGTATCAGAACATGGAGAGAAAGCCCCCAATGTTGTTTACAAAGGACAGCCAGAAGATGATGGCTCTTGGATTGCTGTTAAGCGTTTCCATAAGTCTGCGTGGCCAGATTCTCGCCAATTCCTGGTTATTTTTAGTTCTTTTCAACAAGTTCCCAGCTGTAATCTTTTCATGAATGTAGTTATATACATGTGTTTTGATTGTGTAATGTTGCATTTTTTAGGAGGAGGCAAAAGCTGTGGGGCAGTTGAGGAGTGAGAGGTTGGCGAACTTGATAGGGTGTTGTTGTGATGGAAATGAGAGGTTGCTGGTGGCTGAGTTCATGCCTAATGAAACTCTCTCCAAGCATTTATTTCATTGTGAGTTTGCCCTATTTTTCTTAATCTTTAGTGTTATGCTGTTGATTTCAATACTACGACTTCTTGTGGCTTAGCGAGAACTTTGTTGGAAATTGCTCTGAGGTCGAATCTTGTGTGATTCAGGAGACAAATTAACTGCATTAGTGCATAGTCTTTAAAAGACAAGCTTGCTTGAGTTCAAACCGTTATAATACAGGTTGAACTTAACGGTAGCCAATTAGACGAAATTTAGTGGAGATCTTGGATCTTTGTTCTTCCGCCTCCACTTAATTGTATCGTAGTATTGTCATGTTGAGGATTTCACAAGGTTGGAATCTATTTTACTTGTTTGTGTCGTTTAGGCAAACTTGTTTCATGGAGGAAAAGTTGTCGAAGTAATTATTTAAATAATTGTCTCACCTCTACAAGTCTTCTGTGGTTTTAGATTGGTTTTTGTTTGAACATATAGCTAACCAGGATTACACTGTCCAAACTGAAATAGGGGAAACCCAACCGTTGAAATGGCCGATGAGGTTGAGAGTCGCTCTGCACCTGGCACAAGCATTAGATTACTGCAGCAGCAAAGGGCGAGCACTATATCATGACCTCAACGCCTATAGAATCTTATTTGATCGAGTACTTCCTTTCATCTTTTCCTCGTGTATTTTGAGTAGCTTCCATTCTTTTCAGCTTAAGAAATGTTTTCAAACTGCCAACTCCTTACGCTGAGCAATCACATAACAGGATGGTAACCCCAGGCTTTCTTGCTTTGGCCTAATGAAGAACAGCAGGGATGGAAAGAGCTACAGCACAAACTTGGCTTTCACACCTCCAGAGTATTTAAGGACAGGTCTTGCAGTAATTCTCCAAAAGAGCATCTAGTTATAGCAAATAATGGTCTATGTTTCATGCAAACTGCATGCTTGACTAATTTGTTACTTAGAAATCGTCTAGAACAAAAAATCTGCATGCTTAACAAGTCGGAGCTTTCTAAGATGATTGATCTGATCTCATCCTTTTAATTTGACAGGTAGAATTACAGCTGAGAGTGTCGTTTACAGTTTTGGCACGCTATTGCTTGATCTCCTCAGTGGCAAACATATTCCACCAAGCCACGTAACTATGCTGTTCATTTTATGGATGCTGAAGTTTGTAAAGATCCCGTGTTCTGATATTGAATTAAAAATGGACTAGAAATAATGTCTTCACAACATTATGCATCATCTGGGTCCCTAAATGGGAACATTGCCAGTTTCACGTATACATCAGAAAGAACTCCATAATGAATACCCGTGATGTGTTCAATAGCTACATTCCCAGAATTTCTCTAAATGAATCAATTCTAGAACTAATTTACAGTTGTTTCCTTTACAGGCTCTTGACTTGATACGTGGGAAGAACATACAGATGCTGATGGACTCTTGTTTAGAAGGTCATTGCTCAAATGATGATGGGACCGAATTAGTTCAAATAGCTTCACGCTGTTTACAATATGAACCTCGTGACCGGCCAAATGCCAAGTCTCTTGTGACATCTCTCACTCCGCTTCAAAAGGATATAGAGGTAGTCCTTTTTTCCTTCATAATGGAGTCACTAAAATGTAAACAACAATTTAGATCTGGTGCAGCTTTCACTATTCTGATGCTGATCATCCTGTTTAAGTTATCTTCTTATATTGATTTCATGACTGTAGTTGTGTTAACACAATTGAGCAACCTGCCTGCAAGATAAGAGGCATTATTGATTAGCTGCATTTTGCAGGTGCCATCACATGTTTTGCTAGGTATTGCTCATGAAACTTCATCTCCAGTTCAAACCTCCAAATTATCACCTCTTGGTGAGGCTTGCTCACGGGTGGATCTGACTGCCATACATGAGTTATTAGAGAAAGTTGGATACAAGGATGATGAGGGGGTTGCGAATGAGGTTAGCTTTTTAAGTAGTTTATTCTTGTAGTACCATCTAGTACTTGCATTTTTCCCACGAAATGAAGGGGACCAAACAGGAACAAGAGGGATCCATCGAAGAAGATCCTTCTTCTTCCCTTTTTTTGGAGCAGATATAGGGAAATGAAAACACATTTCCAATCCGCCTGCTAAATAGAGTTAAAGATTTAAATCGTAGTTATGTTATGTTTTGCAATCTTTTAGATGCTTTTCTATCGAGTAGATTATTTGTTGAACTAAAGGTACTATCTTCTTGTTTTTTTGGTCTTTTTATTGTGTCATTATCATGTAAAAATTGTTTTCACTCCTGCATATGCTTTCGTACTACGGTTGGTTTATGTTTCAGTGTTCCGGAGGTTGTGTTAAAGTGGCTGGTAAAAGAAGAGTTTAACTTTTTTAGATATAATCTATCTTAATCTTGCCACTATGGATCCAACTTTATAATGCTTGATAGGAAACTCTTAATATCAAGATGTTCTTAATCAGAAACTTCCTCCAATATTCTATTTTGGAAATCTTAATACACAACAGTTAAGAAAATGTGGCAAAGTTCCAGAGTAGTGGTCAAATCTATTAAGGTTGCCCATTGAAATAACGATCCTTTTTCCTACAATGCTGAAAAGGAGGGATTGCTTTTAATAGGCTGACACTTAATTAAGTTCATATTATTTCTAAAATGTAGCTAATTTCGTATGTTCCTTAAAATTTTACACTCAAGCTTTTTCTGCTTTCTAGCTCTCATTTCAGATGTGGACTAGCGAAATACAGGAAACTTTGAATTCTAGAAAGCGTGGTGACACTGCGTTTCGAGCTAAAGACTTTGCAACTGCTATCAGTTGTTATACAGATGTAAGTAAACCTTCATAAATTTGCATTTAACCCCAGTCATACGGTACAATAGGTGATGTAGAGTTATTGTCTGCTTTTCTCTATAGTTCATTGAGGGTGAAACAATGGTATCCCCAACTGTACTTGCCAGACGCTGTTTGTGTTACTTGATGAACAACAGGCCACAAGAAGCGCTAGCAGATGCCATGCAAGCCCAAGTAACATCCCCTGATTGGCCTACTGCTTGTTACCTTCAAGCAGCTGCCCTCTTGAGTCTGGGAATGGATAGCGACGCGCAAGAGACACTAAAAGACGGCTCGTCTATGGAAAACAGAAGATGAAAGGGATCTGAAAAATGTATAGCTTAATTAGGCTTTGCCTTCTAAATTCTCCTTGTATCTAGGTTTTACAATTTACAAATTCTTGTTGGGTGTTTGCAGCATAATAAGGCTGGTTGTAAGATTCATTCGAGATGAGCGACAATTTTTTGTGTTTACTTGCTGATTGGAGGGAAAGTAACATCTTATCTTTGCCTTTGTTGCTAAGCTATGAATTATCGGACTAAATGGTCGAGCTGAAGCGTTCCAAGACTATGGGATGCAGAAATTACTCCTGAGGTTATGATACATTTAACAGACATTCCAGTTGCTCAATGATGATATTGGATACTCACGTTTATGAAAGTTATATGTAGTTCAGTCTGGGCCAAATCAGCCAGATGAGTCCATAGAGTCTCGTGGTGAATTTGACGAATTCTCGTTAAAGACGATCCAAAACGCTGGCTGAGCAACATTTATTTGTTTGCTCGAGGACCATTTGGATCGGCCAATATTGAGGGTTTTGAGGCCGAAGCACAATGTTTGAAATTACTGGTTAAAATCTCCGGGCCAAGTTAATTACTAACAAAGAGCCATAAGCACAATTTTGATGAAATCGCATTGCGAGGTGAGTGAAACCTGAGGTAAAAGATGAGAGTTAGTTCTTGTCCCACATCGAAACAATGTGAGGTAGTGTCCCTGCACTTAAGTTTCCGTGGGTGGTCTCAAAAGTCAGCAATTGCCTTTTGAGATTCACTCGTGGGGTGTGCTTAGGTGAGTGTTTCAGTGACCTTAGGTTAGCAATTATTTAGTTTGTGTGAATTGTCTGCTTGAAAAAACAATTTTGATGAAATATTTAGTTCCTCAGAATCCATATATGTATTCTGTAATACCATATTCAGTTATAGCCCACCAATTGTCCATGGCCACAGACGAATATTTTAGAACGAATTGTTAGTTGTTACCCATATTTTTAGAATATTTTTTAAATGGGAAATGGCATTTTTATGACATAAGATAATTAATCCTTTATAAATATTGCTAAATCTATGTTTGCAACAGCTCAATTGCTGATTTATCCCATTACTTTAAAAGCCAAATTCAACATATCAGCCACGTAATTTAAGCTATGTTGAAATTGATAATCAATTCTGCTTTCATAGCTTCACTGTCTTACAAGAGGCTGATAAGGTGGTGGGGGTTTCGCACGTAAGACTCGTTCCTAAGAACATATTATTTGCTCCCAGATCTCCATAAATGCAAAAACATATTCCCCAGTAAAATTTCATTTCTGTTACAGTATTATTTTGCTTCGAATTCTATGTAAATGCAAAAACATATTGTGACTAAATTATAAACAAAAGGCACATACATGCCATTGCCACTGGACCAACTCATTAACAGACAATATCTGAGAACTAAATGAAAGACATTTTTATTTTGATTAATGCTAAAAGCTTAAAGATAAATGTCCAAAAAACATGGTGAATACTTAATAGGCATGGTTTCAGAGACAAGTCAGATTGTCAATGAACTGCAATGCCACCAAATATACATGTATCACCACTTGCTCAAAATGGTAAACTAACTTTACATTAGAACTTCTAATTAGATCAGGAAAATGGCCTTAGATGCAGATCAACTAATAGCACTAATTCATACTAAAGCAACAAAATACCCGGAAAGTTTGCAAAACATGATCTCCACCATTTTAGCAAGTAGAAGCACAATAGAAGATGTACAGAAAATCCAAAGTAATTTCAGAACAACCAGAACTCACATTGGAGGCCGACCAGAACCAAGAAGTTGTCCAACTAGATTTGTCACCTGAAAAAAAAAAAATTATAAGAGAGAAGATCATTTATCTATTGATTCATGTCTTTTCAAACATCTCCAGTAGTCATTAATATAAACCCCCCAGCACATTCCCCTCCTCCCCTCCCCCCCCTCCCAAAAAAAAAAAAAAAAAACTGACACACAAGAAAAACAACAAAAAAAAAATTTTTCCATCTTTTTTTTTTTTTTTCAAGTTCAAAGTACCAGAAAGGTAGAAACTATCACTTTTATTCAGTTCCCCAATTTGTTGCCACTTCCAACTCACACCTATATAAATCACTAATCACAGGTCATCACATCATAACAATATTTCCTACTACATGCAACACATATGTTTAGTTATCATTTTGCAATTTCAACAATGGCAGCAAAAAAAATTTTCCATATGCACAAAGGTGAGGAATGCGTCCGGTAGCTGAGCAGTCAATGTTTCCAGCAATACGTGACTTCGTCAGTTTACATATGACAGTGAAACTAAAGAATTCAGTGTTTTACCTGCCAATACTTAGAAACACAGCGATCAATACAGCTATTTTCTCCCATATTGAGCTCTGATTCCTTGTATCTTTGGATGAAAAATTCTCAAATTACAAACTTGGTGAAGTGCTATTCATAATAGGAAATGAAAAATAGAAACTTCATCATGCTATTTTAGCGTTTCATCCACAGTAGAAAAGAAACCGAAACAGGAGAGAATTAATACCTTTTCTCAACACACTTGTTGAAACATGTGTGAGTAAGCCTGAAGATCCACAGTAGAAGAGAACCAAAAATCAGGTTCAATATGTATTTGGAAGATCATTATTATAATTAACAAGGGTATCAGCTACTCTTAGAACATGCCAAATGCCCCAGTTACTTCAATCCTTCTGCTTCCAGATATGCAGGTTCAATACAGTAATAACAGAGAACTATAAATACATGAAATAGCATAATATTTAAATATTTCTGGGTCAGTCAATTACTTTCTCTTTTCTTTCTTTAATTTTTCCTGAAGTTTTTAAAATGAAGTCATAAATGTAACATCACGAAGTGCCTGCTTATAACATCCACTAAATCGTATTACCTAACAAAATTCTCAATTTTGGTAATCCAAACAAAAAAGCTCCAAAGTCACTCGAGCAATGAAGGAAATTAGCATAGCATAAAGAAAGGAGGTGATTCTTCACTAACAAATGAAAACTGTGCCTGAAATCAATTAGACTTCAGGCTCCCACTCTCTTAAGCAGTACCAGTTAATAATAGGTGTAAAAGCCAGTGCTGTGCTAGGCTTGCTTTCGATGAGTTCTCTTCGTACTAAACTAAATTATGCAATAATACAAAAGCTGAAGGCTTTATCTGACTATATCCCACATAAGAACAACAGCAATTCTTTAGGCTTGAGATTAAAGCAATAAGTACAATGTGGAAGACATTACTTGTTAAACAATTCGACCCTGTATTCCATCTCCTTCTCTGCCATCCCAAAAATCTGCCCAAATTATACGCATATACATATCAAGATAATAAATTTATAAACCAATTCTTGCTCAGACTTCACTTGAAATTATCAGACTACTAAGATAAATTCAACGATTCTACAGACCACTTCTGAGACCAATTATCGAGAAGGGAAATCATGAGGTCAACGTAATCAAGAAACAAAGTACCTGTTCCTTGTCGATTCCTGAAGGAGGAGGAGGAGTATTTGCAGCCATCGTTCACTAAATTCTGATGTGGATGAACTATTTGTGAATTCGGATAATTTGAGTTTTGTGTTTGTGGATGGGGTGGGTTAGGGAGCTATTCACTGGCCTGCCTCTGTGCGTGTGTTCTTGAACAGATGATATATATCATACCCAGCTTTGCTCAGGGATCTAATCTGTGGTCAATTAATGGTTCAAAATATTGGTACTCTTTAAAAGGTATAACTGTGGTGCACATTGTACAAAAATTTATTACGTATAGGAACCAGTCTATCCATGCTCACAAGTTAATGTCTACCGTTAATGGTCTACTAGAGCGAAAATTCTGTCATCTATGAAGTAATTGCAATAGTAGCGAGGTACAATTGTACGCATCTATATATCTCTCTGTGTGTGTATTCCTCCTACCGTTGGAATCATACATTTTTCATGAATTACTTTTGCTTATGCAACAGATAATTAATACTATGTTTGATGCGTAAGTGATTCAATTTTATTTTAATATGCACTAATATTATTTTTGTGAAGTTGCTTTCCGTATATAATTAAACAAGAGTGAGGGTCAAAAGGAAGAAGCAGGATTAGCTTATCTCGTTATTTCTCAAGACGTAATATGGTACGAAGGAAACTAGATCAGGAAAGTACTTTTTTGGTCATAATCTTGTTGGCATTTTCAAGGTTAAACAGGCCTTTTCTGTAATAAAATAAATGTCATAATTACTTTTAAATTTTGAAAAGATACTTGAATCATGTTGAAAATCCAACTGAAATAAAACCTGGCATTCCTAAATAATGTCTAATAGTAAGATAGCTTTCCAGGCAGCTCACGGCTAGAAAGGAAGAACTCTTCACTGGGGCCAACATATCAGATCATCTTCTATATAATCTAACAATCAACAGGAAGAAACAAGGTCTGTCAAAATGGTCCACACCCCTCGGAATAATTAACACGCTATATACATGCAAGCGTCAAATTATACTGCCTATAAATTCTCCTATATATGGTTGACAGACCATCCTATTACAGACAGGTGAAAATCACCTTGTGCTATGGTCCAGATGCTGCAGCTTCGAAACATCTCTTTGGGGTTCATGGCAGTATCTTGAAGTGAAAAAGCCATGAGATTATGAAGGCAAAAACCATGCAGGCCAGCAGAAAATTCATGACACGACGACCATGGCAGTAACTTCGGGGTTCGGAGAAGACCGAAGGTGCTATTGATGCTGCAGTAGCTATACCAGTGCCATTGTTCACCTCAGTTGATTGTTCTCCAGCAATATTGACTGCAGAGGCACCGCAAATTTCACAAGTTCTGAACAAACAAATATTCATAGAAGGGAGTCAGTCCACAGGTACACCAGAAACAACTTATATAAGCTTTGATAAATGGTCACAAAATCTGCTTTTATACGTAGCAAGTCTCCATAAATGAGATTTCAAAATGTTAAAGAAAAGAAATTTCTGGCCTCCAAAATTTGACTAGTTTCTGTACTATCTTGATGATTTTCTAAAGAAATTGATAACTACTACCAGGTATGTCCACCACCAGCACATTGCCAGAGTTGAAATGTTGACACAATCATTAGCTTAATCTTGTTAAAATAACTGAAAACATTTTCTGCAACCAGCTTACCAACATATTTATGAAGACAATCACGAAAGCCATTTGTTTGATATTGAATTTTTTTGCACGGAATTAAATGTCTTGTTATTGGAACTAGACATTTCCGCTGATCTCCCTCTTTTTATTATATTTGTCTTATTAGATTGGAAGAGCAGAAGAGTGTCCATTTAAAGGAAGAACAAACTGGTATTGACTCCATATTCATACTCATGGCAGGAGAATCAAAATTATCTTCATATAAACTTCTCCTCTTCTACCCACCAATGAAAGGAGTGAGGATCATTAACAAGTTGGCCAACATCTATTTATTCCTTGATCCCTAAGAGAGTGAGTAAGGAATCACTAACAAGTTCAACAACTATTTTTTCTTGTTCCTTTAAGAAAGAAATTTAGTGGGGTGAATTGAAAACCGTCATAAAAGCTCTTTAACAGTCATCTGTAATTTGTAGGGGCACAGAACATCAAAAAGACATTAGAGGAATCCTACAAAGGCTGTCGGATGAGCTTTTTGAAAAGAAAATATTCTGATCACACATAAACAACCACAAGCATTGAGCAACTAAAGTTGTTCAAATAAGAAGACTTTCGGGTGAAGGGAAAATTTTGCGTTACAATATGCCGGTCATGTACCAGCGTCCAACTAAAAGAGAAGGGAACTGATAAATCAGAGCAAGAATCATTGAATCCTTCAAGAACAAAAGGACACATACAAGGAATCAGGTGACAAAGTTCATAAAATCGTATCAGTAACTTGTAGTGGATCCCAGGTACACTAGCCCTGCCTAACATCTATGATATCACCATAAGCTAGGCGAAATGACGTGAAATGTGTTATATACACAAACTCGTAGCTAAAGTATGTATTTTCAATCAATAATTTGCTGTTAATACTCTTCGGACACACTTTTCCAACTGGAACTGATATGACAGCAAGATGACAAATGAATATGGACAATGACAAACATCAATAAATGAAATGAGGAGGCACCAATAATGCAAGTGACACACAGCTAGCTGAAGTTTAGCTGAAAAAGATCCAGTAAATATTTCACTACTAAGCTACTTATATCCAGAACCATTACTCCACAATTATGCTGTCCATGAAATTATACAGAATTAACAACTCACTACCCTACAAAGTTTGTTAGTAATAGTGAATAACCCCTGTTTCAAACCAGGTAATTTTCCTTTTCTTTTTGGGGAATCCAAATTGAAGGCAAATAGAAGTGGCATAATGGTCCACAAATTTTAAGGACATCCACCTTCTTGAGCCACCTTTCATCTGACATGAATGCAATTAAAAATAGGTTGAATCTTATTCAGAAAAACACACTCCGACACTTGTGTAATCAAAATTCAGAAAAGTTACTAGCAATTAGTAAGAGATCCTCCATATATGAAACTTGTTGTACACATGAATAAAGAAGAAGGAACACAAGAAAGAAGAAACAAATGAAATAAAAAAGTGAAGAAACAAATGAAGTAAAAAGTTGGACCAACTACTGTCATGGTCATGCTGTAAGAAAAATACTATGTTTCTCTCATTATTCAGTTAAATCTCTCAGAATACAAACAGTTATACAACAACCCCAAATTCTCTCTGATCACAATCAAGTAGGCGACATAAAGCTTTCCCCTACCTATTAAGTTTGCCATCTCAGAAGTAGACCAACAGATAATTAATGCACAACTTGACCCCATTAAATAAAACTTAACAGTGAATCTTAATTATTCCAAACAACAGTAAAGAAACAGAAACGCTGCCCCCATCAACACATTCTAGAGTAGAGAGAGTACATTCTCTGATCAAAATTCTCACGAGACACATTTTCTTTGCAGGCATCATTCAGAGATAACAGTAAAAAATAGTATTACTCTATTAAAAATCCAAGTAGTGAGCATCTTAGACATTTCCCAAGGATCAATATCAAACAAAAATAAACAGCATTCATTGCCACTAGAAGCAAAATAGCACAATCACCAAAAGCAAAAATTCCCAGACAGAATGTCTTTCAGGGGAAAAGATCTCTTTCCAAGAAACTTCTTATTAAATTCCCTTATTGTAAGGCATTTTCTAACCAAAATCATGCAAGTAAAACAACAGATTTACCAGAGAATCCGGGCAAGCATCAATAGCTTAAACGGGACAAAGTGCTTCGAAGTTACAAATTTTACTCAACAAAACCCATTTCTGGATTCCACCAACCAAAAAAAAAAAAAAACTAACAAATGTTTTTCGTATCAAGATCCTAAATTTTATGTTTTTTGTATCAAGATCCCAAATTTTACCAATATACGCGTATTAAACTCCGCCAAATCACTCCACTTATGAAAGTTAAATGAAAAAACAGAAAACGAATATCATTCCTGGGATTAAAAAAAAAAACAGATTTTTAAGCATAAGAAATTAAAGATTGAAGATTTTGATACTTACGTATTGCCCTTAATCTTGAACCAAGTATCAGCACATTGCTTATGGGCTGAACCCAAATCCCCTTTACAACTACATCCCAATTCAATAACATTACTCTGATCACCGCCGCCGGCGGCGGCATTACCACCACTCGCGGCAACGCTCATTTTCAGATGACAAATTCTACACTCTCTTTTTTTAGTTCTATTGGGATGAACATTCAGCTCCAATTCACCACTCTCCAAATCCACCATCTCTTCTTCTTCTTCATCGGAAAATGTACAAGACCTTCTCCGGCTACAACGCCTTTTCGGGTCAGAAATCACCGAAATACCCTCCGACTCCGTCGAGAACCCGCATTCCTCGTACGACCCACCCACCTGCGAATGCAACGACCGGCTGTCGTCATCGGTCTCGGAGAACCGAAAGCTCCCTTCGGTGGTGGTCTCGCTGCTGGCGGCGGCGGATGGCCTAGGCCTCCGTCTTCTGCGGCGGCGGCGGTGGCGGCCGACACTGGAACTACTACCAACAGCAGCAGCAACGGAATTGTCGGCGGATTCTACCGATGGGGTGGCGTTAATAGCCGACATTTCACCGAACCCAGAAGTAAAAAAAAAAAAAAAAAAAATCAGTGTGGGCAAAATATTTGGGTTTTTTCAAAATTTTTTCAAGTTTGAGAAAGCATGGAATGTGCGGTGGCTGGATTGAACAAAAAGTTCACCATGAGCGTGTGTTTTATTGGGTGAAGAATGGGGCTGACGGGCCTTTCATATATCGCTTTCTTTCTTTCTCTCTGACACAATCGATATATTTGGAGTGTAACGTAGGTAAAGGCAGTGAGAATTGTGAAAAATGAGAGAGAAAGGCAATGGTGTCACAGGGAGTGTAGGTAGGGAAGAGGGTGGTGGGGCTGCTGAGAGATGGAGGTGTCGTGTCCTGATGAAAAGGAAAAAGCAAACATTACTTACTCTACTGTGCGAATGATGTTAGTTAGCAGTAACAAGTATGAGCATTCGACCATGAATATATATATATATATATGTGTGTGTGTGTGTGTGTGTGTGTGTGTGTGTGTGTGTGATGATCGGGTTAATTGGCAAGTATTCTTCACGTTGGCGGCTAAAAGAATTTTGAGAAGCTTGGATGAGCCATGGAATTGGCTAAGTTTCCAAATGGTTGGTTCCCGTCTTTTTCTTTTGGATGATTATTTTTTAGTTATTTTTTTAAAATTAATATATATATAATTAAAAAATATGTTTGAAATTTTTCAAAAACATGTTTTTAAATAACAAATTTAAACAAAACAAAACAAAAGTTCAATTATATTGCCTGCAATTCCTTATTAAATAAGTTCAAATTCGAATTTTACGATAAATAATTTCTTATTAATAAACAAGCTTACGGATATAATCATTGTAAAAATGTCTTATTACTAAAAGAAGTTCAAATTCGATTCCACTATTAGTAATTTCTTATTAGTAAACAAACAAACGAATATATTTTATTGTAAGCCTCTTTTATTAGTAGGTGTATTGTATTAACTAAAGTATGATTTTTGGCCTTAGTTACCATTCCTCCTTTCAGTTGGAGTTGAGTGGGTTAGTTTTCTCTTTCTCTTCCCCCAATTGTCAAAAAAAAGTATGATTTTTGGCACACTCAGCATGTAATAGTGTCTCAATAATATTCTTTTTTTTTCCTAAATTTTTAATACACAAACGAGTATCTCATCCTACGGCTTTGGAACGGAACGGCACGGCACCTGCACATGCGGGACCCCTGCCAAGTGGGGACCAGTACTCTTCCATAGTCGACTTATCTTAATTTTATTTAGAAAAAATAAGAAATTAATAATTATTGATTCCTTGAGTAATATGATACTTCCTCCGATTGAACGGTTTTTTTTTTTGAAGTGATTTTTAAAAAAAATAATATTATAGTAGCTTTAAAGGTTTTTTTGAAAAATGTGTGCATTAGGTAAAAAGTTCGTTGAAAAATATATTTGGAGCTTTTCAAAATGATAGTAGTGATATCACAGATGATGTGTATACACATATTTTGACTTTTGTATGAGTATTAGTTTTCTGCTAAAATTTAAACTAATTATGAGAACATATTTTGGTTTTATTTAAATATGTGGTAAAGATTAGATTGTAACTGGATAGATACTTCTATTTTCCTTTTGAAAAACACAACCAAAAATGGAGTCAAGTCTAAAAATTTTCTCCTCAAATCAATTGCTATTTGCTCCACTTGAATAATTTGATGTATGGTTGAAATAACTTTTACTCTTATTTTGGGGGAAAAAAAATGTTCTTAGTCTCAAAGACTGTATAACAAGTCAATTTGTTTATCAAACATTTTGCTTTTGGATGTGGGACTAGTTTGATTATCTAAATTGAGAGCAAAAGTTGGCTTAGATAGTTGAATTATTCCTTCTCTTAAAAGTACTTAAGGTTAAAATTCTCATAAACTCCTATTAAGGCTTTCCTCAAAAACAAAAAAAAAAAAAAATCCTATTAGGGCACTGCTCTCTCTCTCTCACATGAAAAAATGTTCGATTACCCAAACTTTTACTATATCAATACGGTTTATGAGTGACTAAGTGTGTGGTTGTCTAAATCGTGTTAAATCATGTCGTTCTGCTATTGCCGGATAGTAACAAAACTTGGGGTCCGGGTTTCATTGGGGGCTACGGGTCGGGGTTCGATAGTGTGAACCACCGTCAATTAATCTGATACACACATCCAAAGCAACTTGGTACGGGCTTGGGCCCAGAATTAATAGGGATTTGAATAATTTGCTACTCGACTACCAGAAACAGAATCTGCACGCCCTTAGATGAAGGGAAAGTTTGAGCTCAAAAGCAAACTTTAGAATTCTCATTCAAAACAAAAAATAACCACTATCCAGGTCCTAAGCATTTTCCAAAAATGAATTCACAAGTGTTTAATTAGAAGCTCTTAATTTCGAGTATGAAAAAATTCTTACATGAACCCAGTATACGGTCTCATCTGTAGACTTTATGATTTAAAATAAAGTCACATAAATATCTTTACATTACTTTCTTATATCAGTATGCATCACTATACTTATGTAACATTCTTTTAGATTACAAGGTCTACAAGTAGGGCCACCGACCTAATCCATATAAGAATTTTCTTCGACTAAGCCACAACAAAATACTACTTATGTTAGTTCGTGTCAATTTCTCATTTCGTTAATTATGAAATGTTACAATATTTTTCCAACGGATGTGCAAAAAGATCCTTCACTTTTTGGATTTAAAAGTTTTGCGGCCAAAAGACTTATCCTTCCCTTCCTTAGTGGCTTTTAGTGGGGACCAATTGCGTTTAAGGATGATGAACTCATTTATTGCGTTATCATAACTTTTTGTATTTTTCTAAATTTGTAAAATATGTGGATGATTTTCGGAGGTCCAAATCCATCATGTGGTTCCGTGGGTCTATATTGAAAATGTCCACACCGTTAGTACCTGACTCAACATCATAATTTAATATGAATGAAGTTTGTTTCTCACCAAAAAAATAATAATAATCTTTTTGTGCTTGTATAATTTTTTTCCCGTAAGAAAACAAATTTCAGAGAGCCTGTCCCGGGCCAAAATTAAACCAGAAGGCTCTTGGGGTTGGTCTTGGGCAGGGCCCGGCCGTAATACAAGACAATGGTCCCAGCCCAAAGAGACGAGGTGGATGAGGGAGTGGGGAAGTTAATTACCAATTAGTCCAGTAATAATTTAGATGCTGACCAATTCTGTGCCTTTGTATTTTCGCTAGAATTAGTTTTCAGTGTCTTGTGTCCAATTCCAACAAAATCAGTGACTTAAGTAGATAAAATAAATTTGCGCCCTTTTTTTTCAGGTTTGACCAAACAAGCAGATAGGGGTAAACAAGGCTAATCAAGCCAAATGCTCTAGTCTTTAAGCTTTTTTTTCTGCCTCATATTATTGAGCCATCTCATATTATTGAGCCATCGTGTTCTTAACTTGATTATTTTTAAAGTCAAACTCAAATGAACTTTTATTGACTCGAACTTGAATCGAACTCGAGGAGTTTGAGTCTTTTACATATAAGTTAGAAACTTTATACTTGTTGAGTTGGGTCCGAAATTTTAACAAACGTTGAATCTCATATCTGATTTACTTGATCAATTAGCGAACTAAATTTAAATTAACTCCTATTTTATCAATCTAAATTCAAGTATCAAGTAGCTTGGTTCGTCTTTCAACCTTAAATGCATCAGCGATCAAATTGGCTTTTGCAAAAACATTAGGGAAATGTACTATCAAGATTTTTGTTTTATTTTTATCTATCAAGAATTATTGCAAGGGGAAATTGTAACCTGATAGTTGACTGGCGAAGTTGGTTTTAATCTTGAATGTGACTGTATTGAAGCTATTTATTAAATCTTTACCTCTTATATATATTACATCATAACAAATTCATTCGATATTACATAGTAACAAACTCATTGAGTAATACAATATGTGACTCCTGACTACGATTTACAGGGGAGCTGGAGCCCAAGCAGTGGAGTATAATGATTCAACGGAGGCAGGATTCAATGCTTCAGCAGCAAATGGAGCTGCAGCAGCAGAAGCAGGTCCTGAAGCTGAACATGAACTTCGGACCACCTGAGCCATGAGACGACGTGGGCTGTTGTGCAATGCCTTGCACATTTCTGACAAATCCAAGCCTACAAAAGTAACCAACATTAACAACATCAGCTCCTCATCCCTCGAGCATGATGAACGTTAACAATTGATCTGCCTTGGCTGATTGATATCTGATACAGAACGCTTACCTTCTGCCAGAGCCAAATCATTGTAAAGATCAACAATATTGGGGCAGTTCTCTGAACAATGTTGAGAGCAAATTTTGGACGCGAATTGGGGATCAAGGAGAGTGTCTGATGAGATTCCAATAACGTTTCTTTCGAGCCCACATGCCTTGATGCATTCATCAGTCTCAATGTGTCCATTCATGTTGATGTTCACAACAACTTCGGATGTCTTGCACTGGAAATTGGCCGTTGCATCACGTGATGCATAAGTCTCTAACAAGCATCTCTTCCCTGAGGATGAGATTGAAAACGAGCACATTTCAACTGGCAATTCTTCGCATATTAGTTCACCTGTATAAAATTGCGAAGGATGTAATAATCAGGAAAATGATTTTTCAAAAAACAAAAAAAAATTGTTATTAGAGTCGTATTTGTTTGAAATTGATTAATCAAGAATGTCAGGATAAACAATGTAAGGATTTTGAGTTGAGTACCAAAGGCTCCTTGTAACACAAGAGATAATGCAAGGAAGAGAACCAATGCCATTTCTTTTTGAATTGTTTGTGCTCTAAGATTTCAGAGATAGCTAGAAGCTCAATAATTAACTTGTTGCTTCAGGCTGTTTAAAATGATGGAGCCTATAGTCTTTATATAGAGGAGAAAGACTAATGACAAATGTAGAAATGACTGATGCATCAACACAAGAAAGATTTGGTGAATCGTTTTCATGCTCTACGTTGTTCTTTTGAAAGATATTTTGTTGTAAGAAATGATTTGGATTGATTGATCTCTCCGTCCTCTGCTACACAATTACTAATTAAATATTTCAATAACCAATTTTTTGGCTACGTTGTGAGTAGTATTGGTAGGAATTGGAAGCCGGAGTCGTTGTCTGTTTTCACACTGAATCGTTGTTCAAGGACATGGGTTCATGTCATTTTATTATCTAAATCTACCATTTTCACAGAATAACAAAGCCTACTCATGCTGTGGCCTCTTACATATATAACAAAAATCCCTTATTTTTGTGACGTTGTTTCAAGTAATTTAGATACCTTTTAAGCATAACAGTCCACATCCCTTGAAGACAATGTTGTGCACAAGAAGCATTATTTATTAACATCGTTATTACAAAGCCACTAGTTTGTCTGTGGTATTGAAAATTGATATTGTGATTTTTATATCCAATATAAATGCCACGGAGAATCAAAACCAGTTAGAGCTATAACTTTATATTGTTTGTGCAATTATGCAAGATTGCCGTTGAAGTTCGGCCATAAAGTAGCATCAGCGGCATATATTTTGAGTCGCAAATAACTCCAATTGTTTCTTTACCTCATCTAGTTTATGTACAAGATAGTTTATTTGTTTATAATCTAAAATCTCTGGTATAAGTACTACATGAAAATAAAAATTGATTGTGGTCGACGCGAAGTAAATAGTGACTAGAAATTTTTTTTCACTACAATTGATTGTGAATACATTTCGGAAGAAGAAAGAAGAAGAAAATTGATCCAAAAAATAAAGATTCATAAATATCTATTCTTATTGTGTACATATAAAAATAATTTCCATCCACTCAGTCTAACACACCTGGAGAAGTTTTACTTGCGCCATCATTAGATACCTTATAAACTCGAGCAATTTAAATACTGAACTCAGGGTTGGTTACATAATGTTTATTAGTTGGCCCCAATACCTGAGATGAAATACATAAGATGTTGACTATAATATTTGGAAGGTTTACAACTACTAAAGAAAAGGGTTCATAATTACTCATATATCTTGTTTTGTGAATTTAATGGTGGATATAACTAGGAATAATTGCCGGTTGACTAGGAAATCCGTAACGACTATTTGAGAGTGCACAATGGATAAATTTAAATCTCGCTCCATACAATAACCCACAAACCATACGGAGTCATAAAATGTACTAAACAAGCCCGGTATGATAGGCAATTATCTCAAGAGAGGTTCGAATCGAATTGATACCCAGATAGGAAGGAGGCATAACACCAACTCTACCAAGCCGGTGGCCAACTCAATGGACACCATTTACATATTTCACTTGCAAATTTTGCTTTCTACAAAATTGAGTAGTATAATAAATTTTCATTCATTCTAGGGACCCGTAGAGTACGAATAAAGGCGGCTTATAGCTTTTTTTTTTTTTTTTTTAAACACGTTTAACCCCCTCGATTGGATTAAGAAGCAATAAAATCAAATAAAAGGGGTAATTTCCTTGGCCACGCAGACACCGTTAATTCGGCAAAGTGTACTGATTATAGCCAAAATTTGCATAACTGCTTTAGTTTACAATAGTTGATTTTTTTCCAGAATCTCGGTTATGCAACAGAACAGAAGTTAAGAATGTTCTCATTTTGCACCTCAATTTGTTCAAATTATCCTTCACTAAAGCCGGCTCAATCTAAAAAGTAAGCAAACGATTGAATATGGCTTTATGTCGCATGCAGCCCAACTAAATCCATCTTAGATTGCGTATTAAAATCTCAAGGATCGTCAACTTGGAAAGGTTTTAATGTTTTGTCAAACAGTCGCTAGACATAATCAACATGTGTTTGGACAGGTTGTGATTGAAACGAATTAACTGTTGAATGAGTGATCTATAATACACACATGGTCTCACAAAATTTTTGTTTGAATTTAACTTTAAAGTCGACACGATGCAAGTACGAGAAATGATTCAACCAATTACTCTTGCAAATTGATTGAGCTTGGTGCTACTTTATACTTGCCCGTTTAACGGCCAATAAGGAAAGCAATAAAAAACCCAGAGTGAGAGAGAGGGATTCGCTTCCAATATTCCACATGTTCTTAAATCGAGATTTTGTTTAATTTCTTTTAGTTGTTCACAGTTTCACAGGATAATTGATTTCATTGAATGAATACTGGTGTAAATTAAACATACAAAACAAATAACTATGCCTGTCGAGGCAGCTTGTGCATATTCAATAGATCTCCTTTATTTCCAAGCCAAGAGATCATAGCCAAATCGAAATAAAACCAGGATAACTTTATTTGTTGACAGGGAAAGTCCTTTAAATAAAATTCAATAGGCAACAGTGTTTTCCTGATTACCTTTTTTTGGAAGGTAATCATGTAATACATGAGATGTTCTTGTATAAGCTTCTGTCGTGTTCACCATTGCAGCATCATCTGCAAACAAATTGATAGTCGGTTCAGGAGCAGAATCATGGGATAGGACCGGGAGTAGGAGGTTCAGCACAATTTAGAGAGGAAGCAACAGTACGTGAAGCTGCTTCGGAACTACGAATCTGAGTCATTGCGTGGCTTGAACCACTTCCCACTGCCTTGCACACTCCTGGTAGGTACACTCCTGGCGGAGAGACATGGTCAAAATCAGCTTTTGACAAATGCACTTTTGAATATGCATTGGTTTCATGCATACTCAGTTTAGTTATTACCCTATGAAAAAATCCTAGCGTATTCGTTTAGTTATTATGCTGTGAAAACATGTTTTTAAATTTTGTAGAATGATGCCAAAGGAAAATGACAGGTGCATGCCTTCTGCAAGAGCCAAATTATTGTAGATATCAACAATGTTTAAGCAGTTAAGTTGACACTTAAGTGAGCAAATTTTGTCTGTGTAATGAGGCTCGAAGAGGAAGTCAGAAGAGATGCCGACAGTTTTCCTATCAACCCCACATGCGCTTATGCACTCATCCTTCTCTATGTGCTCATGTATATTGTTTGCTATTATCTCAGATGTCTTGCACTGCAAACCCATTTTCCCATCCTTTGACGCATAAGTCTCTAACGAGCATCGTTTTCCAGAGGATGCCACCGCAAATGAACACATTTTTACTGGCAATTCCTCGCATACTAATTCACCTGATAGTTGAAAACAAAGTGCCATTTCAGCAGATTGTTAGGAAAAAAAAGTTTTAGGAATTCTTAGTAATATTACGCTTGGCAATGTACATAAATTGTAGGGTTGTCACAAAATTTGTACCTAGAGCTCCTTGTCGGAAAAGAAACACTGCAAGGAAGATGATCGTCAATGCCATTTTAATTCCAAGAAGCTGTTTTCTTACAAATGACATAACTTCTGAGCACTTGCTGCTCCGGAATGGGAAGAGGTTAACAGCTTCTTGACCTGCTTGAGGACATCCGTTCATGGTGTTTATATAAATCAGGAACAGGAAGTCTGTGTGACGTTAGAGGGCGTATAGGCAATGACATGGTTTTGAAAAGTAGTTGGTGGCCAAAGCTAAATTAAATGAATATTATAGGCATTCACTCAAGTTGATAAATTAATTTTATAAACTTGGTAAATTTTCCTAATAAAACAACTATAAAAAATCAATTTGATGAGCAGTTTTACAAATAAAGATACAATATTGCCCAGTATATGAGGCACTATAAAACAATTAAGCTTTCCAATCTGAGGTTGCACTCAACTATTCAAGTTTGGTTTAATTTGGTTAAAGTTGAACTTTAGAGGAGTTGAACTTTAGAGGAGTGTCCATTAATTGCCTAAGCTGTGACGTCAAGAATCAGAGAGGAAAATACCCGGTTTAAACAGTTGTTTAATGTTAAGAGAGAACGAGTTCAAGTATTAAATGGCCTTTACTGGGCTAGAAAAGGGTCTTCCCATCTCAAGGAAGCTGAAGCACCAGGGCCGTGTGTTTTGAATACAGTACGCTTGGCCATTCACACCTACCTGAGAGATTCTTAGGTGGCCCGAGTTCACGGTCCTATATGTGGATATTGTGATTTAAAATAGTATTACATAAACAAATGATACATGTTAAAGTAAGAAAATAATATAAAAATATTTATATGACTTTATTTTACAAGATTTATAAGTGAGACTGTGAATTGAGTTTATTTAAAACTTTTTCTACCTACATGTCGTAGCTAAGTAGACAAAGCCTTCCCTACTCCATCATCCAAAACCTACGTACTAATTTAATGGCCCTAATTTAATGGGACAAAATGAATGGTTGAAATGTGTGTCAGTTGGATCGAATTTGAATTCAAAAAACATAAAGAACGATGTGGTTTTGGAGAGAAAAATAATTACACCACAATTCTACACAATCCTTGACAGTTACACCGAAATACTGAATAATTACACCAAAATACTAAATAGTTATATTGTGCCCAAATTGTGAGATATGGTAAGGGCCAAATTGCGAGACCATGTCCATTCCCCTCCATCCTCCCTCAAGCCTTAATCTTCCTACCTGCCTGTGTTTTAAGGCAGGCAGAGCAAGTCCGGCATCCAGCAAATTAACCATGAGGAGTAACCTCCTAGATTAACATAGAAATCTAAATCATTAAACACTTCTAGACTAGGATTCTACAAGGCATCCATCCAGGAGGGTATCCTAATGTTTCCGATTGTCTATAATGGTCAGGATTAAACCAAGTGAGATAGGTTAATTTAGACAGACAAGAGGTTGCCAAAAGAAGTTTGGCCCACCTAGACTAGAGCTCTGGTGACGAGGGACCGCAGAGCCGGCTTAAACTGCCGTGCCTTTCCGGGAAGAGGCACATTGATGAGGCCTTGCAGACATTATCACTCTCTATTGCTTGGATTCGACCAGGTGCATTAATGCTGGTTGAAAAGCCGTGTCATGTCATTCTGAGGACATCCGATAAAATAGAGAAGCTGTCTCATAAAGGATAAAATCATACTGTGCACATGCATGCAGGATGAGAGAGTTAATAGAATTTAGTTGTATTGACGTATTGTACGTAGTTTATTGCATAGCTCCTTAACACCAACAAAAAATATTTCATAACCCTTAAACGGGATTTTCCCACCGGATGTTCAGAAATAGTCAAGACAAGCTTCCATCGTGTCCAAGAAATTCTTATAGAATAATAAAACCAGTTTTTTAGCTTTTCAGTCTAGGATCTAAGTAAAACGATATGGAAACAAGGACATTAGAAGAGCAGACAAGCACCTAGCACCCCCAATATCAAAGAAATGTTGTTTAAGCAGCTTGAACTTGGGGATCTGGAGCAATTTGATCTGTTTTCTTTGAATTTGGAATAAATCTCCAGCAGCGCTTGTGAACCCACTTATCTTTTTTGGTGCATCAGCAGGCACACCTGCATTATGTGCAAATTGACAATAAACAAAATTAGAAAGGTAAATAACTTGAACCAGTGTGCAACTTGATGTGCGCTAATTTGGTAGCATATGAGAAAGCAAAAGAACTTCTGAAAAAAGCACGAAAAAAAAATAGCAAATATCGAATCAAGAATGGAACAGTACATCACTTTCTCAGAACTAGGAGATCAAGGCTTCCGGTTGTTCACAGCATTGAACCAAAAAGGTAACCGTAAAAGATCATTTTTCATTATAATTCTGAAGAAAATCTAACTCCCCGTCTTTTAAAATTGAATTTGGTCTATGAAATTGATATTAGTCCCAATATAATTCGCTCATCTTTTCAGCAAAAGCATTTAAAAGCCTTATTTGGTAAAACATAACAGAGATTCTCTATGAAATTGATATTAGTCCCAATATAATTCGCTCATCTTTTCAGCAAAAGCATTTAAAAGCCTTATTTGGTAAAACATAACAGAGATTCTTTTCAATAATTTACCACCAATTTGGCATCCAAGCTTCTAAATCTATCATCACCAGACATCGTGATTTTGAAATTTTAATATCAACCTCTAAAGTCAACAATTCTTCTTGTCCTCCGGCAGCCATTCATACCAAACCCGCCTTTCTTCATGAGTTCCCTTGATTTTCAGATTTATGAATCTATAGAGCCATACTACCGCAATCACTCCCTTTGCTCTACATAGACAGGACCATTTCAGATTCTTCTATGGGGCAACATTCACATAGAATCCAGTTAGCATAAGTTTTCCAAACTCAACAGAATTTAGAAGAGAAATATATACCCATCAACACTAGGACAAGCCCTGAAAAAAGCTTGAAACCATTGACACAAGACACATTGCAATACAGTAGCAACACCGCGTCCACTCCCACATTTCGCCCCTAGCCAACCAACACTTCAGCTCCTCATACACCCTTTGAAATACCCATGCCCAATCAGGGGTTTAATTATAATTTGTGAGGAGTTGTTTTGGGGCCGTTGTAGAATTTTGGAGAAGCTAAAGGACTTTATTAATTATAACAATAGTAGTAAATAAAAGAATTATTGTCTTTTGTTTATAACATATAACGTCGACTTTTTCCTTTCTTTTAAATTGACTCTCTATTTACTCCAAGGGCAAGAACAAGAAGTGAATGGGTAATTCGTAGATCTAGGGATTGGAAACGATTTCTACAACGAACAAAGTGAGTTTAAGTTATTGATTTCGAATTTCAATTTTGTGCCTAGTTTTAAAGTTATAATTGAGGGGTTCGTACAGAAATTGGGATTTAGGATTATTTTTGTTTTTATTTTGATTTTGATTTTAAAAGAATTGATTTTTGGTGTTTTGAAGAACAAGGCAGATTGGGATGCTAATTGGATTGAGAAAAAGAATTGACCTTGTTTCCGTTAATCTAATTTGTTAATCTGAATGTGGAGGAGCGCTGCTCGTCCATCGCAAGGAGGAAAAAATAATAATAATAATGGAAGATCAGTGCCATGACAAACCAAATCGCAATTGGCACAAGAAATAGAATTGTCATTCATTGAGAGTAGGAATTGAATAGATAAATTCAATAATTAAATTAATGATAACGGGTTAGGACTACAAACAATCTACATGTGGTACGCAAGAAATAGAATGGATGCATAGTTTTATTGTTAGGAATTGATACTACACAGGGTATACAAGCAACAGAATGGTATACAAACTATTGGGTTGTGTTTTTGGTCAAGCTGTGGACCCTTCGGGTTCATGGATTGAAGGTCAATGGCAAACAAAATTGGTGGGTCTTTGTATTTGCTTATAGTAAGAATTAAATAATAAGAACATTGTTTTTGAAGGATATTCATTTAGGTTCAATTCTTTTAAAATTCTTTTGTTAATTTCTTAATATTGATTGCCAATTTAGCATATGATTTTCAAGTAAGATAATGGGTTAGCTTATACTTAGTTTCTCTTATCAAGTAATTAAAGTGAAGTTGTACGTTATTTCGATTATCAATATGTGGTGAATATTCTTTTGGACCAAGATTATTTGAGTTAGAGAAGTTGGAATTGAACGTTGAGATAAGTGATTTCTACCCTTTCTCATGTTTTGAAAAAGATAATTCTTCGTATATATATTTATTTCCTTCGTGAATATTTTGGTAATATAAAACTCAGAATAGGCATGTAATGTGTGCAAGAATTCCTTTATATATTGTGGTACTTTGATTATTTATATGTATATGCATGTGTATGTGTGTGATGTGTAAATGTATGACATGTATGTTTTGGCTTTGATAATTCTTTATACACCAGAGAAAACTAGTTTTAGTCTACCTCCCTGACAGTAAGTAGTTAGGACATGTATGTACACTATATGGCCCTCTTAACTAGGAAAAAGTTAGGCTAGATATCTAGTACCACTGGTTCCTGCATTGATGAATCTGAGCCTACCTATGTATGAATATGTCTGTAATGATTGTGTTTCGTTTGATATGCCATAATTTTGATACATATATATGATGTATTAATGTTTTGGGTGTGATATGGATAGTGTGTGACAGAATGAATATATGTATTATATATATGTATATATGTTAACTGCCCAAACTGGTGAGAAACGGGTCAAATTGCTTATTGAGTATATTAGTTGCTCATCCCATGTATCTTATCTGTTTTGCAAGCCTGGTTAATTCAGGATAGGCTAGCAAGTGTTTTGGCTTCTAAATAAAGAAAATATTTTGAGAATTATTAGTTGGTAGGTTTATGGCGATGAGCCAATGCTTCTTTTATGTATAATGTTAATTATATCTATTCAGAAAATTTGATGACTTTTATGGGAGTCAATTTTATTATTTGAAGATATTTGTAATAAGTAAGGTGATTTTATTTATTTATTTATTATATTATGATTTAGAATTGTTTTTATTTTAGAGCATTACGTATTGGATGAACCTAATACGTGATGTGTTACACTCGGACACAGAGTATAACATTTAGTGTATGCGATGTGTTACACCTGAGCGCGGGGTGTGACACCCTTCTAATCCTCATCACCCGAAGTACAATATAAAACATCCGAAGTCTTCCTATTTAATCCCATTCATTCCCCTAAACTAAAAAAGCAACCTTCTTCTAATTGGATTCGTATTAATCGTGTAAGCAATTTCACTGTATCCAAACATCTTCAAGGCAATTTAGCATAACATTTCAGCAAAATGGATTGTGTAAAAATGCAAATTGACGAGAACAATTATTGTTAAAAAAAAAAACCACCATCTTTGTAAGCAATCCGCCAAGCTCTCCCCTGTCTACCATCCTGCAAAAACCCACAAAACCGTAAACCAACAAATAAAGAACGAAAACCCATTCACAAAATCTATAAATAAAAGGGTTAATCTCAAAAAATTCCTTTAACATTTGGTCAAACTTGCACTTTACCCCTAACCTCTAATTCCTTTCACTTTATCCCCAATCTCAATCCAACTCACCAACTCAACATTCAAAATATTGTGAATTGACAAAAATGCCACCTCTTAAATAATTATTTTCAAATTATCAATACTTTCCATCAATGACCATAAAATAGAAATATATATATATATTAAAATTTATTTTTTTTTCTAAACTCCTAAACAACACATTTTTTTAAAGTTTTTTTCTTTTCCTTTTTTGTCCAAAATTTCTAAAACTAGTCATAAAAGTTAAGATCCTTAAGCTAAAAATATCAAGACCCTTTTGCTAAAAAATATAAAGAAAAAAAATCTATTTTTCACTTTACTACTTGTATTTTTGGGGGACAAATTATTAAATAATTGGACCTTCAAAATTATTATAGTATTTATCAAACACAAATTTTTGGCAAGCTTTTAGTGTATGATAAGAATTTAAGGCCTATCAAATAAATTCAAGGGTGATAAATTTTAAAAAGTTTTTGGACAATTTCTTTCTTTTTCAACTATAAAGTTGCAAAGATAAAAGTGGAAAAGAATTTGTAACTTAAAAAATTACTTAGAAGATGACATTTTTGTCAATTCACAATATTTTAAATATTAAATTGATTATGTGGATTAAAGTAGGGGATAAAAATTAAAAGTTAGAGAATAAACTGCAACTTTGATCAAATGTCAGGGGGAATTTTTAGAATTAACCTTAAATAAAAAAGAGTAGCTAACTAGCTGGCTATAATGAATACTATAAACAACCTTTTAGAGATTGATTTTGGAATCTGAAGGAGATACTGGTACAGTGGGTTTTTGGCCATGTGATAGCCGTTTGCGCAAAAACTGATCGACCTCAATTAAGTTCTTCTTCTTCTTTCGTCTCGGCTTCATGGGCCTTACTCCAGCCACTGCCGCCGAAGCGGAATCTGAAGTGCTCGTACTAAAGTTTCTCAGAAAGTTGAAGGCCCAAAGGTGTTCGATGTCCGGTCGACTGAACCTACTCCTCAAAAGAAAAAGAAGATTAATCTTTTATCTTCTCCTTCTCCTCCTCCTTCTTTATTTATTTATTTTGGTAAGGGGAAGTACACTGCGGAAATGGCGAGCGCTCTTGGTAACACTAGCTGAGGAGTAGGTTCAGTCGACCGGACATCGAACACCTTTGGGCTCTCCTTCAACTTTCTGAGAAACTTTAGTATGAACACCTCAGATTCCGCTTCGGCTGCAGTGGCTGCAGTAAGGGCCCATGAAGCTGAGACGAAAGAAGAAGAAGAAGAACTTAATTGAAGTCGATCAACGGAATTACATGATGGATGAGTCACAATATGAGGAATTATTTCCAATCTGTAGTTTCGACTACTAATTGTTCTTCATATAGTTTTCATAGCTAATATTGCCCAAAAATTCATTGATTGGAAAGTCTTTGGTGAATGCTCATCGGGAGTTTATATTTGTGGCAGCTTTGCTACATCAAAAATAGTTACAGATTAATGAATGCGTCGTGTAACTCTCTCGAAGTCGCAATTTATCAGTAGAAAGGATTAAAAGAATTGACAAAAACAACAGGATTCTGCGATTTAGGGAAATTACTTAGATTCACGAAATAATTGAGTTTGTTCTGCTCAAAATGTACTGTTATGCCCAACCATATCATCCTAAAATCAATCTGGAAAACTGGTAGTTGAGGTTACAACCACAGTTAATCAACAACTACTGTTCTACAACTACAAAACAAGTTTCCCAAATTCCATCACGTTCAGTCCTGATATGCTTCCTCTTCATCCTCGTACTCTCCCTCCTCATCAGCTGTTGCATCTTGATACTGCTGATACTCAGAAACCAAATCATTCATGTTGCTTTCAGCCTCAGTGAACTCCATTTCATCCATTCCTTCTCCAGTATACCAATGCAAGAAAGCCTTCCTCCTAAACATAGCTGTGAATTGTTCACTCACACGGCGGAACATTTCTTGAATGGATGTTGAATTGCCAATAAATGTTGAAGCCATCTTAAGACCAGTAGGAGGAATGTCACAAACTGTTGATTTGACATTGTTCGGAATCCATTCAACAAAGTAGGATGAGTTTTTGTTCTGCACATTTAACATCTGCTCATCAACTTCCTTGGTGCTCATCTTTCCACGGAACATAGCTGATGCTGTCAAATATCGGCCATGTCGTGGGTCAGCAGCACACATCATGTTCTTTGCATCCCACATTTGCTGAGTTAGTTCAGGAACGGTAAGTGCCCGGTATTGTTGAGACCCTCGAGAGGTAAGAGGAGCAAATCCCACCATGAAGAAGTGAAGGCGAGGGAATGGAATGAGATTGACAGCAAGTTTCCTGAGGTCAGAGTTAAGCTGACCCGGAAATCTGAGGCAACAGGTAACCCCAGACATGGTTGCAGATATCAGGTGATTAAGATCACCAACTGTTGCATAAAAAGCAATCCAAAATCAGTGACAAAAACTTCTCTTATGCAAGGCACGTAATTGAAAAAATCAAAGTGAACATCGCTCAAAAGCATAAGATATTTCTGAGGGAACAGCTTTAAAATACTTTGTGCTTATCATGCAAGTCATAACATACAAGATGAACAATACAATGTATTCAGCAGCAGGAGAATCTCATTAGTTTCTTCTACAATCATTACCTTCATTTCAGCAGGCAAAACCGATCTTTTTCTCAGCAATGTCATTTAATTCAGTTATCATGCCAATCTAAAACTTGTCTTATATGTTAAACAGAACAAAGAAGAGGCACAAAAATCACAAACAGAAAAGATAAGCAATGCCAGCCTGCATAATGAGATTGCAGAAAAATATATCTCAAACAAAAGAAAAGCAAAAGAAGAAGGCCTTGCAATCTGAAAAGGAAGTTCTCAAGTTTAAAACTTACAGCTAGGAGTTGTAAGCTTGAGGGTTCGGAAGCAAATATCATACAAGGCCTCGTTATCGAGAACCATGCATTCATCCGCATTCTCCACAAGCTGATGCACAGACAATGTAGCATTGTATGGCTCCACGACTGTGTCTGAGACCTTTGGGGAGGGGAAAACGGAAAAAGTCAGCATCATCCTATCTGGGTACTCCTCTCTAATCTTTGAAATTAAGAGGGTACCCATTCCGGATCCGGTCCCTCCTCCCAATGAATGGCACACTTGAAACCCTGCATTTCATCAAAAACAAAAAAACAACATTATAAGCAAAAATCCAACAAAAAAGTTCATCCACCCAAAGAAATAAATGATTAACCATTGTACATAAATTATTTAAAGAAGACCCCGGATGATATCGGAGGACTTGAAACAAATACCTTGCAGGCAATCACAATTCTCTGCTTCCTTGCGAACAACATCGAGAACAGAGTCAATCAACTCGGCACCCTCAGTATAATGCCCTTTAGCCCAGTTGTTTCCAGCACCTGATTGCCCAAAAACAAAGTTATCGGGGCGAAATATCTGGCCATGAGGGCCAGACCTGACGCTGTCCATGGTCCCTGGCTCAAGATCCATGAGCACGGCACGAGGGACAAAACGGCCACAACTGGCCTCATTGTAGTAAACATTTATCCTCTCAAGTTGAAGGTCCGAATCACCCTGGTACCTTCCGGTGGCGTCTATGCCATGCTCTGCACAGACCACCTCCCAAAATTTGGCCCCAATTTGGTTGCCACATTGGCCACCTTGGATGTGAAGAATTTCACGCATTTTGGGTTATTTTCTTTCTGCGAAAGGGTTTAGGGTGATGAGGAGGAAAAATTCAGAGATGAAGGGTGGGTTCGAGGGAATTGAGAGAGGAGAGGAGTTATAGGGAGAGAGCTAATTGAGGAGGAATGGTGGAGAAGGAGAGAGGGTGTATATTATAAATAGAGAGAGGTGCGATTGTGTGTTGGGTAGTGTGTGTATGTGTGTGTGAGAGAGGGAAATGAGGGTTTGAAAGCAACGGCTCTCGTTTGAGTTTGAATTTTGAATTTGTGGGTGGTGGTGAGTGAGTATTGCGTGCACCACGCGCGCCACGTGGCGTGCCACGTGGTGCACTAGAACCAATCATACATCGCCAAATAATAAAAAGTATGACCCACCATTGCCACATGGCGATATGTGATTGGTTTTAGTACACCACGTGGCAATGCACGTGGTGTATTGTATACTTTTCCGGGTGGTGGCATCCATGGACAGATAGGATTCTGGAGAGTTGCGACCAGCGACTATAACGGCTGGAAAACCAACGGTTAGATTCAATTTTTGGAGTATAAATTTTCTTAGTTGAGGTCAAATTAATCCAAATTTCAAACGTTGACGAAAATTCCATTTGGAGAAATTTTTCTTTTCTTTTTTTTTTTTTCGGAAAAGTATCCTTCTTGGGGTATTTTTCATTTGTTAAAATTTTCTTAAAAATTGTTTTTTTAAAGCTTTGAAGGCAAGTGACCATAAACCACGCAACAAGATGTGGAATGGGGAAAAGAAACAACTTAAATGGGTTTTTCCCCCCTTTTTATATCCAAGGAGGGTGAGGGGGATGGGGCAGGTTCGCTGGTGCCCTGTTGCATAGTTGGTACGGGCAAGCAAGTATTATGAAAAGGGTTAATTATAGTTTGCCCCCCTGAAAGTGGCAAGTAATCTACACTTTGCCCTCTTGAATGTGAAAAATATACATTTTGTACCAAAAATTTTAGGTTAAATTTTTTTATTAACTTAATTCTGCATAACTTGTTAGAAGTTTAAATTGCCTTTATAACTACATCTATTGACAGGTATACCCATAGATATTAAAACTTACTTTTTTCCCCTTATTTATTTCATACATGTCTATAATGCTCGCACATATAATTTTTTAAAAAAATTTACTTGCCTTTTAACTAATCATACAAAATTCATAAAAGTTTTTGTCATATTATACTTTACGAATAATATTTTAATTTGTCATAAATTTTTAAAATTTGCATAGTAGTAATGATATACTTTTTGCATTATATACAAAGCAATAAAGACTTATATCGAAATTTTTACACATGTATGTATAAAACCAATAATATGATAGAATTTTTATTAATTTAATACGTTTAATATATTATCCTATATTAATATCAATTTTAAATCTTTTATTTGTGCATGAAATATTACATTATGTTTAATAAATTTTGCTACATTAATATTAATTTTAACTCTTTTCTTAGTATATGAGATATCATATCAATTAAAAATTCTATCATCTTATTGGTTTGTACATATGCATGTGTACATATTTAGATATAAATCTTTATTGTTTTGTATATAAAGCGAAAAACATATCATTACTATTATACAAATTTTGCAATTTTCTCACAAATTAAAATATTATTCATGAAGTATAATACAACAAAAATTTTTATATATTTTATATGATCAGTTAAAAAGCATGTGCAAGTATTTTTCAATATTAATTTTTTAAAATCATATGTATAAATGTATATTATACGAGTATAATAAACATGCAAAGGATAAATAAGAAAAGTAATAAGTCCTAATATTTTTCAACAAGGGCAATTTTAATTTTTAGTAATCTATACAAAATAAAGTTAATAGAAAAATTTTAACGCAATTTTTGGTGCAAAATGTACATTTTTGCATTCAAGGAGACAAAGTATAAGTTACCCTACTTGCAGGGGTGCAAACTATAATTAACCCTTATGAAAACAATGTCCAATGAACTAGGAGGAGGATGAGATGGGACAAGCAATTGATCTTCTAACTTCCTTCGGTATATTTGACATAGTACTCTAGCACATTAGACAAGTACAAATACGATTTCTTTACTTTGTTTGGTAAAAATACAAAGACAGCACAAGTACATGGAGACGTCCTATGGTGTTTACTAGTGTTTACTACCAAAACTGGAAAACAAAAAAAAACACGAAAAAAAAAAAACAGCAGCTACATTAAAAGCTTGTCAGCAAATAAATCTAGAAACCATCACGGAAATCACGTGCCCCCAATTGTTGGAAGACTTGGTACATTTGATAGCTTGAACACAAAAGCCACAATAACTCGTCCGCTTGAACCTTTGATAGCTTCAAGCACCTCTCAGAAATTTATGAACATCTCAGCATGGCCCTACAGACAGACGGCTGACGTATCCTACAACAATCGTACAGAAAGCAAACAAAGCACCGCATGCTTCATGAAGCATTAGCAACGTAGAGGTTGAAATTTAAATTCAGGATACAGCAGTCAGCCTCTTCCCGAGTTGCACCGAATTAGTTCGGCACTTTACACTAATATGAAACATCTATTAACCCAAATGATTTTCGTAAAATTAATGTCTCAGAGGTACTTTGCAGAATTGCAAAAATAGCACTGTTTGCAACAAAGTAAAATGGTTCGCTGAAGGAAGTTGCAAGATCATCTCCATCTTAGAGGACAAAGAAATGATAGCCTCCAAGCTTTCAGTTTAAAGGTGTTCAATTTGCATAATTTACAATGGAACAAAATTCAAGAGTAAGGAGTCAATTTGAGAAATAAACCTATTTCTAAAAAAATAAAATAAAATAATGAGGTGGCCCATATTGATATCAACCCAACTACAGAAGTGTTCACTAATTAGATCACGAGCTCAATCTTTCTCCGTCCAAAAGAACATAACTTCTACTCCACAAAACCCCAGGCTCAGTATCATGGGTCAAGTTTGGCCCCTACCGACCTCAAAATCAAGTTTTATAAAACCGTTAATTCTGAACAAGCAGACACCACGACATTAAGTTAAGCATTTCACATTGCGCGGGCACCTCTCCGTGCAAATACACTCCTGAGCTTATGCAAAGTGACACGCTAATGCAATCCCAGAATTTGCATAAGCTAAATCAGTGTGCATAATGATGCAAATAATGACAATATAACAATAGTACAAAAAATGAACCAGCAGGACAATGTTTAAATTGAAAGCTCATGCTCTCATTGTCGCAAAAACCAAAGTTTGTTAATTTCACAATTCCTTTTCATCACTGCATTTTCGTCATTTTCTCATCCTCCCTCCCCCCTCCCCCCTTCCCCCCTTTTCTTGTTTCTTCTCTTCTTCTTCTCTCTACTGCAACGGTTCAACTAATCATATCCTTCACACTTTCTTTTCGGCAAAGTACCACAAGGCAGAACAGATTTCAATATATTAACTGCCAGATAAGAAATTATCCACACAATCACAAAATTAATTTGCAAATCTAGTCAATTTATTGTCAATTTTAATGACGATGTAAAATGTACCACTCAGCACTAAAAAGAGTCCCATCATGCAGGTTTCTGTAGGAAACAGAAGCCAACTTCATACTACTAGCTACACCAAAGAGATGGAAAAACTACTAGTTAAGGTTAGACACGATAAACCTGCCTTTCTGCAAATTTAGACACGATAAACCTGCCTTTCTGCAAATTTAGACACGATAAACCTGCCTTTCTGCAAATTTTCAGTAAAGATCACGACAAATCTTTTGGCTATTCTATCTTCAAAATCCATCCCCAATACTCCCTCCTCTCCAGAGCAACAACAAGCTTCCAACCCAACCCTAAACCCCAAAAACAAATATATGTTGAGTTTCGGCAGACTGGAAACACCAAAAAAGTTCAAGCAGCCACTACTAGGGGTTCGGCTAATGAAGTATGCATTTTGAATACGTTGCAACATGGTAACCTACATGTGAAACTAAAAAGACAGGTTATTTCCACTAGTTATACTCCCTCTTTTTAACAATATTTCTTACCTTTCAACTTGGTCCTTCCCAAAATTATTTTCACTTTCAACATCAGAATACCTCAATTCCTATTTCGCCAAAAATGTTTACCAACATTTTTAAGATTTGCACTCTTGCTGGAAGAATATATTTATATATATCCATACGAATGCGCAACAGATTACTAAACAAAGTTTCCCTTCAGATTCTGTTAGCAGAACATGGTCAACCAAAAGCTAATTGAATCACATTTTGCACGGTTAGACAAAACAAGGGGAGATACAAGCCACAGTAAGTTTTTAATGAAAAAATTTGGAGGCACCAAGCAATGCAACAAAAACTCCACAACATGAGAAATACCTCAAACCTGGAACCACACTGGAGCAGTAATTGATGTCCAAGATCCATTAAAGAAAGCTCATCCATAGCTTCACTTTAAGCCCCGACTTTTTACGACAAAGAAAATGCACAAAACATAAGAATTTCTACAATTGGCATTAAGATGAGTACAAAAGTTGAAGGTTTCACCATCTGCACTATCTACCAAATATAAAAGCAGCACGGGCCTATTATGTTATTTGCATTATCAAACTAAAGTTTATATACTAACCAATGTACTCAAGACTAAGAACCAGCTCATGCAAACTACAAAGTCATGCTGGATCAATGGAAGAAAACAAGGTTGCACATGACTCATTAGAAAGGAAATAGTCACATGTCTCTAGGTTTACTCTTAGGTTTATGCCACTACCCTTGTGGACCTGCAATATAATTAGTTCCTCTTTGTTAACAGTGATGCAGCAGTAAAACTAAAAGTACCCATGCTAAATAAGAAATCTGTCCAAGTTGTTTACTTCCCATTTCGTGTCCCCAATGGAATATACCCTTTCGCAATATTGAATCTATCACACATTATAATCTAGTGTTCTGCAAAATAAAACCAAATTTTACTTTACAACACCTGAAGTTAGAGATTATTTGCCACATCATGACAAAGTATGTATTTTCAAGTCACTGCCTAATGAAGTTCAACTCAAGAACTACTTTACCCCTTCTCCATGACAGTAAATTAAATACCAGCTCAAAGATTACGAGTATGAAAGATTTTCAGAACCATATTCACTAAATTCATGAAAAATAACGTGGCACAGACTAGGTAAAATGGCATGACTGGGTATAACTGATGCTGAGAGGCACACAATCCAACGGTGCCATTAATTCTGCTCAGTCCATCCTCCTTATTTCCTTTAATTCTGCTTCCCTAAAGAAAATCTTTTTGACATACTCATAAACACCTTACAATTGTATCTGACAAGTTCTAAACATACACACCCAATATAATCTAGATGCCAGAGAAACAATTGAAAGATACTGTCCAAGACAAACAAGGACTATACTGAAGTGTATTCCTTTAACTCTGATGGGCATATTACTTCCCCAAAAAAGAAAATTCTATTTGACATCCTCAGAAACATCTTACAATATAGTGTCTGAGAGGTTTTAATAATACACACCCAACACAATTCAGATGGTAGAGAAACATTTAAAAGATAAACAAGGAATAAATTTAAGTGTATTAATCAAAATTTACAATGAAAGGCTAGTGAAAGTAGAAAGTTCAAATTATAAGCAAATAGTAAATATAAAATTCGGACTGTAGAACCAACACGCTTGCTGACAAGTTATAATGAAAGCTTTTTCCCATTCAAATTGCTGTTCACATAATTAATGTTAATACTGTAGTTATTATTACTACTCTCCTTTACTCGGTATACCTTTTGGGCAAAGGCCCATGCTTACATGCCTACTTCTTTTCATAGTATCTGCACTTTTGCTCCACTCGCAACAAGCAGTAACCCATTTACCCCAAATAGAACAAATTCAGAGAACAGGCTTCAAGCTCCCTAAGGCAAGCTTGTATATCTGGAAATATGATCCTAGCACCTACAATGCACTACTTTTGCAAGACAATTCCCCAAGCTCGTATTGCTCCTAACACCTACCATAACATACACTACTTTTGCAAGTCAATTTCCCATTGCAAAGGTTTATCCTGAACAACCCAATTTTCTGGAACTTGAATATTACAAGGTATAGAATCTTCTTAGAAGTTGTCAAGCAGAAACCGGAAATAGCACTAGTGAACCAGCAATTGAACAGAACACAAAGCCAAAAAACCAAAAACACAAATAGATAAATTTTGTGTTAAAATCCTTACCATCCAAAAAAAGGGACCCGTAAACCCTCCTGCTGAACTGTCAGCCTTTTTTTCTCTTCTTCTTCTCCGAAAAAAGACATGTTGTATTGAAAAGATCTATTATAGGAAAAAAAATTTCAACAACCAAAAACAAAAAAGAACAAGAAAACTTCAAAACTCGATTTCAGAATTAAAAGATATTGCTATAGGATTTAGAACGATACCTAAATTTATAGGAAAATTTGGAAAAAAAATTATGTAGACAAGTGAAATCTAAATAGTCAGCCGCATTAACTAATTTCTCTCTCCAGGTGAGATCAGATTAAAAATTTGACATATGATAACTTGGCCATATGAATCTATATCATCCTCAAAAGGAGCTTCGGCCCTCATCCCAGAGGGTAAAAGTGGCCAGAAGATTAACTTAAAAAAGATTAATCAGAAATTATGTAAATCTGTAAAGGAATCCCCAAAAAAAAAAAAACTAATCTCAAAATACGTATGTGGCATACCAGGCATTATACCAATACTACATGTGGTGAAATGTTGGGCTTTGACAATATTCTAAATTAAAGCAGCTATCAATCTGTACTATTTTCCAATAAGTTCACCAACTATCATTGCACACTAGGATACACGTACAAAATAAGCAGACAATTTATTAACAGGGGGAGGATTAGCTTATACCATGCCAAGGGTTATAAATCTTACACAACTATATGATTTTCTTTCTCTTGAGTTTATAGAATTCCATTGCTGGATAACTTCCATTCTTGTGACACAGATCAATATTTGTTGAACTAGTTGCAGAATGAAATATTCCAAAAAGCAATTTTGCTCCAAGATAAACTTATTTTTTAATTGGTATTTGCTCCAAGATAAACTGTATAAACAATTATTCAGAGTAAGCTTGGATTAGCCATCTTTTATGTCAGGTTTGCCTGACAACCACCACAATATATCACACAGTTTAGGCCAGCTAAAGTCTTATGAATGTGCGGTTGAACCATATGCCTAGAATTTTTTTCCAAATAGGAGCTCTTGTGCAAGGCAACTATAAATTCATCGTTAGCTTGTTACCAGTTATAACAAGAAACAAGGTAATGATACAGAAATCAGTTAGCAAATCCAAAACCCATATAGAAAGTCTGTTCAACTTCGGCACTTTTCTGCAAAAAGGATATCCTAAGAGAAGATGGAACCTCCATCTTCTGTATTATTAATCCAAACAAAACCCTGAATATGCACACTAGGATCAGAAAAATCAGCCATGTGTGAAATTAATTTCACATGCAACTGAGCAAGAACCGTTAACAGAATAGCTTAGGCTAAGTCACTTCTATTGTTACCACTATGCCATGCACATTCTCATTTCGGTGCATGTATGAGCATTTATTGTCATAACTAACATCTAATACTCAATCAACAGATAATACTTGTGATTCCTTGTACTTTCCTTTAAACTGATATATGCCCAGCAAAACATCCAAGCAAAGTAATTTTTTAAAATGGTATTACCTTTCCAATTAGCCAATGTACTCGTAGTTTAAGGGGCTTTCATTTCCTTTTCAGTCGTAGATAATACAATCATTAGAATATTTTTTTTTTTTGGTACTCCGTGTACTTTTTGCAGTTCCTCTAACAAACTGAGGTTTAATTTCACATCAACAGGTTGTTTTTAAGGACTAAATTATAATTTTATGTGTGTTGTTTCAACAAAAAAAGTCACAAAGGAGATATTTTCCTCGTGAAGAAAAATTGGAAACTCATGCCATATATCACTGAGCAAGAGAAGATAAATAAATACAAGGGTTGAAACAAACAAATCCCCACTTGCTTTGTCCATTATGTATCAAGTAATGCTTCTAAAAAAGTCCGCACCTACTTGGATGTAAGCTGTTCTCAGGCTTCGGTTATGTGTTGCTCAAGTGAGTAAATTTCCAAAGTCCATTCTATACAATACAAGCTTGAGGAAAACATATCCAATTACTACATCACAATGGCCAACCAAAGTGGCTTGGCATCTCCTCCCTTTCTGGCCTATTTTATTCCTCAAAACAAGACTCTATATCAGCTTCTATTAGTTCTATTTACAAAGAAAGTCTCCTGAGGTATGTGCTAATGTAATGCTTCTAGATTTGTATAATTTCTGATCAGTTCATTATATCACTATTTATGTTCTCGTTATATAACATCCATTAGTAGATATATACTTCAATTCACGATCGAAGCATTTATAATGCTTTGCTCACATGAGGAGTTTTGTGCACCAAATCAAGCAGATTGGACTAATCCTTGACTAAAACTTCTATGGCCGATCCCCAAATGTATCTCTAAGAATCCCCTCTTAGAATCTATATTTTGACATTAATAACAGTGTCACAGATTCTTAACATTTTATAAGTCGCAGATTCTTGATCTCATCTAGACAGCTTAGTGTTTCAGCAACATAACCTCTGAAAGAGATGGAAATATATTTCAATCTAACACATTGCACTACACAACGTGACTTTTGACACACATAAAAGCAATAGCTTGCAGTACAATGTTCCTCTCATTGTAAAGCAAAATACTGAAAAAAAATGATCACACCCCCCAAATGTCAAGATAAAATGACGATGGAGAAAACGGAGGAGGAAACAGCAGAAAAGGAGCAACTGTACTCCTCAGAAAGATTGAGATAGAGTGACACAAAAAATTGAACTATGAGCCATCTTGGCGTATTGGCAAGAGAAACCAAGGAGGAAAGAAAACAAGGGGGCCACCCCCTGGCCCGGAGGGAGGATGGAAAAAATCTCTAACAGGCTTTTACATTTGTTATGTCTGACTAAAAGGGTAAATCTCTACCTTTTCCTTTTCTCAATTACCTAAGGCTTACAAAAAACAATTACACCAAGTAACAATAGTGATTTTTCCAGTGCCATGACACCTGATTTATTAAAAGGCTAGAGGGAACAACTGCCCGCGAAAAAAAAATGCTAACCCAGAGAAAAACAAAAAGGAAAAGAAAAGGCAAAAAATAAAAATAAAAAATCAAAGAACAAGCTGAGACAATCTTTTAATGGACCATCAAATGTACTCATCAACATAATACAATTTTCCTTCTCCAAAATCTGTGTATATCAGTTAAGACAGAATTCTTTCCAAGGTTGTAATATGGTAATAAAGAGAGTTCAATTTTCTTCTCCTTTAAGCATCTAAACATTTAAAATATCTTTCTTCTCCTTTATGCATCTGAACATTTAACATATCTTTCTAAACATTTCCAGTTCCCTTAGCAGGAAGCTCAAACTACAGAAATAATAATCTAGGGAAAGAAAATAAAACTTCTCTTTGATCAGAATAAGAATTTAAAAAATAAGAAGAAGAAATTAAGGCAAAAGATGCAGAATGCACCAACCGGTACTTCTGTAATCCTCATTCTCTACCACCCACAACACCAAGAACCAAGTCAGGTATCAATATTCCAGTGTTTAAATCAAAGCAAATAAGCTATCGACAGACACATAGCTTAATCTTATGCTCCTACAAGTTTATCTTAAACATTATGATGCTCACATAGTTCCAGTAAAATGTAGTAGAAGCCCAACCAATCAGTCAGATACGTGAAATAAATAACATAAGCTCCAAAGGGCACTACAGCTTGAAGATTATGAGACAAAGATTACCCAAGACAAAGTTAAATATCCAAGCCATGCAGGAAATAAAGCAAACTATCACAGCCGCTTTTGGATTTGGGGGGGATATCTCCAGTAACAAAGCACATATCCAAAATTGACAAAACTAAGATAAACCATTCCAAGACATGAAATAGAACGAAGAAAGATGTATCACCTAGATTGCTAGACACTAATTTTGTTCAAGGAAACTACAACTCAAGATTCCCTCATCCCACATACCACTGGGAGACTGGAACTCAAGGCCTCTTGACACGACCCTCTTGACCAATGTTTCTTCTCTTGTTTCCAACTTCACGTCCACCACGATCATTCAAAGCCCTACAAGATTAAAACAAAAGCAAAATAATTTCTTATTCCACATCAGCAGCATTACATTTGTTATAATGTTTTACTTACTTGGGTCTCTTTTTATTCTGCTGCTTGATGCTCATAACCATGTCCATTGACATCTTCTGGTGTTCTCTTGTTTGCGAATGCATGTCCAAGCCTTCCACTGTTTCACAATCCACTTTGCATATGCGACACCATCCCATGCTCATATTTTTCCTCTTTCTTGAGTTATCAAAGTTACTCATGTCACCCTGAAAAACCATGTCATAGTCCTCAATAAAGCTACACAAAGTGTAGTACTATTCTCCCATCGTTTTCCAAACAATATCCACAAGATAAGGGCAGAAAATCAGACCCTTGGGAAGCAACAAATGAAACTAATATATTGACACTTACAGCAAAAGGACCATCACTTGGAAATCCATGAAGCGTAAAACTGCTCCTAAAACCGGGCTCGCCAAGTCGTGGAATACCTGGTTTGGTGCCTGAAAATGGTTCACCATAATGAAACTTATGAGGTAGATTTGCAGGCCCAGAAAATTCTCCCATTTGCGTGTGACCAGGAAAGGGACCAAAATGACTTGGTGAATTCCCAGATCCCAAAAGCTCACCCCTCCGGAAATGGCTAGGTGGGATATCTTTACCAAATAGATCAGCTCTCCTGTGAAGGTCATGAGGACCAGAAAACCTATGCTCACCAAACCTCAAACCCTCTGGACCGTCATGGTCACCTCTGTGCGGATAACCTGGCGAAGGAAGAAACCTGTTTTCATGAAGAGGATTACCTTGTTGATCTAAAGGCAGATTATGTCTAGATCCTTCACCATATGAGTGTGCTTTCCAGCCGAGGTATTCCCTATCGGTATTTCTAGGAATCATATGTTCTGCATCATGCCTGACCATTCCAGGACCTGGGCCAATAAAATCTACATTAATACAAGCGGTTTCTGCCATTCCTCTGTCATGTCATAAAAAGGAAACAGGTAATTCTCTATAATATCATGATTAAAATCCATACCACCAGGAGGATGAAACGGCGGCAGGACTCTAGACGCAGGACCACCACCAGCAGAATCCATTGTTAACCCAGCATCATAGTTTAACCCAGGAGGTGCCCTGTCGAGTGGCCTGGATCCTGCATTGATACCATAACCATGAAGACTCACATCCTAGGCCACCATAAGAAGAAAAAGCCAAGATATGCAAGCCAGATGAATACATAAATGAAAAGGTGAATAAAATAACACACCTTGATCCCGATGCCAAGTGGGTTCCTTCATGAAAGGGTTCAAATGCTCCCCAGGCAAAGCCTTGAACCTTTCGTCCTTTGTCCCAAGTGAAGACTGTTCAAAACCTGGTCCCCCATTCAAACGCAAAGCATTTGGTTCAACTCCAGAAGGATGCCCAAAAGGACCTCTCTCAAAAGCTCCAGGTAACTTTGGGTGTTCTCCATCAAAGTGGCTCTGCCTCTGCTTCTGTAACATTTCAGCTTCCACTGGATTGACTGAACGTTGTAGACCAAGTTGACCTTCAGGACCATGCTGAGGAACTCTTCCCATTATCCCACCTCGAGGATCAGCTGTCAATGGAGGCCCCTGAGGAGCACCAAAAGGAACAGGTCCCCTACCAAATGAGTCCGTTGAACCTAAAGCATGGACTCCAGGAGGTACATCATGACTTTGTCTAAGCAATGGCGCCTGAAATTGCTCATTTGAGTTCAATGGTTGCCTAGGTTGAGGTAAAAGTCCAGATCCTTGAGGCCTCACTGGCATAGATGGATATTCAGGAACTAGTGCACGAGAAGGTGGTCCAACAGGTGGCAACGATTGCAACATCGGAGGGCCAGCAGACTTTTGCTGATTAACAGGGCCAGCAATGACCTGCGAGCTCTCATCCCCAGCTTTTACAAATATTGGTTTCTGACCCTTGAGAGATTCTACATCATCAGTCCGGACATCACCAATAGTATCTCGCTGTTTTGCTTCTTCATTTGACTTTACATCAGAAGAATGCTCTAAGGGGTACCCAATTTGCTCCTCCTTCAAAGGTAACTTACTTACAGGCTGACCTGAGCCATCTATTCCCCCATGTAATTCATTGTCAGCATCCCTGACAAGTGATTCATTCTTTCTTAAATTTTCAGTGCTTTCTCTAGTTGTATCTTGTTCATAACTTATGCCAGCATCAGATTTTAGAGGTTTCAGTTCAGTAGAATCAACTCTAGAGGCATTTGCAACCTTTTCAGTATCACTCTGAGACGGCAACACAATACTTGTTTTTTCAGAAACATTATCACCCTGCCTCAGCACCACTCCAGATGCTGAAGTCATCCCAGATTGAAGAAGTTGATCAGAAGCCACCTGCAGCTGATTATTGGTCTTATTTGCATAGTTCTGATTTGGAGAGCGTTGATACGGACCATACGGACCAGGTCTTACCTGAGCTCCAGTAATAAAACCACTAGAAGACTGTGTAAAAGGCTGTGGCTGAGTTGGCGCCACTTGATTTGGCATCACAGGTCTTCCCACATAATTTTGAGGTTGCTGGGGTTGTACACCAGGAGCAACTGCAACATTTTGTTGCAACTGGGGATAGGCATTAGAACTTTGCTGCATTATATGAGCTGGACCTTGTGGGCGTAGCTGAGGCTGTGGCTGTGCAAGATTGTGATGACTTGGAACAGTGTGAGAGAAAGGGTGTTGTTGTACATATTGCTGAGGCAACGGCTGCTGTTGACTCGAATGAATCACCGGACGCAGTTGATTAGGGTGGCTCAGCAGTGGAGTTTGAGAATGGTATTGCTGCTGCTGAGCAGGAGTCAAGCTAGACACTTGTCCTTGAGATGGAAACTGAGCCTGTTGTTGATTGGGCACTGAAACCTGTGATGGAGGACGCATTAACAGAGGTTGGGGAAGAACCTGACCTGGCATTTGACCAGGTGGTAAAGACCCACTGGCAGGATGTGCAGGAATGGCTTGTTGCTGGGGGGGCTGAGGTTGCACATAGGACTGATGTCCAGAAACAGCGTGTCCAGAGGAATGCAAAGGCGGGGGCTGTCCACTTGGAACAGCAGGTTGATTGGGCAGGGTAGGCCGCAAATGGGGTTGAACCTGTGGCTGGGGCTGGATTTGTGGTTGAGGTTGAGGTTGAGGTTGGGACTGGATTTGTGGATGTGGTTGAGGTTGAGGTTGAGGTTGGGGCTGGGTCTGAGGCAATATGTGAGATTGAAGAGGAACCTGAGAAGGCTGTGGATGGTGCATTGGTAGATGTGGCTGCTGATAGTGAGCCTGAACATGTTGTGGTTGAGGCTGCACAGGATGGGGCTGGGGCTGGTTATATTGCTGGGTCTGAGCAACTGGAAGTCCGGGAATGGAGTGAGCTTGTGATGGAATTTGAGTTTGAGATTGCATAGCAGGGTGAAGTAGCTGTTGTGGATTAGCCTGAACCTGGCTCTGACTCTGTGGGGCTAAAGGTTGTACTTGAGAATGAATTAGGGCTGTCCCATGTGGTTGGACCTGAGCTTGAGTCTTTATTTGTGATTGGACAGGTTGTGGAAGGGTTGGAGGTTGTGGTTGAGCCATAGGTTGGCCAGGATGCTGTGGCTGGTGTTGTGTTTGAGGATGGAGCTGTGGTTGGGTAGAGGACTGCACCGGCACCTGGGCTGCAACCTGAGCATAGAGTTGGGGTTGTTGCCCAAGAACCTGTGGTGGATGCTGCTGGTACTGTTGAACAGCCGCTTGCTGGTACGGATAATACTGTGGATAAGCATGCTGATAAGGATCATATCCAGCGTACTGCTGATAATATTGCTGATATTGTTGCTGATACCATTGCTCTGTAGTTGGCACAGCTGATGGCACTGTCGCTGGGGCCTGAGAGTTTGCATTTGCCTGCTGATTGGAGTCCTGTCCAGTAACCAATGGAGCAGGAGCACTTTGAGTATTTTGGGCCTGAGAAGTTGGCGCTCCTGCCTGGCTGGTAGCTTGATTTTGGTTTGCAGCACCACTGGCAGCAGTTAAGCCAGAGCTGGAAACAACCTCAGCAGCATCCGCTGCCTGTTGCACTTGATACACACCCTGTAATTATAATTAGAGCTAAGTCATATCCCTAATCAAAGAACAATGAAAAATATTTAAAGCACGTCTACAAGCATTTGCTAAATCCACTCACAGGACAACTCTGAGCATGATCATGTACTTGACGGTGCACAATTTGAATTCCACATCGGTTGCATATAACTGGAGAATTTCCAAAGGCACAACCAGAACAATGTTGAGTACACTCAGACAGAGGACCATCCCATGTGCATCCACTTCTGTGATACAGACAGTGTACTTTTACTTTGCCAATATTTTCAGCTAGTGCTTTGTCTGATTCAATGAGTGGCTGCAAGTAAACAAGTTCAGCACAATACATAAATTCAAATAACAAGATTACTTTAAACACCACCTTTTGGTAACTAGTGCTTACCTTAGAATCTGCTTCTGTAACCAAGTATCCATCATAGGGGCAGGCACGGGTATTGTTAGCAACGTGTGCCAAACAAGGTTTACAGTATAGATGAGTGCATTGAGACTGAAGTGCTTCATTTGGGTAGACAAGTGTTCGACAAACAGGACAAAAGTACTCCCCGGGATACTTTTGAATGTCAATTATGCACTCGATATCAAAACCCATGTCAAAACAAAACTGAGTAGTCAGCTCCAACTGTGCAAGAATTCAGGGATCATAATGCGTAAGAATTGCTGCAGCAGCCAAAACTGAAGTATGATATCCAGATTATGCTTTCTCAAGCAATGCACAGAAGAAAAATAGACTCAAGGGAGTATAATCACAAGAAAGAAAATGTGTCACTCTTCCATGTACAAGACAAAAGGAGAATAGAAAAAACATGGAATGCCATAACTAATGAATCTCATGTACAGCATCTCATATGTCAGCCCAGCCAGCTCCGAAGCAACAGTTGCACCAGAACTCCAAACACATACACATATGAAGTAGATGAAATCCAATTTTCATAAAAAGATACTACCATCTATTCAAAAACATAAAATAGTTTGGTAACACCAATAAGCTTTCCTCCAATTTCGCATTCAAAACTTGTTCAAAAAAGAATTTCTGAAAATTAACAGCTTTATTCAATAAGGAAGAAGATTTATGTCAGTACAAAAACTCGCATAAATGCAGATACATTACATCTCACAAAGAAAATCACATAAATGTAGATACATGAAAGATTTCGTCTGACTAGGCAAATGTGCAAACATAAATGTATGAACACAGTGGCATTAGACTTTTCAAATCTGTCCAGCTCAATGATCTTGCAGTGGAAGATTTTAAAGATACTTCTAACAGATTGCAGCAGCTCTTTTGATTGAAAAACAGAACAAGCCCTACAAATATTATAACTTCAAGTTTTTCAAAAGGACATAAGCACCAATAATGATGGACTATCTCAAACAAGGCCGCTATATTGATAATAACACCAAGTACAATCCCCATTCCATATGGATAAATCAAGTTTCATCAAAGCAAACTAACAGCAGGTTTGCTAAATACACTCTCGTCAAGCACACATAACATAAATAAATGGAGTGACATATGATTATATTTAAATGGCTAGTATTGAAGCGGTTGTAATAGGCAAGGATATGTGGCAACAAAGATGATGAGTAGATGTAGAATCAACTTCAAAGCAAATAATCCAAACAGAAGCACAGCAATTCGTGACTACAGTTAAGATTTATGCAAGACAACTCTCAATCATAAAAGACATTGTAATTAATATCCACCCCAAGTAACCCCTAAACTTATTGCCCTAAACTTATTGCTTTAATAACAATCAAGGACCGATACATAACCCTGCAAAACATTTCTACACATCACCAACACCAAAACACACTTCACAGTAACAAATTAAACAGAAAGCCTAATTAGCAACATTTTATACAAATTTCTACACCTAAATTAGAAAATTTGTCCCCAAAACTATTTTGGGCGATTTTGTTCAACGAATCCCAAAAGATATATCCTTCCAAAGCAATCAGTACAATGTAAAAACCATAGATGTCCATAAAGTAACATTTCTTGCCAAAACCCTAGCCTTCCATGCAAAAAACAACCAGGCACTAATAATAGCCAGAGAAAAACATTTCCACACGTACTTTTTTTTTCCCTATCTATTTCACAGCAGGGAACACGTCAAATACTAGACAAAGCAATATAATTAATTTTACAGAAAAAAATTTTAACTAACAAACATCTGATGAAGAAAATTTAATAGGCTAAGCAAAAATTTGCAAAAACCAGAGCCATGTATCAATTAAAACACCTAGTCATCTGATCCAGATTGACAAAACACCGAAAATTGACAACAACCACACGTTACCATAGGACAAACGTCAATGCAATCATTTTATCCCACGTACTAAAAACATCTACGCAAAGGGCACCGAGGGGAGGGGGTGTGTGTATAGAGGTGGATAATCATCACCTAACACCCAGGAAAATCGGTAAACAGAAATGCTAGGGTAAAGATGCTAAAACATAGCTAAAAACAAAATTTGAGACAAGAATCGCCTATAAATCATAGAAAATCATTGACATCTGAACATAATCAAGATTAAACACGCATGCATTTCTTTATACAAATCAATGCTAAAACTAAAAAACTTTTACCTTTAAGACGAATACCGCTAAGCCGACGAGGATTGTGAAACCCTAACCAGAAATCAGAATTCTTGGTTAGGGTTTTTCTAATAAGTTAACTGATGGCTTTTGTTAACAAGAAAATTTTTCTTTTTCGCTATGCTTTATTAGATGGGGGATTTGAGGGTTTCGGAATTTGAGGGTTTGCGCCGAGTGAGGGAGTGAACTGAGGTGGAGAAACTGTGAGCTTGCGGAACAAAAACGAACAGCAGGGGGGCGTGGTTTATTTATATTGGTGGTTACCCCGAGGTGAAGGAAAGAGGGCTGCTCCTTATATTTCTTTTGGGCCTGGGTTTGGATCGTTTGAGAATTTTAAGACGCCCCAATCCATATATCTTTATTGGATCTAGACGGATCAAAATTTCATCTTCTTGCAGAGTATATCAAACATGGTCAAAAACTTAAAATTGCTCTTAGGGAATGTTTGGTTTATGGGCATGAGAGGGCTGAATAGGCATCAAAGTTACTGATACCCGTGTCGTTCAATTGGATACTAGTAAAATTAATGTATGAAAGTAAAACTGTTAGGATTTGTCTCTATCGTTAACTTGGTTTCAAATTAATTAATGCATTAATATAATTAAACCTATTTTGGTCCCAAACTATATAAGTAGATGGAAATTGTATAAACCCATATCAATAGTGATATTAATAATTGTTACTGTGATTCCGATTCTTGAATACAAACCAAACGCCTCTTTAGTGTAACAAATTCCAAAATTTTGCTTTATTTATTTATTTGTTACTATGTTTCATATGAAATTACTATGAAACGGCTAATTTGCTCTGAAAGTTTTGAATTGTTTAGAAACTTATGGAAGATTAATTGAATTGTGAAACTTGGTCGGGTTCACTTTCCATATTTCGCAAATGTTCACTTACCATGGAAAGGTTGTACATAAGTCTAGTAATTATTTCTCGTAACATGATCATTCTTCCTTTGATAAGCATGGTCAGAAAACCATATTTACTAGTTTACTCGTGCAATGCATGAAGAGATCATAATATTTTCTCTAGGAAATGTTGTATGAGTTTATGGGTGTTTGTCTAATTTAGCATTGATATTTTATGCAGTATATTGTTAGTTTTTTTTTTTTTAGGATAATTTCAGATTTGTCCATATTTGTTTCCTCATAGACCTAACATTGAATATTACAGATCACAAAACTTTTATCGTCTGAGAACTTTCTTCTCTTGGGGGGGGGGGGGGGGGGGGGGAAGCGTGTGTAAGCTTTTCTCCCATATTCCTAAATTTTATCTCCATATAATATTTGTCTATATCCTTTCTAAAAACTAAATCATAACGCACTGTTTATTCTAACTGGAAATTAATGAAATATAGTTTCACAAAAATATAAAACTTTCACCATTTTTTTACATGGATTTTAGATAGCATAACTCCCATGCCAAAATATTAATGAACTACAAAATTAATATCTACGTAGAATGCAATTACACATACACCTGTTTAAAGCAAAAGGTTTAATGTTTTTATATATTAAATATCATATAGTTTTCCTTAGAAGGAATATTGAATAATTAAAATTTGAATACAATGTTGGACCACTAAAGTAATTTTAAAATAAAATTTCTAAATTCAATTAGAGAACATTGAAATCAAAGAAACGAATAGATGAAAAAGTAATATCGTTGCTCGTTGGTATTTCTTTAATATTTGTTATTTTTGTCTAGAATTTGATTGGTTGCGAGTAGGGGTGAGCAAAAACGAAATTTTCTAATTTTCCGTCCGAATTCGAAATGAATTCGGAAAATCCATTTCGAAAAAATAGAAACCGGATCATATTCGAAAATATCCGAATTCAAATACAACGAATTAAGAACAAAATCGGATATAAGGATTTTGATTTCCGAATTCGAATTAAAAACAAAAATGAATTCAAAAATTCTGAATTCGATTTCAAATTCGTAATATTATATATATAATAATTAGTTTTATTATACGTATTATATATATAATGATTAACATTAATAATTCAGTATATTATACTAATACAACTAAGTCATGACTAATAGACTAATATTTAGTTATCAAACTCAAAACACATAAACTAACAAGTAGTTAAATAAACAAAATTCAAACCACATAAAATAACAAGTAATCAAATAAACAAATAGTTTTATTATACATATTACAGATATAATAATTAACATTAATAACTAATTATATTATACTAATACAATAAGTCATAGCTAATAAACTGATAGTTAATTATTAAATCCAAACAACATAAAATAACAAATAGTCAAATAAAGTTATTCATGCTTTTAGTTACGTTTGAACCTTTAAATAAGTATTGTATTGGGCTTTATTTGATTATAAAATTGTTAAATGGGCTCTCTTTGTGTATTGGGCTTTGTTTGTTTATTGGGCCTTGTTAAGTTTTTTTTTTTTTTTGGCTGACATTGAATTCGATTTCGATTTTTTGATTTTGATTGAAATCGAATTCAGAACGGACAAGGGTGATTTTGAATTCGAAATCAGTCGGATACAACCTTTCTAATTTTTTGAATTATCTTATTTCAGGTTTTCGAAATTCCGAATTCGAATTCATTGCACACCCCTTGTTGCGAGTGACAAATGTAATCTAATTGATGTCTCAAATCCGATTCAAATTTTATTTGTATCCGAACATTGAATTAAAAAAATTACATGATGTCGGCTTAGGATTTACCTTCTCCTCCAGACAAAGCAATACTAACAATTTATTTTTATATCACTAATCATACAATAAATATATCTTAGATTGTGGATATACCTCAATTTTATCATGAGTGTAACTTAAAGCAACTGTTATCTACTGACCTAGATTTGAGAAAGAAATTGTATAGGTACATTTTTTTTTAACACAAGTGAGGTGAGACTCTTTCAATCATATATTTGGTGAAGTCTCAACTATTTGCCATATGCAATTGGGAGTGTGGTTTTCTGAATATTACCTAACTTCTTTTCCCTTAAACCCAAATTTCTAACTACCGACAGGAAGAATTTGATCCACTAACCTCCGGCAGGGAAACCTTCCGCTGACCAGTGAGCCATTGGCCTAATGGCTGGATACAAGTGAAACCAGTAGTGTACAACTCTTATTTCAAAATTTTTTTTTAGCAGGTAAGACCCCGTTGAACTCTTATCCACTAATTAAGGACAAAATATTACATGTATCATAATGTCATTGAACTACAAGAGTCACAACAAATGTATTCCAATTACCATGTTTTTTTTTTTTGGAGGACAAATTTCCATGTTTTATTGTCTCGTAGAAGGTATACACTTGTACAACAAATTTATGTGCTCAAAAAAACAAATGTATGTATTCAACTGTAAACGCATAACCAAACAATAAAATATTTTTTTCAGTTTTTCCCGCTTCGGTATGGCAGTAGATGCGTAATAAAAGCCCACGCCCACGGATGCTGTTATTAAAGTCTTTGATGGTATCAAGCACCAACCAAACAAGACGCATTGTACCATTACAATTAAATTCCTTCAAAGATTTATAACCGAGTTAGGTGATTCTGGAAGCTGGCCAGTTCACGTACCTTCCCACCAAGCCCGTTGTAATCTTTATAGCTAGAACTTTTAATGAATCGAGTTGTTTGCGAACACAAGTTAATTCGGCTCGTGAAAGCTCGAATTCGGCTCTTTCGAATAGTTAAACGAGCTGAACTCGAATAAAGATTTGAGCTCGTTTATTAAACGAACGAATTCGAATACTGTTCGCGAACGCTCGTTTGTGTTCGCGAACATGGGTAATAGTATATTTTCACATTATTTTCAAAATAAAACATTCGAGCTCAATCGAACTTTGTTCGATTGTGTACAATTTGAGTTCGATCGAGCTCTATTTGGTTGTGTTAAACGAGTCGAGTCTGTTCGAGCTTATTCGAGTTCAATTCGTTTATGTTAAACGAGCCGAATCAAATTCGATCTCGAGCATATGTTTTATTTGACGAGCCGAGCTCGAACACAAATATTAACTCGTTTAATAATCGAGTTGAACTGAACCAGTTCGTTTATTAAACGAACAGAATCTGAACAAGGAGTATTCGGCCCGATTCGACTCGTTAAAAACTCTATCTATAGCCAAAGCCCAAAGGCCTCATTTAGCTGCTTGGTGGTTTTTTCAACCAAGGCAGAAGTGGCGGTCCTATCATTTTGCAAGTATTATTGATTTGGTTTGGACAATAATTGTTTAAAGTGTTTTCTCACAAATATTAGTGTAACAATTTAACAGATTTGGTTTGGTTAAATATACATGTGAGATAAAAATATATTTAAAAATTTTATTTAAAAATTTTAAAAAAATTGCTCTTAGAAAATAAATCTACACACACACGGAATGATTACTTTTGTACCCAATTAGCCACTTAGATATAAGTGCGGATCTTTGAAAGTGCGAGTAATTTTTCTTTACAATAAACATGCCCAATGAGAAATCAACCCAAACCATATATCATCACTTAGCTCATTACGAAGGACTAACCGATGTTCTTCAGAACTCATTGGACTGATCGGCTTGACAAGATGAATCGTGAACTGGCTATATCACTGGACTATTAAACCAGTTGGTCGGACTAGTCAGATTATTCAACCGATTCTTTATCCGGTTCACTAGCATGTCCGAGTTTAAAAACATTGGTACTAACTCCACTTGCTTTACAACAGACCCTTCGCATTGCCTTCCGGTTTATGTGCGTGGATTGATATTTTGATCAAATATTTGTACCAAAAGGTCTGCGGTCATCAAGGCTTGAAAATTGCAACATCTTACAGAAAGGAAAACCCATGAGTTTGACCTTATCATAATGGCATAAGTGTGAAAAAAATCCCCGTTAGGACGGCCACTAATGTTTGTTTTGTCTTGATTTCTTCGCTTCATGCTTATGCTATTATGAGATGAACAATAATTGCACTACAAATTTGTGCCCATGTGATTCATATATTCTCATGTCTGTACGCCTACTGAGATGATTTTTTCTTCAAGGAACTCGTACATGTGTTCCCACAAAATTGACAAACGAAATGCGATTAGAGTTCCTATACGTCTGAATTGACAAACGAAATGCTATAGAGTTTCTAAGTCTGAAGCCTGCAAGAGCAAAATAATTAAGACTTCGACTTCTCATGGACGAAAAAAGGTAACGACATCGACCCTGTTTCGCAATTACTATAGGAGTAGTAAAAGAGCCAGCAAAATTTGTTCGTCAAAGACACCAATTTAAGGGATTCAAAGCCTTCCCGTGATGCCTGGATCTTTTCTTTTGTTCCACAGTGAGTTATGCGGTTAAGCTTTCCACTAATCTAAACTAACAAAACTTGTTATCAATAGTTTCTAATTTTTATAAAAACTGATTTTAAAAAAATTACAAATTAGTTGTTCATAATTTTAGTTTAAAAAAAAAATAATTGAGAATATAACAAAATAGATTGTTCAAAAATAAGAAGTTAAAATCAGATTAAAAAAAATTATTGAAAACAAACCATTGATTTAACAACATACCTTGCCATTTTTTTGTTTTCTGAAAACTTCTTGTATTAGTAAAAATAATTAAGGTTGAAACTAAAGACTGCTGTACGTTAATATTGGAACTTTGGAATCACCGCTCTACCTTTGATTCATCTCAATTTCTCCCATGTTTGATTGTTTCAAGATGCAATCGGTACAAAAGTCACTTGCGTTCCATCGCTCTACAATCTACTCAATGTCCGCGGCAATCCCCACTATCACAGGCCACCCGCACTACAATATCGGCCGTCTCTCCTCGCTGGCGTTCCCACGAGGACTCTGAGATCCGGTTTATTTAGCTGACCTCGGATTCTCGCAAATTTAATCGGGGACAATAGGCCATTATTTGTCCATTCCCCCGACGTCGGTGTTTCAACGCAGGGGAGTTCCTTGACAGCAACTAGAGGAGTATTAACCCTATTTAAAAAATTAAAATTAATAATAATAAACGAACAAATGAAACTGAAAAAACACCACGACGGTGCATTCGCGTGTGAACTCCCGCGAGTAAACTTGTAACAAAAGAAAAGAAAAACTGTAAAAATAGATTTCCGTCCACTATATATGCGCTGATAGTGCAAACTACAGACTACAAATACAAAAGAATAGTCAGTCAGTCAGTCAGTATCTTCACTCCTCGGCAACTACCACTAGAGTACGTTCCTTCTTGCCAACTCCAGTATTCCTGTCTATTTTTGCAAGTCTCTCGGAAAACGTGACAAATAACGACCAACTAACTTAGCAGAAACTAAACACCATTCAGATTGCACTAATCCAACCCCGAAGGTACGGTCCGGATGTTCTTAATATATTATTTAGTAATAAACAATGGAATCTTACTTTTGCTTTCTGTCTGCATTTCTTTCTTTACGTTTAAATTTTGTCTTATTGTGCTTGGTTTAATGTCGCGACGGATCATTAATGGCTAATTGATGCAAAACACGTTTATGAACTAATTCTAGTTGCAGTTGATGGTTACTATGAGGAATTTCTTGCTTTCTGCTAATATAGTAATACAACAGCTGAAAAAAAGTTACCAAACACACCTGTTTTTGCATCAGATTGTGATATTTTCTTTTGTTCTTATTGTGATTGTTGCCCTGCTGGAGAAAATTGCTAAGGAGTTAGATTAACTGAGCCATGATGTTCTTGCATTTTGGATTCTTTATTGAGTTGAAACAAGAATTATTTTAGATTTGGTTGATAATGTCTAAGATAAGTTTTCATTGTTCTACTTAAATAGCCATTGTTAGAAATCTCCAAGATACCTGGTTAGTGATGGTATTCTTTGCCTTTTTCAAGGAAAATGCCAAGGACTTGATTAATTGAACCCAAATCGCATTACAATCAGGATCTCAATGGGTTTTTTTAGTTTTCTGAATCTTCATCTGCGGAGACCAGTGGCAATGGTTTGGTTTGCCCTGCTCCTGTTGTTGGTAGTGCAAGAGAATTGCGGAGGAGTAGGGGCGGCTTCCAATTATTTAATTGGGCTCGGAAGTTATGACATCACTGGTCCTGCTGCTGATGTTAATATGATGGGGTATGCTAACACAGATCAAATTGCAGCTGGAGTTCACTTCAGATTGAGAGCTCGTGCATTTATTGTTGCGGAACCACAGGGGAATCGTGTTCTTTTTGTTAATCTTGATGCTTGTATGGCCTCTCAACTAGTTACTATGAAAGTGCTGGAAAGATTAAAGGCAAGGTAATTATGGTGCAAAATTTTGTCGTTTTACTGTAGATACATGTTGAGTACGTTTTTGAAGTGTTATGTGGCTTGTTCCTAACTTTAAGGTGGCATAGCTGAGACAGTTTGTAATAATTGCCGTTTCAGGTATGGAGATCTTTATACTGAAAAGAATGTTGCCATTAGTGGTATTCACACACATGCTGGCCCTGGGGGTTATCTACAGTATGTTGTGTATATAGTAACGTCCCTTGGGTTTGTGCGTCAGTCATTCGATGCTCTTGTTGATGGTATTGAGCAAAGCATCATACAAGCTCATGAAAATCTCCGGCCTGGTTCTGTGTTTGTCAGTACAGGTAATGGGAAGACATGGTATCCTCTTGAAATTGCTCTTTATGTTCTAAGAAACCATTTTACTAGTAGCATGAGGGATTGAGTGACCTTGTGTATCATAGGCTATAGTTATTGTATCTTCTAACCTTTGAACTTAATAATGAAGTCTGACCAAGGGGGATATAATCAACTTTATACTTGAAAGTTTTATCACTCCTTATTTATGCTTCTGGGCTTGTTATCAAGATGTTTAAATTCTTCATGGTCGGATGTCTTTCCGTAAATTTGAACTTCTATATTATTTGAACGAGTTCTATATTAAAAATTTGTCAACAGAACAATGCAATCAGCAATAATTTATTGGATATTTAGATTGTGGTTTGCTTAAACAGCTCAACACTTGTGGCCTTGCTGTGGTGATTAAAGTTTCTGTTTTTCAAACAGATCAATAAAATCCATGATAAGCCTAACATCTTCTGTTACTTTTAGTCTTGTTATGTTTCATTCTGCCAACTGTTCAACTGTTTTAAGGCCTTTATTCTCCTACATACATCTTTAACTTGGTTTCTTTCTTCCCTTTTTTTTCGTTGTCCATTTTTTACCTCCCTCTTTTACCATTTCTGTTATTATTAGCCATAGAAGGATATTTAAATGTTATTCTTTATGGATTTTAATTATTTGTTAAGAAACAAGCATATATGCAAACTGTCTTTGGTAGAACTCGACGTGCAGATACTTTCCACCATGATGTTATACTTATGTTTTTTCGTTTTTAATTAACAGGAGAACTCCTAGATGCTGGTGTTAATCGCAGCCCTAGTGCTTATCTTAATAATCCAGCTTCAGAACGCAATAAATACAAGTATGACGTTGATAAAGAAATGACCCTTTTAAAGTTTGTGGATGATGAGTGGGGCCCAGTAGGTAGCTTTAATTGGTTTGCAACCCATGGAACATCTATGAGTCGTACTAATGGGTTGATTAGTGGGGACAATAAAGGGGCTGCTGCTAGATTTATGGAAGACTTGTTTGATCAGAAGAATGCTGGAAGCACAATCTCTGAGACATCTGAATCTAGTGAAGTCCCTCGTAGAGTATCAGACATTGTTCCAACTGTTCATGAACAGCGTAAGATATTGGCACTTTTTTTGTCTGTACTTCTGTTCTTGGAGTTGTAAGCATTTAGAATAGATTGAAATCCTTGTGTCCATGAGCTTTGCAACCAAACTTATCCAAGCTGCTAAACCATTTCATATTGTTACTGCAGATCATGAATTACTTGAACTTGCTGCTTCTTTCCATTCTTCTTCCGGTAGGCCAGCAACCAAGTTTATGAGTATGGCTGGACGCGTTAGGAGTGCTTTTAGGTCAGCTGACAGGCCTAGATTTGTATCTGCATTTTGTCAGACCAACTGTGGTGATGTCAGTCCAAATGTTCTTGGTGCATTCTGCACTGACACAGGGTTACCTTGTGACTTCAATCATAGTACCTGTGGTGGAAAGAATGAGTTGTGCTATGGCAGAGGACCAGGGTACCCACATGGATTTATTGTCTTTTTATTATCGTTGCGTAAATTAAAATGTAGAATCCTAGGACAGTGAGTTGGATGATAATTTGATCTATGCTTACATCACAGTTATCCTGATGAATTTGAAAGTACACGTATCATTGCGGAGAGACAATTGAAGAAAGCTGTTGATCTTTTCAATACAGCATCTAAGCAGTTGAAGGGGAAGGTCGATTATCGTCATACTTATCTGGACTTCTCAAAATTAGAGGTGGCAATAACAAAAGGGGGAGGGGGTACTGAATTAGTTAAAACATGCCCTGCTGCAATGGGCTTTGCCTTTGCTGCTGGTACAACCGATGGACCTGGAGCTTTTGATTTTAAACAAGGGGATAACCAGGTATCATATTTGGATACATAATGTAGCCATACTCATGGCTATTGGGCTTAAACTTTGTTTGGTTGGTATGCTCTCTCTCTCTCTCTCTCTATGATATGTGACATGTGCGTCCAGGGCAATGCATTTTGGAAATTGGTGCGGAACTTGCTTAAGACGCCAGATAAGGAACAAGTAGACTGTCAACGGCCAAAACCAATTTTGCTTGATACGGGTGAAATGAAGGAGCCTTATGATTGGGCTGTGAGTTGCTATCCTTTCATAACTCTCCCCCTCCCCCAAAACAGACCAACCAAAAAACAAAAAAGGAAAGGAAGAAGAACTGTGATTCATTTACCTGATTTGTTTCAACTTCCCTGCCAAGATTGTGTTCTGTAATGCTCATTCTAACTGCATAAGTACTAAAAGTTTAGCAAAATTTTCTGGAAGGTAGCCTTTCAGCCTTTTCTAGGGAACAAAATGGCTGATAGGATGTCTGGTTTAGAAAACAATATTTACACATGATAAATTTTTAAAATTGTAAAGGGACTTTGTCCTGTCAATCTGTAGTTGCTGACAAGAATGCTAATGTTGTTGTCATTCTTTTACTTGTGATTTTGCAGCCATCTATACTTCCAATCCAGATCCTAAGGATAGGGCAGTTGGCCATTCTCAGTGTGCCTGGAGGTGGTAGCTTGTCTTGGCATTTTGTCTTTTTTTTTCTTTTTCTCCACTTTCTTGTATTATTTCCAGTTATCTTATCATTGCAATATTAAAAGTTTTAGTTCTCAGCTACACAATCTTCTTGTGCTGAATAAAATGGATAACATGCAGACAGTCTTCTGCCCTGATCAAGCTTCGTTTTCACATTTAACTAATCCGGTTGTTATACTCTCTTAAGATTACTGTTCTAGAAGTACATTGATACAAGTTATAAGAGTTCTTTGCTCAATACGCTATTAACTGTATGGTTGAATTCATTAACAATATGATTAAGTTGGTTTGCTGCTCAAGTAGTTGGTTAATATTTGGGAACTTGATTTATTTAGCTTCTTTTTGAGAGACAATGAAAAGATCAGTTGTGAAATTTCACCATCATATTGATTCACTTCCTTGAATTTGTTCGCTAGCTATTGGTTTTATATATTTTTTTATAAAAAATCTTAAATCTGGTATCCAATGGCAGAGCTAAATAGCTTTACGAGGTTGATGTCACATGGCTCTTGACTCTGTTTGATTCATGTCTGGGGTTATTGCAGAATTCACAACGATGTCTGGGAGACGTCTCCGTGATGCCGTGAAAACAGTGCTTACTGCAAGTCCTGGACAGTTTTATGGAAATGTTCATGTTGTAATAGCTGGGTTGACTAATACATATTCACAGTATATCACTACCTTTGAGGAGTATCAGATACAGAGATATGAGGTCAGTGAAATTGTGATGCTACCTGTAAAAATGTTATTTTTCTCCCGTTTTAAGTTTCATACACGTATGTAACGTGTGTTTTGTGGTTTGCCATTAGTCTATTGCATTTTAGTTTTGATGTTGGAATTACAAGGTTTTCTGTCCTATGAACTATTAAAAGAAAAACAGATAAAAAAAAATGCTGATGCCCAGGCTTTGGGGTTAACTCTGACATGTTTGAAAGCTAGAATTGATAATTTGAGTTACTAAATATTATCTGGTTTTTTAAGGGACAAAATCTTCCTTCCAATATTGCTTTTTACATCCAATCCAGGCAGCTAAAAGGAGTCAAACAGGCATCATAAGTTGAAAGTTAGGATTTGAGTGTAACAACCATCGCTGTGATATCTAATTTTATGACCTTCACAACAGCGCTAAATTTAATTGCTTTTGGCCCTTAAAAACTTAGAACTTGCTTTTTATATTGACAGCTGTAATCTAATCGGTTGGTTGTTTAAGCCTCAACTTTTACTTATTATAATGGAACAAGCAATACAGAATCATTGCCAGTAACAGCATTATGCAAATTACGATTTGTAACACCCTACTTGATGTACGTAATGGATTTCTGTTTTCAGGGTGCCTCCACACTCTTTGGTCCGCATACACTCAGTGCATACATTCAGGAGTTCAAGAAGCTGGCAAAAGCCCTTACAAGTGGACAACCTGTTCAAGAAGGCCCACAACCACCAGATTTGCTAAACAAGCAAATAAGCTTGTTAACACCGGTAGTTGTGGATGCAACTCCTGCTGGCAAAAAATTTGGGGATGTCAGCACTGATGTACCTAAGAACTGCACCTTCAAAAGAGGTGATACTGTTACCGTTGTTTTCTGGTCAGCATGCCCTCGAAACGATCTCATGACTGAAGGTACATTTGCTCTTGTGGAGCTTCTCCAAGGGAAGGATACTTGGGTTCCTGCATACGATGATGATGATTTCTGCCTCCGCTTTAAGTGGTCAAGACCTTCTAAACTCAGTGCTCAAAGTCAGGCAACTATGGAGTGGAGAATACCAGCAACAGCTGCTCCAGGTGTCTACAGAATAAGACATTTCGGTGCTGCTAAAATTCTTCTGGGGTCAATCAAGTATTTCACAGGTTCATCGAGTGCTTTTGTGGTGGTCTAAGGTTCTTGAATTATGTACAGCTTATTCGGTGATCGTCTGTTTTAGCTGTTATGTACTAAGATATGAGCTTTAACCTGATTGAATGTTCTCTGAAACAAAGGGCACTACTTATTGTAATCTATAAATCTAAGAGGGCTTCTTATTGAAATTTGCCCTCTGCATACTTATAGATCCAAGCTCATTTATGATGCAACTTGTCAACCACGTTTCAATAGTTGAAGCACGTAAATACCTATGGTTTCTCCATTTATATTGAAGCATCAACTTTCCCCCCCCCCCCCCCCCCCCCCCCTGAATCACACATTGGGTTAAGCTACTATGTATAAAACTTTTAGGAGGTTTTCTCTACAAATGCATCTTTTAATTCCCGTGGATGACAACTGTTCAGCACACATCTGAATTGGAAAAAATAACCAATATTTGAGTTTTATTGGTGAAATAAATTTGCAACTTTTTGAAACTATCTTATAAGGGTTTTAATTTTAGGTGCAAGTATTTCTCGGATCTACAAATTTAGAAGAAAAACTATCAGTAATTTGCTTTAATCTTTCCTTTTGTTATTCTGGAATTTACCTTTTCATGAGTTTATGCTTGAATGATCAAAGTTTTTATCATCTCTTAACTCATTTACTCAAAAATAAAACTTTTGTTCTCAATTTCGGATTAGTATCGCGATGAATTTATTTACATTCATATGATCCAAATAATATTTTAATGAGACAAATAAATCCAAAATAAAATTTATCTGGAGACAGTAAATAACAAGCATAATTCAACGTAGCAGCAAAATCAGTAAAACAGTAAATCTTGGGTATGAGTATTTTTTGAAGTATTGTTTACAAAATATTACTATAACTGTTTTAAAGATTCTTCTGTGTAAATATGTTTATAAATAAAAAAATAATTAAAAATTATGTATAAAATTTTTTAAAACTATATTTTTAAAAAATAATAACAAACAAACAAAGCCTAACACCTAACAAATATACAATATTCTTGAAGTAAAAAAGTGGCCACGGGGAAAATGAAAAGGATGACAACATGATGAAACGACGTCGCTACAATCCTCGTTGTATTATTACAGGTCGCTCTACTGCAGATCTCAACCGGCAAGCTCCGAATGCACTAGAAACTCAAACAACCTCCAAACAGTACCTTAAGTTTGAAATTTTGTTCTGCCAGAAACAGCAACAGCAAGAAAACTAAGCCGAGAAAAAGGGGAAAAAAAATGTCAGTGCAAGATTATTTAGATAAGCACATGCTCTCACGGAAGATCGAAGACGCCGTCAATGCCGCCGTCAGGGCGAAATCTCCGGATCCAGTCCTCTTCATCGTACGTCCTCAAAGCTTATTGTAATTGTTTAATTAGCTTCTAAATTATGTGTTTTAATTTAATTATTTGGTGATTACGTAATAGTCGAATCATATGAAGAAATCGGTGCCTTCGGTGATTACGAAATTGAAAGCTCGACAAATTCTGGATAGCAGAGGTATTCCAACGGTTGAAGTAGATTTATACACCAATAAAGGCGTCTTTCGAGCTTCTGCACCCAGCGGCGCTTCTTCTGGGATGTAGGTTTTTTTTTTAATTTTTTTTAAATGTACACATTTTGATGGCATATTGGATGTGTTTGTCCTTACAAAATTAGGTTTCTTAGTTTCTAGGTTAAAAAAAGTAGCACTAGCTGGTTGGAAATTTCATAAACTGTATGCATTTCAGAGTAAAAGTTGTAGGTAGCTAATATTCTAGAAAAATCAGAAACTATTAAGCTTGGAATGTACCATAAGCTATAAGAACTCAGTACATTTTTGTTGATAAGTAGTAGGTGTGCTGTTTTGAGAACTATCATGTACTATAAGAGTCAATAGCTACAAAAGTTATGACTTCGTCTCTAATCCATCCGATGGGATTAGCATAATAATTGTGCCTGTGAATTGGCCATGATAATCTTCTAGCTATTTCAAGTAAATTTAACATGCCAAATTATTGGCTCTTTTCACATATATTCTCCTTCTGTTGCTCATTTTCATCATATCTTTGTGTGATTTATTATCTTTGATGGCCTCTTTGGCATTTACCAATGCGATATATGTTGTTCAAGTGTTTTTTACCGTTGGCAAGATCTCAACCATGACTTCTCTTTTTCTTTTAGGTTATCTGAGGTTGCTTTTTGAAGTACTTTATTCCACATTGAAGTCCGTTTAAATGTTCATGTAGAACATACTCTACTATTTGCAAAATAACGCTTTGAGCCAATTTTTTATAATTATGGCTGATTTTCTTCCATATTTCTAGTTGATACTATTTTCTCACTTAGAGTTTACAAAAAAGTTTTCTCTTGTAGTCAGAGCCTGGTATAAAGTGTTGTTGTATTGATCATCTTACTCTAGGTATGAGGCAATTGAATTACGCGATGGAGAGAAGGGAACATATTTAGGAAATGGTGTGAACAGAGCCGTTAGAAATGTCAATGAGAAAATATCTGAAGCATTGATTGGTATGGATCCAACTCTTCAGTCTCAAATTGATCAAGCGATGATAGACTTGGACAAGACAGAGAAGAAGGTAGCTTTTTCATTCTTTAAAGTATTAAAGTGTTCTGTTAGATCTTTGTTCGTTGTTATTGGCTAACTAGAACAAAATAAAGTACAACTTATTTCTTTTGCATTCTAGATCCTTTATGACTTTTCTGATGATGTAGCACGCATCATGTTAGTCAAAGCATTTCATCTAGGGTTAACTACAATTACCTCTCTTTAGGTTTGGCCAAATTACAAATTGAACATTGTAGTTTGTCCAAATTACGAATAGTCTCGTTGTCTGGGTAATTTACTCATAAATTCTAGTGGTTGTTACAATTTTTTTATTTACGGGCTAGATTGTTTGATTGAAAGTGGCCCCATGAGTTTTGTATAGTGGTTGAGATGTTGATTTGGGGGGTTAAGAGACGCAAGTTTGTTGTGGTAAGTTCAAGAGGGATTGAAAGATATATGTTTCCTTGGTTTGGGTCAAAGACAATAATGTCCACTCTTCCCTTCAAAATTGGGTCACATCAATGCCGGCTTAATTAGACTGGACTTATACCCAACCAGTTTGTTAATTAGTTAAAGGAAATAGGTATTTACAAGATACTTGAGTTGAAACATAACATGACTCCTCAAGGTTCTATATTTCATCTTACTAGTTTGGTGGCGAGAATAAGTCGAAACTTGCATGATTTGAATCTTTAGTTGTTTGTTCACCATATGATATTGCAGGGTGAACTTGGAGCAAATGCAATTTTAGCAGTATCAATGGCTGCTTGCAAAGCTGGTGCAGCTGAAAAAGAGGCATGTGGATACTCTTGTTCAGAATTTTATTTTCGTTTGAACTCGATTAAAATTTATTTGAACCACCTGCTGAGTAAATTTTTTCTTCTAGGTTCCATTGTACAAGCACATTGCAGATCTTTCTGGCAAAACAAATCTTCATCTTCCTGTTCCTGCGTTCACTCTTTTAAGTGGTGGAAAATATGCCGGAAATAATCTGCCTGTTAAGGTAACTTGTGGTTAGCTCCAATGGCCTATCTTAGTAAGCTTTATGGTTCCTGTGATTGATTTCCTGTTCTCACCTTCTGCTACATTTTGATTGGCTACACCTGATTGCTTCTTTCAGAATTTGGTTGTCCATTGGTTTGCGTCTTTCAAAACTTTTCTCCAGTTTCACTTTTGTTTTAACTCTGTGATTTTACATGTTAATTAAAATGTATATTTCTTGATGTTTTCTGATGATTGGCTTGTAATTCATCAGCAAATTATGATTCTTCCAATTGGAGCTAGAAGATTTGAGGAGGCATTGCAAATGGGCTCTGAGACGTATCTTCATTTAAAGGTGATTTACCTTGTTGTCAACCTGTGGCTGCAGGAATGAATATTAGAACTGCAAATTGTTTCTGTGCAAAAACTTTAAAAAAAAAAAAAAAAACAACAACAACTGAGGCTTGAACTCTAAATTAGTCTTGTCAGATTGGATGTCTAAAGTTAATGGTCTAGATAATTTTAGGTTTTCTAAGAATATGGAAATACAGAGGGCCACTATCAATACCATTCTCAGGGTGGACTAGATGCTCCTACTGCAGGAATTCCTAATGAAAAAAATTGAGTGAATTGACATGAGACTGTTCATTTGCCCAGTTCTTGCCTTTACCATTGAAGCATGTCTTGACAGGCTGCCCAATACATGTTGACAATACTAAATGTTAATGGAAGAGTTTTGGACATCTTGCCCATAAATGTGACTTTTTTGAAATTTTATTACTTGGTCTTTTACTAGTACAAAGTGGAGCATGTAGTAAAATCTCAAGAATGACAAATTTTGAACGTGAACACATTTCTGAATTTCTTGTTCTGTTGACACTGAAAAAGAAATTTATCAAACCGTCCAAATGAATCATAATAGCCACCAAAGTTAATGCCAAAATGTTTTTTTCCTGCTCATCCTGTTCTAATCTTCTGTCTCACTCGTTGATTCTAAGCTTGACTCTAAAATGGGCAGGCTGTTATTTCTGAGAAATATGGCACTCATGGATGTAGTGTTGGTGAAGATGGCGGTTTTGCTCCAAGCATCACAAGGTAAGTTTTTCCATCATTGATCTTTTCTGTTGTTCCATTCAAGAAAATTTCCATCTTTGAGGTGCTGCTTTTTCAGCATTCGAGAAGGTTTGGATCTCGTTAAGGAGGCAATAGGCAGAACTGGGTACCATGAAAAATTAAAGATAGCAATGGATGTTGCTGCTACTGAATTCTGTATAGGTGATCTTTTTTTTCTTTTTTCTTTTTTTCTATTTTCTTTTTCATGTCAATGGCTGAAAGGATGCAAACTTTGATGGTAAATGGAAAAAGAAATTTCCATGGTCGTATGAATTTGCAACATTTTAATATTGGTTTGACATGTTCAAATTTTGAACGGATATATGAGACATCAAATTGAGTTTCCATGGAAAAGATTGAAGTTTAATGCTTATTTTGATTGTAGACTGTATATGTCAACTCTTCTTTGAGCTGTTTTAGTTTAATTATCTCTGGATGCCTCCTATATTTGTTTCTTACTCGTGGAAGACTGATTTTGGTTGCTTTCTCTGGTTTAGGTACAAAATATGATTTAGATTTTAAATCCCCCAATAAATCAGGTCAAAATTTCAAGTCAGGAGAGGATATGATTAATATGTACAAGGAACTTTGCACGGGTATGTCAATTATATATACATTTCTGAGCTGATTTTGTTATTTTTGTGTTATGCTTTCTACCTGTTAGAGCATGGGGATAAATTGTTATCACCTTACTAAGATATTCTAATTTCCTCTATTTGTTTTTGCAAACATCATATGGGCTTGTAGATTACCCTATTGTTTCAATTGAAGATCCATTTGATAAGGAAGATTGGGAACATGTCAAATATTTTTCGAATCTTGGAATATGCCAGGTTTGTTTGACATTTCATTGATGATTATTGTGTTTGTTCTCATTCAAAGTGCATAATCAAAGTTAAGTTGACTGCAAGTCAATGTTGAACAGTTAGGATTAGGATTCAAACAGGAAGTTACTATGAGGAGTTCATTTTTCAATTCTTTTTTTTGTCCATATTTAAGTTTAAACAAATTCTGGTTAGTAATCAGTGGTGTCGGTTTAGTTAATAGAATTCAAAAATACATACTGGGAATGGTAAATTTTGTTTCAAATTAGTGACTTGAACAAGAATTTAACCCATAATTCTGTGGTGCTGGAGTGTACAACAGACAGAATATGAAGAGATTGACATGTTATTGCATAATGGAGATGCTATGGGTGTTTTTGTCCTCCAACTATATATATTTTCGCATAAGGCATTCTTTTAGCTGATAATGCCTTAATGTTATAGTTCTTTGGGCTCCCCAAAAAAAAAAAAAGGCTATCTAGGTTGAGTTATGTCATATGATCTCCACTATGGTTTCTTTCTCATTTCGTTGATGCTCTCCTGTTCTAATTCAAAAGAGAGTTTCTTGTTCCAGGTTGTGGCAGATGACTTGTTGATGTCAAATCCTAAAAGAATTGAAAGAGCAGTGCAGGAATCTGCTTGTAATGCTCTTCTTCTCAAGGTATCTGCTAATAGATATTTCAGTTTCGAATTCTCATAGTTAAAGCAATTTTATTTTTCCTAGAGCTTTACTGACTGATGGGATTTCCTATTGCATTTGGAGACCTTGGGTCTTTGTGACCTTTGGATTCTTTTCCCCTAATTTGCATCTAGCATATTTTCTGCACAGCATCAACCTTTTGACTTACAAATCTACCTGATTTAGTTGTTTTACATGATGTGATTTTGAACTTAAGTTAAAAATTTCTGGGTGCTCTTACTTTTGCTAAAAATGCATTCTTTCATCCTCAACTAGTGAGCTAACTTCTGATCATACCGAGGGCTGGACTTCAGGTTAATCAAATTGGGACAGTGACTGAGGCTATTGAAGTGGTGAAATTGGCCAAGGATGCCCACTGGGGAGTGATAATATCTCAAAGAAGTGGCGAAACTGAAGATGTATTCATTGCTGATTTGTGTGTTGGTCTTGCAACAAATCAGATAAAAGCAGGTGCACCTTGCAGAGGAGAAAGACTAGCAAAATACAACCAGGTTTATATATTTTCTTAATACTCTCTAGTTTTCTTTGGCTACTCCTGATTTTTACACCATAGTGTTTGCTAAATCCAATATTTGCTTGTTGAAAATTTTGAGAGAAACCGCTCTTCACAGCTGAGGAGAAATTGAAAGATAGATAAAGATGGAATGATACGAAAGTGCAACATTAATTGCATTAAGCGAAGTGCTTTCTCAGTCCAAGGGATGAAATTTTCCTTGGTGTAGGACAGTTTAATTGGGTTTATTTATTGATACTATAGTATAATGTAGATTTAACAGATTAAGGTTTATCTGCAGTTGCTTAGAATTGAGGAAGATCTTGGAGACCAAGCTGTTTACGTGGGCGATGATTGGAGACTGTCCTGACCATCCTCATCGGACTTCCAATTGCTTCTCACTTCATCATGAAGTTTGCCAGTGTTATTAAGATGATTGGTTTCAGTTTTGTTCGTATTGGCTAGGCTCAATTTTTTCCCCCCCAGTTTGGCTGTGGCCTTGTGATAACACAGCAGGAACCTGTGTATGAAGCCAACCCTCTGAAAAGGGGAAATATGAAAGAGGAATAGATTTAAGGTTTTTTTGGTTGGATGTTTTTTGGACTTCGAGGCTATGTACATTTTACAAGAGGAATATGTATGCCGATGAAATACCAGCAGCTAAATTAAGGATGGTACATCAAGCTTAACCCTTTTAAAGGTTTGCTTATTTTCTCACATCATGCTCATGTGAGTTCATCCATAAAGACTGCTTGAAAGTCTGTTGATGACTGCTATAATGTGGGTGCCTTTTGGGAGGAATTGGAGCCAGGACTTCTGATTAAAGTTAAATGCATGTAGAGATCTGAAACCGAAAACAACAGAAGTCAATTTGCATGAAGTAAGCTTGTAATGGAACAATTGAGAGTAAATCTGAATCTCGATACTCTCTAGCTTGATTAATAGCATTTTTACGTATTGACAGTGTTCTGCTGCACCATTCATGTCAAAATTAACACGATTTAGACCACCAATGATGAAATTACGCAACTAGTTTTGTACCTGGTATTATCCGAGTCTGTTCATGACTGACTGACATTGCTGGTTGTCTTGCACTTTGTATTAGTCAAGGTTGTCCATTGTTGCTGCTCAGGCATATATAATGACTTAGTTATATTTCTGATTTTGAATGTTTATTCTATTGCTCATGTATAAAATTTTGTTATAGATAATTTCCATATAAAACAGAGTCTTTAATTTGGAAAAAAATATAATGACTCAAAACATCATCTCTTTTGGTTTTAGGGTTATTGGTGGAGACGTTTAGCAAGATAACGTCAAGATGCAAGTCCATTGAAATCTTGCAAAATTTTCTACCGAAGTTAACCAGAATAATAATCTGACGTCCCAATTAAAGGCATAATTCTGGCCAAAAAAGTACCAGTGGCAATAAAAACTCTCGAGACAACAAGGTGCAAAGGAAATTTACTGATGTGGATCAACAAGCACAACTAAAACAAAGTAAATAACAAAAGAGAAAAGAAAGAAAATGGAACTCTAATAGAACCCGAGAATGAAAGACTAATAATAATAAAAAAAAAATCTACTAAGTAATTGCTATCCTGCAAGAGCTGAATCCTCAACTACAAAAGCTTGGGAAAAGATTTTGATAAAGACTGCAACACCATCAGTAGAGATAGAAAATGCTACTGCTGAAGCATTCAAACTCAAGGTTTTGCCTCTTCTTCCTCCTCTTCAATCTTAGGCGCCAGATAGAATCGTATATAACCCATCTCTGCAATCTTGTACTCAACAACCACAGGAAGCTCTGAAGACAAACTGAGAGTAACTGTGTTTGACAATGGGGTTGCCTTAGTAAAGGAGTTCAAATACCTAAGGGCAAATGTCAAGGACACTGGCTCATTCATTTCTATAACAGTTGCTTCCTCTGGCTGAAAAAATGAGGGAAAAAAGGGAACAAATTACATCCAAATACACGTATACCAGCAAAAACAACAAAACTAAACTTAATGAGTTTGAACTATAATTTTACAGTCCAAAATATACCTTGTCAACAGTTGTATTTTGTCTGCAAACGATATTGGCAGACCCAATATCACCTCTTGTTGAAAACTTTACACCTTCTTTTGTCACAGATATCACGACTGCAAACACCAAAAAGAAGTAAATACAAAACAGAACAGACTCATTTGTCAAATCCTAAAATAACCAAAGTACAATTAACAAGACCTTCCAAACTGAAGTACCTGTGTCACCAATACTACTAAGATCTTTACAAATTCTTGCAAATTCGGCTGAAGGCATCCTAACAATTGCATGATACTCTGCTTCCGGAATTCCAAGATGCTCACTGTCAATGTCCATAAGTTTCATTTCAAAGTCGGATATCTTATCTTGTGCTGAAAATCCACAACAACCAAACCAAAAATAATAATATTAATAATAAGTGAATAATTTAACACTAAAAACTACCGAAATCCAGGGAAAAATAAATATACGCAAAACCCATAAATTACCACCAAATACAACAAATAATAGTTACAGAATACACAAGAATTATAATAAAAGCCATCCCGGAAGAAGATAATTTCCCAATTTAACTTCCTTCAGTTATATTTTTTCTCCAAGAAATTCAGCAAACTAAACACTAAACACTTCTTCAATAGCACTTAATTTAACAACAAATACAGAAAATACTAAAATTAATAGTAAAAGAAAGGAAAGCTTACTGGAAATAATAGTAAAAGAAAGGAAAACTTACTGGGACTTTCAAACATGAAAGTGACAGTATCAGTGCCATCGTCACCTTTGATGGTAATGATGTCATCATTTCCAGCACATTTCAACATCTTGGCCATGTTATTAAGATTCATCCCCATTGAGATGTTCCGGTCACAGCGGTAGTGCTCGAAGCCCTCGGATCTAAGCAGCAGAGCCACCAGGGCCACGTGGCTGGAATCCATGGCTTGCAAGGAGAACCCACTTGAGGAACAGTCGAAATTCGCATCGTTCACCAAATCTTTTATGGCTTCCAGAACTTTCTTCAACAGACTCCCCTGAACCAACCTTAGTTCCAACATTCTTTTCTCCGGAAATTTGGCTAGGGTTAGGGCTCTTGAGAGAGTTCTTGAAGGAGGGAAAGTTGAAAGAGTGAGGGGAAAATTAGTGGGGATTTATATATAGCTCTGAAGACATGGGGAAGCGTGCTTTAGAATTCTTTTTTTTTTTTTTCAAAAAAAAAAATCTTTTATTAGAAGGCGGGATTTGAGGGGCAGTGAAATTGGAGGACAAATTTAGAATTCCCGCCCATTGATTTGTGAAATTTGGAAGTTCTTTCTTGGGCTTATTTTTGGGCCTGATCAAATTATGGGATTAAGTAGTAGTCCAGGTAAGCCAATAGTAGGCTTGTAGGTCTCACATAAAAAAAAAAAAAAAGGATCATATAGACTTGAACTTTTAAGTATAGTTTGGGCTTGCACTTATTTTTTTCGTTGCTAGTGTAAATAATCTGTTTACTTTTTTTTTTTTTTTTTTTTTATCAAACCTAACTATTACATGGGGAAGGAGTTGACTTTTGATAGAATTCGAATTTCGACCCTTAGAGTTGAGTCATAGACCTTTAATTGTTTGACACTCTATCTGTTTCCAATCTGTCTACTTCTATTTGTATTTGTTTCTCTATCAATCTGAAGTAAATAAGCCATTTGGTAGTGATTTATCTTTTTTTGTTTTATCCTGTGAAATGTGAATTAGTATCATATCCTAATGATTAATATGAGTGCATGCAGGTAGTGAGTGATATCTGTATTTTTTTTTTTTTTTTATAATATCAGTATTCTATTTTTTGTTACTTAAACTTCACTTTCTAAATTCACATGTGCAAAAGTTACGAGAGAGATGGAATGTGAATAACATAAATTGTAGTGCCTAATATAGCTACTAAAATGTGTATGTGATGATAAAAAAGAATAATTCAATGAAGGCGAAAAAATATAAGCGGATATATAACCGATAATGGGTAAAGTTCATTAGCAAGCATTGAATCATCCTTGGGAATTTGACCTACACTTCTCAAAATTCTATAAGGAAGTGTAAACTCCAAAATACAGCGAGAATATTATAACCATCCGGAGCTAGCATTGTAAAGAAACTATATTGAGTAAACAAATTCAAATAGATAGACAACATAAATGATTTAGTTTCATTTATAACCTCTAAATTTTGCAACTATACCCGTTAATAAAAATGAGATCTTAACATCACATTGACCCTCCTGATAACTGCTACCTCATTACACATGTTCATGTCATGGTATCAATCGATCTTAAAATGACAGATTTAGTTATGAATTATGATCCAATGGCCTAGCCACCATTTTTAATCATTTTCAATATGTCAACTCAACTTAACTTCTGAACCAGATAATCTTCTGTCAACAATTCATTACCCCCTCTTTTTAGGGAAATATTTACATGGATCTAATCTATGGGTGGGACTTTTAGACTCTGTTGTTCAAAATTATCCACATCAGTTATGAATGGATTCTTGATGAGTCATGGCGTGGACTATGTGTGGGGCATAGCTGATATAGTTAATTCTGAACTATAGGATTCACGGCCCCACTCGTAAACCGGATTCATATAAATATTTCTCCTCTTTCTAGATGTACATTGCTTTCATTTGACAAAACCTCCTACTTCCCAAAGCACATGACAATTGTTGAACAACCAAATGAGATTTTTTGACAGGCCTTCTGAAGTCTTTTCCTAAATCATATTTTACACACAAATTAGTTCCTCAGTCAATAATAAGTGGTTGATTACTGAGAGTACGGCGTTACTTTTGCACTATCATTTAGGAAGAGTGTGACTAGTTAATTAAGTATTTCCTAAGCAACATACCCAAGACTTTTGGACTCATTGTCGAGCGTGAGACCCACACGGCCCCCCATGATTGGTTAAAGAAAAGCAAACCACTCTAGTATCAATTACGTTATCATTTTTCATTATTAAAAAAAAAAACAACTAAAAAATAAAAATAATTTTACTTTCAGATAATCATATTAGCATAATAATAGAATAGAGTAGTGTCATCGGGAGTCTTATTTATATCAACATAAATTCATCCAATAACAAAACCCCTAATTCAAACGCTGATTGAATCCAACTAGTGATCTCCTCCGGCAATGGCGGATCAATCCGAGATCTCCTTCGCCGGAATCTTCTTCAGTAGCGCCTTCGCCGCTTGTTTCGCCGAGGTAATTGCACATTCCCCCATCCCCGCGGCGGTTGTCGTGTAAGTTATTTCAACATTTACCGCCTTTGAATTCGCAAGGGAAATTGAGTTAGGAGAAATGACAAAATCTAGCTGAAATTTCAGCTCATCTGTGTAATTTCATTTTGATGCTCTCAGAATTTCAGAGTCAAATGTCATTACAGTAATTGTAATTTTGTTTTTTGTCTTTTTTTTTTGGGTGAATTTGTTGAATGTGTTTGCAGTTATGTACTATTCCTTTGGACACAGCAAAAGTTAGGCTTCAATTACAAAAGAGAGCTGCTGTGAGCGGCGAAGCTGCTGGTGGTGGTGGTGGTGGTGGATCAAAGTACAAGGGATTGTTAGGTACGGTTGTGACTATTGCCAAGGAAGAAGGTTTATCAGCGCTTTGGAAAGGAATTATACCGGGATTACACCGTCAGTGTCTCTATGGAGGTCTAAGGATCGGCTTATACGAGCCCGTAAGTTTCAGTAATTTCGTTTTTGCTTATGATTTATAGATCATCAGGGTGTAGTTATTGATTTTGTATGCTATTACGTATGTTGGACAGGTTAAGGTTTTTTTGGTAGGGAGTAATGCTGTCGGAGATGTTTCTTTGTTTAGTAAAATACTTGCTGCTTTGGTAACTGGTGAGTTAGCTCTTGTTCCGTGCGAGTCAAACTGGATTTACTATGAGCATTTGATGTATGAGTTGCATTGATTTATTTTCTTCTTCATAAAAAGGTGCTATAGCAATTGCTGTGGCTAATCCAACTGATCTTGTGAAAGTTCGGCTTCAGGCTGAAGGGAAGATGCCTGTTGGAGTGCCTAGGCGTTATGCTGGTGCTTTGGATGCTTATTTTACCATTGCCAAACAGGTGCATTGCTGATAACTACTCGCTGTGTATAGGTATACGTGTTGTCAGTTAAATATTTTGTTGGCTATTATGGATTGTAACTCACTAAACTGAATAGGAAGGACTGGCAGCTTTATGGACAGGGCTTGGGCCAAATATTGCTAGAAATGCAATCATGAATGCTGCTGAACTAGCTAGCTATGATCACGTGAAAGAGGTAAACCTTGAGTTTGTTACTTGATCTTCTCATAATCTGTTCTTAATCTGCATTCTGACTTGGACATTCTGTTTCTTTCCTTGCAGACCATTTTAACATTTCCTGGATTTTCAGACAGCATTTTAACCCATCTTCTGGCCGGTTTAGGGGCTGGGTTTTTTGCTGTCTGCATCGGTTCTCCTGTTGACGTGGTAAATTTGCTCGGACACTTGTTGTAGTTATGCTAGGTAGCAAATATGGTATTCCTGTGTCGGCATCATGTGCATATCTTTTAGTTCTTTTCTCTTTGAAGTGTTGTTCCTGTAGAATGATATGGGTTGCAATCTGAAGGTCTTTTAGTAAACCTGTCTGAGGAAAAGTACAAAACATAACAGGGTTTTATTCTGTCATACAAACAAGATAAGAGAACCATCGAACAGTGTCAAACTTGTTGAAGTGCCAATAGAAGCACATTTTGCTCGAGTAAATATGTTACTGGAGTGAAAGACATAAAACAAAATGGCAGTGAACATGATTATTTCTGAAAATCGGGATACATTCTTGCAAACATTTGAAGCTTTACTGTCACATGGGTTAGTCTATTACATTACATTACTTTGACAAACAAAATTTTGAATCTAAGTATTGGTGCTCCAGGTAAAATCTAGAATGATGGGAGATTCAATCTACAAAAGTACCTTGGATTGTTTTTTCAAAACTCTTAAAAATGAGGTACATTCTCCCTTTCCTTTTCTGTTTCCCGTTTAACTGTCATAAAGTTGCAATGTTTTTATCTTTCTACTGCCAATTGTCTGCAAATCATCTTTCTTCCTTGTTCCCTTCCTTTAGATCTAGTAATGCGGATTTGATGTGGTGATGTTGTATTGGATTTTGTTCTCTGTTGCTACAAGTGAAGTCCACTTACTTCTTATATGATTCAGTTTGTATTCTGCCACTGTGCTGTGGACGGCTATGTGCTTCAGTTTTGAGTGTCTTGTTCAGTTTAATAAAGCATACTTTGGTTGATCTAGATCTTTACTTTTGATATTAGATAAACTTAATATTAGATAGATCGATTTACTCATCTAACTAATATCTTCTGATAAACAATTTTTTCAGGGGCCTTTTGCCTTCTATAAGGGATTCCTACCCAACTTTGGGCGACTAGGTCTATGGAATGCCATCATGTTCTTAACTCTGGAGCAAGTAAGTGATACTTCTGTTCTACTTTAGGAAGTTGATTTCTTTATTTTACAACTTAAATTGGCAGAGGTTTTCAGCCTCATGAAAAGAACATCTAAAATCTCTTGTTATCGGTGGCCTGAAGATTGAAAGACCAGTTTAGTTTGATATTTTTAAGAAATTTTATTCAACATAAAGAATTTAGTTTCTTTGCTACAAGACTACAGATTTCTCTATCTATTCTATTGCAACCATTATGGTACTTGAGGATTTATGGTTCCGAAGAGCAAGCATTAGAAATTGGTTCTATCTTTGTCCCTGCCTCTTTAAGTTATACTATGAGCTGCTCCCCTTTGAATTCTGGTACTAACAGCAGTGCTTCTATTTGCCATCCAACAATTAACGGTTGTATTTATTACTTCTCATCATTACAGGTCAAGAAACTCTTCTTATGAGTAATTTAAACTAAATGACCTCCTTGAGTTCTGGCAAGCTGTCTCCTCTGCTGGGTTTCATATCCAATTTTTCGAATATTTACGAGATGGAAGGTTCTCTCCCGTATTTAACTGTTCATCAGCTAATTAATGAGTAGCACCTCTTTCTGCGGGATTTGTTGAGTGCTAGGGACATCTTCTTATTCAAAGATCATCAAGGAGTACGGATGTGGATGGCAATAAAAATGACTTCCTTTTGTCCAAATTAGCTGTGACAATATCGCATGCTAGTTAGAACACACACTGAGATGCCTTTGACACGACAATGAGAAATTCTCGCTTCCAAAGTTATAGAATGGAGGCAAGAATGCGAGATGTGATGTTTAAGATTTATTGGGATAAGAAAATGCAATTGTTTGCTTCCACTTAAACCTGTATACCAACATAATTGTGGAAAATTTATATATTCAGATTATTTTGATTTTAATCCTTTTTCCAGATATGTATACTTTTTTCTGTTACAGGATATCCGCATTGGCTTTTCAGGTTGTTGCTTTGGCAATTTAGATTATTATCTGCTCAGTTTCCTAACCATCCGTGGCCAAAAATGCTTTCAGAAAACAGGTGAACTTGAGAGAGATCTAGAGGCTTTCCAATTCTACAAGGAATTACAATAATTGCAATACCATGATGATCGAGCAAAAAGAAACATTCAAGTGTTAATACTACCACTTCATCACTTATAGCACCGTGATTAATAATTGAAATAAACAGAGAAATTATTCATCCTTGAACGAATCTACTGACTGAGTCTGCTATAGCCAAAAAATTCCTCCCAACCAAAGCACAGAAAAACTCGATCTCGTCCATCTTTTCTAATTAGGCTAAGGAATAATCTTAAATGCACGATACTCGCTGTGTAAATATTTTGTGACACTAGTGTATATAAGATTAATTGCCAGGTTAATACCCGTTCTTAGAAATAAGATATACCCTTGCTTTAATTAGCGACCCATTTCCAAGCTTAAACCCAGGACTCACCGGAAAGCCCACCACCTGAGGCACACCCCCACTACTCATTCTTCCATTTCCACCACCAGGAATCCTAACCACACTGTCCATATACTGCGGTTGGAAATCAGCTCCTTTCGTAGCCTCGAACTGACTAGGCGGCGGATCCATCGAAAATGCCAGCAAATGCAGCAGCCAAACGGCCTTAGCAAGCTCCAAAAACTCCCCATAAAACTGACTTCTCGGATGGTTTCCGGCCAAAACTAGGCGGCGATGCTCCAAGTCCCCGAACAACGACTCTTCCATTTTGGGGTGTACAGTGGCCAAATACTTCTTGAAACAGAAGTTCCCGAAGCTGCAGGTCGGAAGTATTCCCAAGAGCTCAATCGGGTCCATCGCCTTCATATCCCGGTACTGAGTGAAGCAATCACGGCGGTTCTGGTCAGGATGGATCAATGACGAAAGGCTGCCATTTATGTAGAAGGTTTCATGATCGAATCCTTGAAACATTTTCCGATTAACGTAGGATTCCAATGCGTATTTTGCATGGTTGGCTCCGACAATTGAGTCTGTAAAGGAGGTGGTAGGTGTTGTAGTTAGGGAGGCATCATTAATATTGTTGCTGCTGGAGAAAGAAGCTGCTTCGATGGATCTCACAGCGGCTGCGATGTCCCAATGAGCTGAGCGCATCAGGGAAAGGAGCATTGCCGTGAATGATTTAGCAGCTTCTTTTACTAAGCTCATTGTCGATTCGAATAACTCCGGTGGCGGTGACGGCGCTAGGCCACCTGTGACTGCATGCATCGCCAGAAAACACAATGGCATTATCTAAACATATGCAAAGAAATATGGTTAAATATGCCTTTTTAGAGTTTATATTAGAAATGATCTTGACGAACCTTGTCTAGTGGAGTTGACTTTTCTCTTTGACTTGCTGCCTTTCATTCCACCGCTGCTGCTGCTGAGAGACAGCGCCGAATTAAACTTCTCTTTCAAGTTCTCAATCTCCACTGCTTTGGCCTTCACTTCCCTCTTCAGCTCCTCCACCGCCGCCTCATAGGGCGCTACCACTTCCTTCAGCGTCGCGGCCCCTACTTTCCACCTCCCTCTCCCTCCTCCAGCTCCAGCATTAGTCCCAATACTCCTCCTGAACCTCTCCCTCAGAACCCCAATTCTCCGGAACTCAGCAACCAGAGTCACGTCAGCGACGCGCATTTTATCGGGATCCCAAGGACAGTGCGCCTCCTGTAGGCTAACGTACGCCCGCTTAATGGCGGAAACCGCCTCAAACACTTCGCCAATCAGCATTTCCATCTGGATAACTCTCTCATTTCTCAGCAGCTCACGTTTTGGGTCTCCTTTATTGTTCTTGTTCTCTCTCACTTCCCAATTCTTCAGCGAATCTCCTCCATCATTATCGTCAGCGTCCTCGTCTTCGTCTTCTTCTTCTTCTTCTTCTTGGGTTTTGTAATTGTCGTCATCGGAGGTGTCGGGAGAAAGAAAAACAGAGGCGTCGTAGGCGTGGCGAGTGGAGCCGAGAGGGGTGAGTAAGCAGGAGGCAGTGACACGTTGGATCAGATCGGAGAAGCTACAGGCCTTGGTCGCCGACATTTTCTTGATCCTCTGATCTCACTGGAGTTTGTGTGGCAAGCAAGTGGCAACAGTAAAAAAGATTATAAAGAAAATATTTGAGTTGCTAATACATGTGCTGCAAATAATAAAATATCAATGGTTCCTGATTTTGATATTTGAATTTGGTAAAAATTGTCAGTCAGTATTATGTAAAAACTTTGTAACAAAATTATAAAAATATTCTAAATAACTTGTAAAATGTTTTAATATGGATGGACTATATAAAACAATATATCAATCAGTAGACACCTCCTTATAACTCAATAATCCATTATTGAGAGCGTGCATCTTTTCTCTTTTTTGTTATTGGACAACTAATTTTGTTTATGACAATTGCATGTGACCCTCTCTCCTAACATTTGACTTTTTCTCAAAAATTTTCCCTCAAACCAAACACAAATCTAAAAGTTCTTCCCAAAAATTTCTGAATAATGCTATCCAGTCTTATTGGTGCGCCTAGCTTGGACTTGGATATATTTCCATAATATTGGGGTCAAATTTTGAAATGGGCTTTTGGAGGGGCCTTAATGGGTCCTTCTGGATCTGAAAAGGTTAAGGGGCAGACCTTGGACAGTAGGAATATCGTCTGATGTTTGATTGAAGCCCATATTTGCAGTGCATATGATCTTTTTTCATGCATAGTAACTAGCCGACTTCGTATCTTCTAAGTTCGAGTCATGGGCATGATGGGCGATGAAACGTCCAAAACAGCGAGTCCTCAACATCTTAATTTACAGTAGGGGGAAACCGTGCAACAGTTCTGGCTCAAGAGTATATCCATCCTTTTCTTTTTGAATTATGGTAATTGCATGTTCATATATCCAGTCCCATTAAATCCTTGGTTAGATGCAGATGTATAGTAAGCACTGAAACTCAGCTAATAATTCTAACTTTCATCAAAATTTGATGCGTCTCTTTAGCGAGATCGACTACATACTAGTTTAGCATTATGCCAAGTACTTTTAAGTCTATAACTTGTATTATTATCATGTGGAAAAACATTAAATACAATAATGGATACATAAGCAGAAGATATTTTCCATATTTTGATGATAGTTTCTTTTTTTTTTTAATTAATTCTCCTCTCATTTTCTGCCTTTCTGGTTATTTTTTCATGATATTGTCTTAGACTGCATCATGACGCCACACCAAGTTCAGGTCTCAGTACAGTCAATATCCATTTTTCCCTCCACCTCCTCGTGGTCCACGCGGAAAATTGCTGCAAAAATATCTTACACTCTGCTCCAACTAATTGTAAAGATATTTATTAAATCTAAGTTTATGATCTAATGATCACATCGTGTTTAACTTTCAAATTTAAATTTATTGTCATTTGACACGTGTACTCAAAAAATAAACCTGTAAATGTATGTAACATTGTTATATTTAAAATAGGGGATAATTTCAGAAACCTCTCCTGAGGTTTCTGACAATTTCACTTAGCCCCCTGAGGTTTTCAATATTACACCTACACCCCCTGCTTTCACTGTTTAGGTAACAAAAAAACCCAATCATGCTGAGGTGGACATAAAAGACTCATGAATACCCAAAAATATCCTCATTGACCTTGACCACAAAAAAATAAAATAAAAATCCATGCTATTATTTTCTTCCACCTTTTTCTTCTCTGCATATGGCTCAAATTCCTCCAATACCAATCCAATCTTCAAATTTTCTTTCTCTTTACTACCCGACTCAGCTCCCAACCCCTGTAATAGAATCATTATCTTATCTCATCTTAAACCTTCAATACAACCATTATCTTATCCTAACCTTTGCCATTGTCATCAAAACCTATCCCCAATTCAATCTTCATCTCATCCAAAATTTTGCCATTATCAGTAGCACCAAAACCTCCATCCTTACTGCAACAATATTATCCGTCCTCAGAACCACCACCACAACCTTTTCAAGTTTCAAATAATACATAATATACATTAAAACAAGCAAAAATATGAAATTCATTAACTAAAAATTTTGTACCAATTTATTTACCCAATCAAAATTGTACTAAATTTCCAAGTTTCCAATCTATCCAAGCCATAAAACATTCCTTATTCAATATATAATGCTACACTATATAGTCTTATATCCAATAACACATCCATAGTTATCATTAAGCCCCTTTACTTCCTACCAGAAACAACCTCAGGAGCACAATATCAAATAGAAGAGATACCAATCACAACCCATAAACAACCTCAGGAGCACCAGTACCAACATCAAACCAGTTAGGCACAATTGATCACAAATGTTCTTACAAGGCTCAGTTCCATTTCAAGGCTTAAGGATTGAGGAAAGATATAGCAGTAAGAATTCTAATTATAGAGCACATACAAGATATCACAAGTACTAGTTATAAAAAGATTCATCAGTCTCCACAAAAATTCGTTCAATTTTTTTTTTTCTTTCACTCTCACAATAATGAAAGCAACAATAAATAATATAAACAAAGCAATAAAATAAAAGTAAGAGGTGAAATAAATTAAAGTCCAGTAGCCCTTGTTTTGATTTCTTTCATCTAGTAATTATATAAAATACCAGTCAATATGCAAAATTAAAATAAAAAGATAATATACAATTCTTCCTTTCCCTTCGACTGCTTTTTAGAGAAGCGAGGAGGGAGACAGAATCAACATCACAAAGGTGGAGGTACAGGGCAAAGAAGATGAGGGGATCAATTGAAGAGAGGGGGATGTTGGCTAAAGGGGAGGGAAAGAATGAGTTAGTAGTAGATCGGTTGAAGGAATGGGGTAGTTCGCTAGAGCAAGGAAAGGAGAAGCAGGTTAGCAGCAAGAGAAGGGAAGGAGAGGAAGGAAGAGAAGAGCAGGGAAAGGGAAGAGAGGGAGGAAGAAATGAAGGGGGTTTAGCAGCAAAAAAAATAAGGGAAAGAAAGAGAGGGAGATGAGACGTTCGAAATGAGGGTTATTATGGTTTTTTTGTTTATTTTGGCTTTGATAATTGATTAGGGTTATTATGGTCATTTGATATAAGGAAGGGAGGTAAGTGTAATATTGAAAACCTCAAGGGGCTAGATGAAATTGTCAGAAACCTCAAGAGAGGTTTATGAAATTATCCCTTAAAATAGAGTACATAAACATATATGCAACGTTGTGATGTTTATGTATATTATTTTTATGTATATACTTGTATAAATATGTACGAATTGTTTGCATAAAATTTTATTGCATCAACGACCTGTATAAGTGACTTTAAATCAATGCTACAGTCATAGATCATCAAGAAGTTTCAGTAGCATAAAAAGTAGGAAAAGAAAATGGAATGTTGCATGAGGACAAACCGCAGTGACGTTCATTTGTCAAAGGAGGAAGAAGCAAAGATAGAGAAGGCTACAAAAGAGTACTTTGATGGCATCGCTCCAAAGCGCCACACAAAGCCTCAGCGCAGCGAGTATACTAAAACTTATACTGATGTACCCTCTTGTTGCATTGATGTTATTCCAGAGCACGTTCATTTTCAAATTCTTGAAAATAATCCTCAAGTTATTTGCGTTTTATACATCAAAGCCCCTTTCTCAATGAAGTTTGTTATACAAAACTTTGCTACTAGTAATGTAGTTGAAGTTCTTTGGGTAAAAAGCGTGGTAATTCTAACACAAATTATACTAGCAAATTGTTTTATATTGCAGAAACTGGCGTACACCAATGGAAGCAAAGTAGCTGAGGAGTTTGTTGAAACTGAGTATTATTAAGATCTCAACTTCATTGACAAGCAACACCATACGGTATTTATGATTTCATTCCATTTATCTGTTCATGGTATTAGTCACCTAAATCGGTAAATAGCACTATACGAAAAGAAAAGAAAACAAAAACATCAGATAATAGCACTATACCATGGCTTTTAGAGTGGGTTTGTGGGGTTCAGTTTAGGTTTATTTCACATTACTCCTTTCAATTGGAGTTGAGTAGGTTTCCTAATCCCTTTCCCCCAATTGTCAAAAAAAAAAAAAAAAAAAAGAAGAAGAAGAGAATTTCCATTATTAATATTCTTTCTTCTGCTATTTTCTCATAGAAGACTTGTTGATGTGCCAAATTGTACAAATGAGACATATGATACTGTTAGCCATTGCTGGAGATATTTCTCATAATTTGCTATGTTTGTATTTTCAACGAAATAAATGCACCCCTTTGATGTGATGGCTTATGCATTTCCTATTATATATTGGACTTAAATCCACTTGATTTTCTTGACCATTTTACCATATCTAAAATAGTTATAAAGCTTAAAATTTTGAAATTATATAGGAGAGCATTGGCAGCTGAATAATTATCTGGATACAAATTAGCGTGCTATATGAGAATTATACAGGAGAGCATTGGTAGCTGAATAATTCCCTGGATACAAATTAGCGTGCTACATGAGTCCAGTCTATGTACAACAGCTATTGGCCTTCAGAAATCGACAAGGTTATAAACCAGTAATGTAACTAAGGCAGCAGCAAAGACACTATCACACTGAAGCCAAACGTGAACCGATTAATGAACTTCTTTCACCATTAATACAGATTGCTCCTAAATATGCATGACATCCAACGTGGTACCTATGTGGCAAAATAAATGTGCTATTACAAATGAATAAGTAGATTCGCGATTTGAGTTTTGTAATTCCATCAAGTAACTCCGGATCATAGTACCATAATGAACTAAGTATATAGTCAATCTATTCTAAATTATTATTATCGTTTATTATCCCATGTCGAGTTTTTCCATTTATATTCCAAAGTCGTCTAGTCATTTTCTTCTTTTATTTTATTTATTTATTTTTTGGGGAGGGCTTTGAGATTGGGTTTTAAAATAAATAATATTAGTTTATGTATTCCCACTTTTGGATTCAGGCTTAAAGTTGGGCCTTGCTATTTGGACTGGATACACGGGTCTTGGAATTTGCACTGATTCAAACTAAAAAGGCTGAACGTGACATGGTTCCGCACCGGTTCCGTGGAAAGAATAACAAACGTGACGTGATAATATACTCAATCAGATTTGATAAAATTTTGGCGTCCGCTCCTCCAGAAGCTTCCCTCCTCCTCTGCCTATATAAACAAACTTCCCACCGTAAAGTTCGTCGTCCTTTTACGACTTCCGAGAGAGATCTCAACATAGAGGGAAACAAGACGACGAGGTTGCAGACAAATATCACCGTTCGATCGTTGCATTGTTTTTTTAACGGTAAATTCAATTTCTGTTATACCTAGCTGAAATTCTTATGCTAAATTTCATTTCCTGTATTTTTTTTGTGGTTGATTTTTTTTTAAATAAGGAATTCCACGTTATATATATGTATATATGGCTGAAATTCTTATGCTAAATTCAAATCCAGTATTGTTTTTGTGATTGATTTTTTTGAATAAGGAACTGAACGTTTTTAATAGTTCTTTTGTGTGTGTGCGTGTGCAAAGAGAGAGAGAGAGAGAGAGAGAGAGAGAGAGAGCACTGAAATTCTTATGTTAAATTGATATTCAGATGTTAATCGTCAGAATTGTTGTAGAAATTTGTTTAGTTCGATTGCGTGGTGCTCCTATATGTTGCCTACTGATCTGATTAATATGAGGTGTGTAATTTAATTTAACTTCTCAGCTAATTCCAAATACTTCACATTTTATTCCTGGTGTAGACATGTGTGTTTGATGTTCTTGCTTTTAATTGGTTGAGAAGAGTTAGATTTTTGGGAATTTCCTTGCAATCTGTTGTTGTGTTATGACTTTGGTGCAGTCAATTTGATGAATTCTCGTTTCCTGCATAATCTGTATATTCAGAAGCAGATGCCAGGTTTTGATATCTAACAAGTTAGCCTTTAGTAATATTTTCTATTCTTTTCATTATAGACATTGTATTATTGTTCAGTAGCTGTTCTGTACTATTTTATATAGCCAAGCTCTACCTATGTATCTATGTTTATAAATCTAGTTATCTGTTTGTCTTTCTATACGTGTACACGTGTGTGGGTGATGAATTCTATCCTGATTCTAATTGTGCATTATTCCTTCTTCTTTTCAGATGTCGTATTCTCAGAGGTCAAGGTATGTTCTAAACTTAAAGTGAGCATGATATCAGTTTTCATATTTTAGGTATTTACTATTGGTTGGCACTTTTTTAATTTTTAGGTATTCTCTTTCATCTTCGCCTTATGGGCGATATAATAGGTCAGTTTCAAGGTCCTTGTCAAGGAGCCGATCAATGTGAGCATATTTTCTTCTCTGAGTCTTTAACTTTTATGGTGAAAATAAAAGGACCCGAAATTTGAGATGCAAAACATTACAACCCACTGGTTTATGTGCATTTATTTAGTGGAGTTTCATACTCCCTTGGTTTTGATTTCATATTGACTTTTCTTCTCTTTGTGGCTCATAGAAGTTGTGATTCAAGTGATGCTGAGAATCCTGGAAACAACTTGTATGTGACAGGGCTTTCTACCCGAGTCACAAAGAGAGATCTTGAAAAGCATTTTTCAACTGAAGGGACGGTACGTGATTTTTGTATATTTGCATAGTTTTATGACATTTAAGAGTGAAAATACTTGTGGATCATGCATTTGTTGATTCTGTTATTTTGTAGGCATTACATTATGTGTTGTTGCCTGATGTTGCCTGAACTAAAAGAAACTAGTGGTTTTATATTGGGTATGGCATGAAACTTATAAGTGAAGGAATTAAGCTCAGGAATTCGACGGTAAAAGTGAAAATAATCATGATAAGAAGTTAAATTGAGATTTCACATGGGGGAACATAGAGGCACGACTTTTTGAGATGAGCACATGACATGCCTTCATGAATGTGAAAAAAACGGCTCTCTGTTTGAGCATAGACTAACCAGAAAGGGCTAGGCGAAACAATTTTTAACTGTTGACATCAACCGCCTACTTCTAGAATATTATGGGATTCATGGATCTCTCTTCGACATTGTTTACAGAATGAATTAGGAGAACTTTTAGATCAGTGGATGTTTCAGGTTATACATTGATCACACTTGAGTTTTGGGCTTTTAAGAGCTGCTGTTGTGGTTTTTTTTTTTCCTGTAATAAATATCTTTCTGTTTTTATGGACTCCTACTTCCTATGGTTTGACAGGTAGAAGATGTCCATCTTGTTGTTGATCCACGTTCTCGAGAATCTCGTGGATTTGGTTTTGTGACAATGTCTTCTGTTAAGGAAGCTGATAGATGCATCAAGTATTTGAACCATTCTGTGCTTGAGGGCCGTGTCATAACTGTTGAGAAGGTAAAATGTGGTCACTTTTGTCTTCTGACCTGTGCCTATCGCATCTCCATCTTCGGATTGTAATGTACTGTTAATATTATGAATTGCTTGCTTTAGTAATTGAGTTTGAAAGTTCTTTGTCTCTCTTCCATGAAGCTTCTTTGCCAGCAGGTTAGCTGTGTGTAGCAGCTCTTCATCAAAGTCCAAATTAACAAATCAAATCAAACACATGAAGCAAATATCAGAATGTTAAACCAGAGGGTTGTATGCCCTGCATTTCTCTTTTTATATTGCAATTTACTCATTTTGTTGTTTGGATCAGTTGTTGAAATCTTTTATCAGTCTTGTACCGGAATATTGCTTTTACAAATTTCCGACTATTTATTTTTTTGGGGGTAAATTTTGTATCCTGTGATTTTCACGATCTCATTCATTTTCAATATATTTGCAGGCCAGGAGACGGAGGGGTAGGACACCTACCCCAGGAAGGTACCTTGGGCTGAAAACTGTAAATGGTAAGATGATTGCATTATAGTATGATTTTTGTGGTACGGTAATTGCTCTTGGTTTTAGGATATTGGATTGCTGCTAGTGTCCTAATTTTGTTCGTTTGGTTTCGACTCATTTAGTGAGTCGTCAGTCTCCAATGTACTCTAGAAGCCGTAGTCGTTCTCCTCGGTATTCATCTGAAAGGTACCGAAGCAGAAGCAGAAGCAGAAGCAGATCATATTCTCCTTACTACAGCCATCATCGTTATTCATCTGAAAGGAGCAGAAGCAGATCATACTCCCCTTACTACAGTCGTCGTAGGTACTCGTATGAAAGGAGCAGAAGCAGATCGTACTCTCCTTACTACCGCCGTTGCCGCCACAGATCTTATTCACCATACTCCCCCTACTACGGACACGAGAGGTCCTATTCTCGTTCACATTCCCCGTATAGCAGGCGTGATCGATATGACCCTCCTTATTATAGGGATTATTCACCTGATGATTGTTATCGCAGAAGAAGCCGATACCATTCCGATTCACGAAGCATTTCTCCCAGGTACAGGAGATATTCGCGGAGAAGTTACTCGTGCAGTGTCACGCCAAGGCGTTCTCCCAGGCACAGGAGACGGAGAAGTTACTCGCGTAGTGTTTCACCAAGGCATTCGAGGAGGAGTTATTCTCGGAGTGTCTCCCCACTACCTAGGAAGAGCTCAAGGCGGAGCATCTCCCGCAGCATCTCACCTAGGCCAAGGAAAAGCTCTAAAAGTTGGGTTTCCCGAGGCTCTCTGAATACTTCGAAGCGTTCAGTTTCTCGGGACAGCTATTCTTCTAGGAGCTCGTGTGCATCTTCTAGATCCGTTTCAAGGTCTGTTACTCCTGCATCTGACTCGCTGTCATCTTGAAGATTTGAGAGTGATTTCCTTTTTAGCGTTCTTCCCAATAAAAAAAATCCTTTAAATTACAAGTAGTTTCTTAAGCTTGTGTATGTTCTGGTGCTCGCTTAAGTTTCTCGTTTAGACATGTTTATCTGTTGCATGTGTAGTTTTGCGTTTGTGGTTTTCTAGATGATAAGGTATAATTTTTGTCACCTTTGTGAACAACTATGACCTGTGGTTTTGTGGTATGGATACGTAAGTTGGATAAAGTTGGGCTATTTTAAAGGTGGAAGTAGAAATTTGGCTTCCGAAGCTGATTATCATTTGAATTGGCCTGGCCCGATCACTGCTTGTGAGACTAATGGCGATGCCAAAGATGAAATTTTAACCTATATTCACGTTACAAAATCAATATTTTTAGGGTTTAGGATACTCATTAAAATTGGAGCAATAAGAAGGTTCAAGGACCCGATGGCTTGGGCACCAAAGCCTACACGTTCTTCACCGGGCATACGCGGCCTTCTTTCTTTCTTTCTTCGTCTTCTTTGGTTGATAACTGCGTACATTTATATATGCCCAAGGATTAGGCATTGATTCCTCGTAGTAGTTTCGGTTTCACCTGGTAGTATTACCATATCCGTTATTATGTGATCAAGCATATCTTTTTTCAACATGACCTGGGTTGGGGAAAGACGAGATGAGGAAAAGAAAAGAAAATCATTTTCAAGCTGTTGCATGGAAGAGATAACGAAGTCGAACATTATTGCCGTGATTTTGATATGATAATCAGACAATTCTAGGAATGCTACCTAAAGTATGCTATTTGAGTTCCCAACGCAACAAACTATGCTCCTGAGTGAACTCTTTCAACTATGGCACAAGACACTCCTCTATGTTCCATATTTCTTTGGCATACTGTGAAATTGTTCTGTCGCTGCTGAATTTACCACTTCCCGCTGTGCTTAGTATGGACATTTTAATCCATCTTTTCCTGTCCCTGCATACAAGATATTAGAAGGCAAATCAGCAAGCAATATTTGAAAGTAAGCCATTTGCATAATTGCATTTATTTCTTAATAGTTGAATTGAAGATTTTCCCAGGCTGGATTTGGGTTTGCCCATTGATGCTTATCGGGTTCTAGCAGCTTGTGTGCTAAGGTCTGCTGCAAAAGCCTAGGCACTCAATTACTAGTACTTCAAAGAAGATAGAATTATTATCACCACACTAGATTTCACTGCCCTTTCGATCGTCATCAAATTTCTATTCGGAAGATTATTAGTGGTGAAATCAGCTGGCAGTGAAACAAGCATTAGACACATTAAAACAAAACTAAATGACTGGCATTGCATGACAATCAGAAATCCTGGAAAAAACTTTTAGCATTTGGATCTTAGTTCCACGGAAAAAGTGGCAACACGCCTTATCATTGTTTAAAGCTGACAAATGTAACATATTTCAAGAGTATTATTATATGTCAGAAAATTTCTAAGACAGGTGATATACCTGATCAATTCCTTTGAGAACAAATTTCTTACCCTATTTAGAATCGCTGCATCTAGTTAAATCTGCAACCAGTATATAATTCGAGCATACTTTCCAAGAGATTGAATTCTAGGTTCTCCAATGGTGAACTTCTTACATTTATTTGACCTGTATCTCTAGGATGTTCAACTTAACATAAAACTGATGGAGCAACCCAACCCAAATAATGCCACCTTTCATTCATGGTTTCTCTATGTCATTTTTAATAGTTGATCAAATCTCTGCAAAACTTGTTCATCTTGCTCATGTATACAACACAACAGATATCTACTCTAAAATGAAATTATGTAAGATATATTGCAAAAGGATTATAGTTTCACGTACTTGTAAGCTTCGTCAACTCTTGCCTGAGCATCTATGTAGCTTGGAAAGTCAGAACCAACCAGGAAATAATCACCACGACCATATCCTGAGTTTCCCTCCAATGACTCAAGAAGTGGGTTGTAATCATAGCTTCCAAATGCTCCAGACCTAATAAACTGTTTTGCTTCTTCGAACCGAGGATCTGGTTTGAACTGCACAGCAGATAAATGTTAACTAAAAGTTGGGTTGTTCTCCAGCACATACTTAACAGGAACCGAAGGAACCAAATTAGATGTAACATCAAATGATGCTATAATATTATCTGGTGTAATGAACCTTTAGAACCCAACTGAAGTAACATTCGAAAGAAAGCAGTAGGAAAACACTATGAAAATGATCTTGGAAACCAATTTTTGGATCAACCAGGCAAAGCAGATTCTCTGGCAGAATATGTGATTGCATGTGTTACGGGTTTTTAACACAAAAGGAAGGAAGAGATGCATGATCTTGATAGTCGTTTATTAAATCAGGTTTGGACCCTGCATATGCTTATCAGACATCCTAAACAACTTGAAAAACCCCAACTCAAATTCTAAGACTCCAGTAATCAACAGTGGCCACTGAAATTGTCAATACATTGTCATCTATTTTCTTCATGTCCTAGGACCATTTAATGCAAATGGAAACCTTAAGAACAACAAAAATTAAACATGCGTATTTGTTAAGGTAGGATCCTTGCATTCGCACGTTTAAAAGACAATATAAGCTTCTCAGCTGCACAAACACAGAGAGAGAGGGGGTGGGGGGGGAGAGTATTTATCCCTGGTTGAGGACCTTGTGATACCAGAAAACTAATCTGGCAACAAATAATTAAGAATTGTCTACCAGACACGAGGTTAAGACATCATACCAGTCCATTCTCTCTTTCTTTGCGCAACTGAGGAACCTCTTCTGCTCTTGCACCAAAAAGGAAAAAATTCTCTGCACCAATTTCCTCTCTGATTTCCACATTAGCTCCATCTAATGTTCCTATAATGAGGCATCCATTTAGTGCAAATTTCATGTTGCTCGTCCCACTTGCTTCCATGCCAGCTGTGCTGATGTGTTGAGATAGCTCACTTCCTGGGATAAGCATCTCTGCCACAGAGACATTATAATTGGGGACAAAAACTACCTGAAGAGTATGGTAGAAGACATCATATTAGTCAAAGATGAAGCTTATAGAAAAAGCAAAAAGTAGGAAGAAGAACAGAAATATTATTCCTTACCTTACATTCAATGTTCTGTTGGACTTTAAATTAAGTATTCTTGAGAAAAAACTTACGAAAATTTTTGGAAACTATTCAAAATTCACCAATATTTCCTATTAGCTTCTAGCTTTGGTGTTGTGATTCTTCTAACCATGACAATCCAGTACTTTTTTCCCATCTTCTGAATGACTACTGAGAAGGGGGTAGTGGCAAAGACCTAGCACTGACAGCTGGATGCAGCGGAACAATCCGTAACTTTATTCACAAAAACTTAACAAATTCCAATCAAAAGAAAAGTTAGTTTCAGCTTCAACAAGACATTCAAATTGTCAATAGCTAAATTCTGAAAAAGAAATTCCAAGCATGGTTCTAGTATCTGAGTTCAACACATTAAAGCAGAGGCAATATTAACTGATTGAAGAACTCATATGTATCACAAACACTTCACCAGGCTTGCACTTCACTAAATATGAATATTTTTCTCTAAATTTTTATTTAATATTCTCTTACTGGTTAGCAGAAATGTGAGAAAGCATTCAACCAAAAAGGCACTTCTCTACAAGAATGCTGAAAAATCATAAAAGCAGTTAACAAAGATTGGAACAAAGGTAATTGATACCCGAGAGATAGCCAAAGAAGACAAAAGGGATAGGTAATCTCAACTAAGATACGGATTGATTTAATCAATAGATACTACATTTGTCTTCAACAGTGACAGATTAGGTGCTAGAACAAGAATATCTTGTTGAACTAGAAAAAGTTGAAAAGTTGATATCCTCGAAAGAAGTCAATAAACTTGAAGTAAACATACACCAGAGAAGTCTAACGAACTGTCTTACCTTCAAATAACTATTGACTTCAGGATCACTGTTGACAACAGCACTGACATCGTTCACTAGCTTAACAATTCTTTTGGCGTTTGTGTATGTCGCAAATGCTTTTCCTCCAATCATGACAGTACGTGGTGTAATCTTTTCTCGTTCTTCAGGAATCATCTCCTGGAATACATCAATTTAACGAAATTATGATGTATATTTGCTAACATATGATCCACGTTACAAGTCAAAAGATTACATGACCATGGAGCCACATTTCACTCACTTCCAGTTTAACTAAGTTAATCTCCAGCAGCGTTGGATAACCATATATACTCTTGAATAATATTTTCATAAAGTGTGATTTCATCATTTTGGAAGTGATCATACTCCCAGAAGAAAAGAAGAATAGAGTCCAAAAAAGAATTGTATTTAGTACTTTGGGAGTTAGTATAGTAGATAATGACGTGACAAACATTCTGCAAGTTGATTAGAATAGAATGGTGGTTTACGCACAGGGAATCCTTCAACATAGTTTAGTGTATTTGGATGGAATTCTTGTGAAAAAGTAACAAATCAACAATAAGGCAACCATAATAAAATTAAAATCCATTTAAGGTCTTACATTAGAAATTTTCAACTATTAATACATGCATTGCATATAGAAACACCTGAGGCAATATAGGAATTCTGTAGTACCTTTATTTTCTTGTACCTATAGACTGTCCCCAAAATGTTTAGCAGCTGTCTCTTGTATTCATGAATGCGTTTAACTTGTATGTCAAAGAGGGTATTAGGATCAATGCTGACACCTGTCACTCGCATTATGTATTGTGCTAGACGTTGCTTGTTGGCCATCTTAGCTGATTCCCACTCAGCATACAGTTCTTCATTGTCAACAAACTTTTGAGAAAGAGGAAACAATAAAGAAAAGAGTCGGTAAAAATATCACTATGTCAAGGCATTTTTTTAATGGGAGAATAAAAAATTACAAAAGATTTAAGAATATCTTTCATAACCTACTTGCCGAAGTTTTGTGAGGAGGTCGAGGTTTGTCACCCATTTATCAGTTTTTAACCATTTGGTTATTATTTGACTAAGCTCAGGACTACAAAACCGAAGCCATCGCCGAGGAGTAATCCCATTAGTCTTGTTTTGGAATTTGGTAGGCCATATGGAAACATAATCAGCAAATAAATCAGATTTTAAAATGTCACTGTGTAGCTGCGCAACACCATTCACCTGAGAGACATGGCAAATAAAGGTGAAAATCTTCTATATTGAAGTGTCTCAACAATTAAATAGACAAAATGAACTTCAACAGACAGAAAAGGTAGTATTTAACAGTATAAAATGAGAAAAAGCCTTGGAAGTAACTCAACAATGATTGCAATGGACGACAGTGCCAGACATTCAGGAGCAATGAATTCAGATAAGTCAACCATCAGAGAAAGTATGACTCTGAATTTTACCACTAGCTAGTACTTAAAAGTAAACTAGTGATTGGTATACTACCCCTGTGTGTGCATCTTACCAAATCATTGTAATGAAAATAAAAGATAGTTAATGCTAGCCTGTGCATTTCACAAATTACTACAGTAAAAAGGACCAAACTATAACGATAATAGTGTAGTCTAACTTCGACAATGAACAGCTAGGAATTATTGTTACCCAGTAGATACATAGCACGATGTAAGTTTTATATTTACCCTCATCATGTATTAAGATAATTATCAAGATGAGGGTAAATTTAGCAAATAAAAGGGTGATACAAAAGCAGTCTCACCAAAGTCTCCTCCCTACCACTTTATATGGAGTCAGATAAAAAGCTAAAAACCAAATGATATAAGCTTTTTTCAGGATTTGTTACTCCTGTGACGTATTTTCTGGAGTCTAACATTTGAACACCACAACATAACAGTTAGAGATAAAAGGGATAATTTCCATGTCATTTAAATACATTTCTTACCGTATGGGAGGACACCACACATAAGTTAGCCATACGCACAACTGGCTTTTGGGGATTGTGGTCCATAATTCGGATGCTGGAAATTTTACTCTCAAGGTCAGGTCTTGTTGGTTGAACTGTTGCAACAAACTGCAAGGAGTTTCGGGGACTAAAGGTTATTTCAAAATTCATCTTACATAAGGTAGTGACAGGTAACAGTGAATGAACATAATTACCCTCTTATCAATTTCCTCAATGATTTCCATATGGCGGGGAAGAAGCTTCCACATGACTGCTTGTGACCATTTCTCCAGAGCCTCAGGAAGGACAGTATGATTTGTGTAAGCAATTGTCCTAAACAAAAAGTATTTACATTCAAATCCATGAGTTCACTCAAAAAAACTTCTTAGAAAGAAACAGAGAAGAAATTTCTGCAAAATTCAAGTAATCTATTCACTTCTGATTGGAATGAGAGTAATGCCTTCTACTTTGGGAAGATTCCAGAATAAGTGTCATTCTTTAAAAGGTGAAGCACTTCTTTTCTTTTTCCTTTTTTAAAATATTTTACCTATATGTTCAAATACTTATCTATGGATCTTGTTTAGTTTAGTTTTTGTTTTCTTCTATTATCTCCCTTGTGACATATGTTTGACTCACTTGACAATCCAACAGATATATTTTGACTTGGCAAAATTAGGCATAGCCTTGACCAATTATTACGTGTGCCTTAAACTTGTTCATGATTCCAAAGGCTACTAAAGCAACTTGGACGGAAGGAAGACAAATAAATATGTGAAACCACCTTGTAGTAATATCCCAAGCATCATCCCATCCAAGTCCTTCCTCATCCATTAGCAAACGCATCAGCTCCGGAATTGCAAGAGTAGGATGCGTGTCATTAAGTTGAACAGCAACCTTTGTTGGGAACTTGGACCACTGAAGTACCCCCTTCCCTTCTTGTCTCTCCTTAAATCTGACAATGATGTCCTGAAAGAGGATAAAATTAGAAAATTCTTCACAAATTACAAAATAAACTTGACTTGTTTGTTAATACAAACCAAATGCATTATTATATCAAGCATTCTCATGTCCTTTACATCTAAATACCACAAAGTTTAGACATGTGTGCTGAATAGAGATTTCATTAAACATTAAATGCTTTTAAGATTTGAAATAATCAATTTCCCCAGACTGACATCCTTTTAACCTTCAATCTTCACCTCTGCTTTAGGCTGACTGCGCAGAAGCCCAATATGGCAAGAAAAGGAAAATTAAGAGAACAATCCGAAGAATGTGTGACAAACCTGAAGTGAAGCACTGCAAAGGAAAAACTGTTGCTTAAGTCTTAACAATTTTCCACTTTCTGTAGCATCCCCAGGATAAAGAACAGCACAAATCTGCAAATACACAAATCAATGTGATTATGCCGCAAAGAACCGACTGAACATACAAACTAATGTATACATCAGAATAAAGTCTGAGGTTGAATTTAACTAGGATTTCCTTTTAGACTGCAGTGTTCAGATGATTGCAATAAAAGGCCCAAAATTAATGTTTGATCCGACAACAAACTTTAAGGATAGACCAACCTGTTGAGCCCTAGCATGAAGCTGTGCTGCAGATTCATACTGTCCATCATTGAACTGAAATAAGTTGAAGTCCTCTGCACAGGCTTTGGCTTCCCAAAGGCGAAGACTGTTAGTGTTCTTGGTTTTGTACCCAGGAATAGGCACATCGTAGGCAATAGCTTGAATGACCTCTCCACCAACCCATTTGCGGCTACACACCACATAGGGAGAAAGCATTACAGAGAATGATAGACCAGAAGAATAGCAACTTGAATGAAGCATTACAGAGAATGATAAACCACAAGAATAGCAACTTGAATGGGAACAAGCAACCCAATCTGGAAGCTGTCATCATTTTCAAATTTTAGTCAACACATACAGAACTTGAGGTTGCACTTACGAGCCAGTGGGAAGAACCTCAACATGACCAAAAAATCTGATGGGGAATACAACATCATGCCTGACAGTCTCCCATGGACTAAATTTCTGCATAAATTTATACCAAATATAACCTATCAGAGTCCCAACACTAAAGAATTGAGTTAAACAGTCAGAAAAGATGGGTAGATATCAAACCTCCAACCAATCTTCAGCAATTTCCTCTTGACCTCCTTTGCTGATTCGTTGCTTAAAAAGCCCATATCTGTACCTCAAACCGTACCCCCAGGCTGGCAAGTTCAGCGTTGCCATTGAGTCTAGAAAGCATGAAGCAAGTCTTCCTAAACCACCATTTCCAAGTGCTGCATCTTTCTCCTACAAAATCCAAGTTCGACAGTTATCAGTATTTTCATGGAGGAACTACATCAGGTAGGTTCAAACCAGACAAGCCCAACACCACAAGATAACAAAAAAACTACTAGAATAAATGAGAATGAAGCAGTTCATATTGTAAAAACCCAACTGAGGAAGTAAGAGAAAATATAAAATGGTTCTGAAAGTGGAACTACCTGCTCAACAATTTCCTCTAGTTCATGACCCAATTTCTTTAAAGCATCGGAGTATGCATTTTGGATGTCCAGGTTTCCAATTGCATTAGTCAAAGCTCGTCCTTGTAGATACTCCATGGATAAATAGTATGTTTGCTTTGGATTGACTTTGTGATAATGGAGATAGGTGTCATTCCATTGCTGTGGGAGTGGCAACAAACAATAGAAGCAAAAGTCGAGTGGGTCAAATCTTATGAAAATATTTCAACGCAAACACTGGCATTAACCACATGCATAATAACTTCCAAACCACAAACATTTCTATCTCGTAGGATTCTATCCTTTAACCACTAAGTGTTAACTTATGTAATTCATTTTGCAATAGAGCTTTAAAGTACTCGTAAGCTTAAGTAGAACCAGATAAGCAAACAGACAAGCACAATGCGTGAATTTACTTAATCAATTTCAGTTCAAAATGCCATTGTATTCAAGCCAAACACGAGCACATGAACTTGTGAGTGCACATGCGTGTTCCATGGCCAGAAATTCCACTTTATAGAGAGGATTGAAAACACAAGTCAGTCTTTTATATTCGCCAAACAAGCTGAAGCATCAATTAACCCTGTTTTTAACATAAATTCCAACATCTGATCGCAAATTCACCAAAACACAACGACAAATATTTAGAGACTTCTAAATAAATCAAATACATACAGGAGATAATTGAGAACTAAATTTGTCAATCAAACAATTTACAGCATCAAACATACCAACAAATGATTCAATAAAAGCAAGCAAAATCTAAAATAAAAAAATGTAAAATGCCTAAATATAAACAAAACTAGATTCATACTTTGATCAGGCGATCACGAACACTATCAGCAGTGGCATAGAAAGCTTGCTCCGGCTCGAACTTGAAAGGCGAGAAATGAGGACTGTATTGAGCATGATAGTTGATATTAGACGCAATCTCCGACGCTTCTCCGGCTAGCGGCTGCGCAACCGCCGGAATATTCGCCGGAATTCCTGATTTGAAGGTCGCAGTGCCGTTTAATTCCGCCGCGGCTTCCATATTCGATCCAACTATCAGCCGTTACTTCTTCTATAAACAAAAAAAAAAATCCAAATAATCGAATTATATATATATATATATATATATATATATTGCAAGTTTAAGCCACAAGTAAGAAACATTAACCGCTAATAAAAATAAAACATTAATCACGTCAATATTTCGTTAATTAAACACAAAAAAAAGTAAAACAGCATTAGCATTATATAATTACCTCTAATACTAGTTAGTGTTTGTTGAGAATGGTGCTATGCTGCTAGCCTGCTCTATAGGAGCAGTTTTATGAATGATTGCATGTGAACTGTTTGTTAAGTTGTAATGTGTATTATGTGAAGTTTATTTGGGAGATTTTTTTTCGGAGAAAGTGCCAAAAAGGAATGATAGTGAGATTGAGATTGTGGGAATATGGTGAACTCTGGCGTGGAAATGGAGATATTAAAGAGAAATCTGACAAATAAAATGGGAAAAAAGTGCAATCTATTGTTTGTTTTTGCTAGTGTAGGTCTCAAGATGATTGATTGATTGATTGCTAACTTCTAGACGCAGAAAACTTGACAAATTACTAGTGGCAAAGAAGAAAAAAATATCTGGAATAGAGTGGAATGGACGACTATGAATAATCAAGGATTGTTGTTCTTTTTTTTTTTTTTTGGTAATAAAAAAAAATTGATTTGTGTGTTTAAGTGTGTGTGTGTGGGTGATTTCTACTTTGCTTGCATCATCGTCATCATCACCGTCGTATTCATATATATCACATGGGTTGGGATTACGGGCATCGGAGTAGAAGTGAGTGGACGGTATCGGCTGCTGCGGGAGTGTGTTTGCAAGTGTCAACTGTTTCTGCTGCGTGTGTGAATTTGTTGCTGGTTTTAAATACCCAGCACTTTCTTTTTCTTAACATAAAATATTACTCATGCAGTGTTTGGTTTGAAAGAATTAGGGAGGGTAATGAATATCAGTAAATAATTATTATTATTATTTAATTAGAATGAACGTGATTAATTGAGATGTTTATAATTCATTTAAAATACTATTCAATTAAATTTACTAACTTTTTAGTTTATGATTTTATAAAATATTATTTTATCAAACTTATTAACTCTTTGTGAGTAAATGATATTTACTTCATTACTAAACTAAACAAGTTAAAGGAAATGGTCAAAACTCATATTTATTAATTGTGTTTATAGTGACGATTAAAAATTTTGAACCAAATGGCACTATTTCTTTCGGTCCGTTCAATTTGAACCAACTGTTCTAGTAAAAAGAAAAGGAAAAAAAAAATAAAGAAAAACCAGAAAACAAGAAAAAAAAAAAAAAAAAAAACGAGAAGAAGCAGCAAGAAGCAAAAATGAAATTGGGCTTTGAGATATTTCTTTCTGGGACAAACGCACGTGTGGATCGTGAATGAAAAGTAAACTAAAGGGCGCTCGGCCTGGGGGACAACTCACGAGATTTAATAAAATCTGACCTCGTGATCCACCTCCCTAGTTCGTGTATGTTCTTGGAGCAAACAAGATCTAGACTCATATCACAAAGCACTCCAATTTTTTGCTTGATACAGGATAATTCATGCGTTTTCTTTTCGTTACCTCGGTTCGTTTGTATCTTTCTGGTGAAAAATTTTCTAGGTGATTAGGCAATCAAACATTTGGTAATCATAAACCAATGTTGTCTGAGGAGATAAGATATCATGCATTTGGCAATTTGGCCACCAAGGCATAACTAGACTGTTCATCAAACAAAATCGTTCAGTTTATTAAGGAACATTTATTTGTTAAAGATACCAGTAACTTATCAAGTATTTGCTATTTTGGAGGGGAAGGACTGGGGAGATATTCAATTTTGCATTTTGCAGTCAAAATTATAACTATTGGTATCTAGTACGAAAAGTAAGCTGAGGATCTAACAGACGCATGTCACCAATCGTGCTCAACAAATCGCAAATACTAAATTGTGTACAAAACCAATCATGCTCAACACTCGTAACACTAAATTGTTTGCAAAAATAATTCCAGTCTACCTCCTACACACAATTTCATGCAGAATAAAATCTATGGTAGTCACTATCGGTAATCCCATATAGATCCTGCCAGTCCCTTCTTATACCACCCTCAATGACATTATCAGAGTGGTGAGAAGTAGCAGTGTGAGCAATGCTTCTGTCCTTAAATTCCTTTCGAATTTCCCACAATACCTCAGCACATCTCTTCATGGAAGGTCTTGCCTGTCTTGAAGGTGCAAGGCATTGCCGAGCAAGTCTTAGCACCTTTTCAACAGCCTGGTTTGATGCTGGATTTCTTCGTAATCTTGGGTCCATTGCCACTGCAACTTCTCTGTCCTTCAATTTCTTCAGAGCCTGCGAACAAAGATGATATTTTATATTCCTAGCATGTTTTATAGCCATAAAGAAAAACCCTGATGATAAAAGTTTATAATGTTATAGAGACACCTAGTGCTATGATCAGGAATACTGTCCTGCAAATCAAACAAGTATAAACTGTAAAATGTGAGATAAATATATCTGAATCGTATGTAGAACCCATATATTATAGCCTATACAACAGTATCTCTAGGTTGTGCTTCAATAGTGCAGATGCATCCATTTGTCAGAGAACAAATTTCATTCAATTTACTTAGCTTTCTTCATGTTTGTCTTGATCTGTTGATGCACTTACCCATCTTATGGTTACTCTCTCATTTACACCTTTCTTCGGATCAATGGGATGTCTTCCCGTCATCATTTCCACAAGTAATACACCAAAAGAATATACATCACTCTTTTCAGTAAGTCGATTTGTCTGCAGGTATTCAGGGTCCAAGTAGCCAGCTGTTCCTTTAACTTGGGTAGAAATATGAGTTGCTGCAGGATCTTCAGCAGCTAAACGTGCAAATCCAAAGTCAGCTACTTTTGCATGGAACGTTTCTGTTATCAGTATGTTTGATGCTTTAATGTCTCTGTGGATAATTGGAGGCTCTACAGTTTCAGGTGAGTAAATATCAGAGATTGAGTACTTCTAAAGTTTGTGTACCAAAAAGAAATGTTTGCTCCAAGATTAACAGTCTGATTTCAAACTTCAGTGCCATGGATTGCTATCCAACAAGGACAATTTGTTATTTCCTCTCAATCATCTCTAAAATGTTCAGCTAAGGTCTAAGGATGGATCATCTTTTCAATAGTCATATTTACAATGCATTAACTTACCTGTGTATGCGTGTAGATAGGTAATTGCATGAGCAACATCAATTGCAATGTCTAAACGTTCTGCAGTTTCAAGTCCATCTCCTCGTGTCCCTGCATCACAAGAGTTTACCATTCTGCTGAATGCTGATAGTGCTAAAATGGAAGGGCTTAGATCTGTGTTGAAATAACTTAGGCCTATTAACAACCAAGATTCACAGATAGAAATAGTAATTCTGAATTCCGAATTCATCTCAAGATCTCATGAAGTAGCCCGAATTTTCCCCTTGCCACTTTACTAGTTATTATGTACCTAAAATTCAATAGAACAGGAGAAAGCAAAACTACTTAGATTTATTCTTCATCAAAACCTAATATTTTGAATGAAGAAGAATAAAGCAAAGAAAAGTAAACAATGATCATGACAGCAACAATAACAATTCTACTAAGTCCTACGACATTCAACTTTTTTTTTTTTTTTTTTGGTGGACAATGCATGTTAGGTCTGTTTTTCCGTAGCAAAGAGCTGAACAAAGAAATATTCCAGAATCAGGTAAATCCGCTCTAATTAATGAGGAACTTTATATGGATTTTATTTGTCTCAGAAAGCAAATGAACCCATTATATTTTAACTTCCACGTTACAGTCAGTGATGCCAAGGATTAATTCAGAGTCCAGACTTTGGGCTCTGTTGCTTCACCTACCGTCCAAGTGCTCTCTAAGGGTTCCATTGCTGACATATTCAACGATAATCAAGCGCTCATTCCCATGCTCCAGGTACCCAAAATATCTCACCAAATTTAGATGCTCAACCGTTGATAAAGTCAGAATTTCATTCTTGAACTCTGCTAACAACCGTTGGTCAAATTTTCCCTGCCAAATTTTCCATGTTACATTGCAGAGTCATAGGAAATGGCATTTCAAAATTTACTTCTGTTGGTGGTTTAATTAGTCTTACCGTCTTAGCACGCTTTATGGCAACAAGGGATCCATTCCTAAGCTTTCCCCTGTAAACTGTTCCAAATGCTCCCTCACCAATTTTATTTGCTGAAGAGAAATTGTCAGTTGCCTTTGAAATCTCATCGAAGGAAGTTTGAAGCGAACCAATCTGTATCATATTGGCATCGGACAACTCATGAGAATGTGAGTATTTTGTTCCCGATGAAGATTTACTATTGCTTCCAGCAGAATCATCTATTGAATCTGCAAATTGACAAATCAGTGAGATGTATCAAAATTGCCCGTATAATTGAAAATATAAGAGTATGATCATAGCCTCACCATCAGCATCAACTTCTTAATTTGATTCCAATAGATACCAGGCCATTGTTCAGTTTGTGGGGCAAATGAAGTTGTCCCAGATTAATGCTAAGGTGGCATAATGGAATTTGGAAAAGATTACTTACATGAAAATCTTCTAACTGTACGTTGTCTATTGTTGGCTTTAGTTGGATCAGCGCTGGAGTTGACCTCCCTCTTCCAAAAGTTAAGCGCAGCTAGCAACCCAGCCACTCCTTTTCTTGCAGCTTTGATGAAACTGAATGTGGATCGAGTCTTCTGATTCGTTGCAGAAATCTGACCGCTGATTATGCTGGTGTCGGAACGGGGACTCTGGTTCCTGATATGATCCCGACGGATGTTAAGAGGACTCGGAGTTTTCATCCTATGCAGAGATGGAGACACTTATGGCAGGCAATTTTTGGCTCATCTTGTTCTACAATTTAACCACTTGTTATATCTTTCTTGCCAGATATGCTAAAACCCCCCTAGCCGTAGATATACGACGAGTGATTATTGCGTGCACCACGCGCGCCACGTGGCGTGTCATGTGGTGTACTAGAATCAATCACACATCGCCAAATAATACAAGGTATGACCCACCATTGTCACATGACGATAAATTATTGGTTCTAGTACACCACGTGACAATACACGTGGTGTATTGTATACTTTTCCATATACGACTGCTTCAAACAATGTATTATTTGGTCGCCCCAATGTAAAATAGTAAAATAAGACACTGTCAACGCGAAATACTTGTCAGATGTATGATACAATGTGGATAATTATTCCTAGAGAAACTTGTCTTGACCAAGTTCAACACGATCGGACCAATCATTACTTGCAGGAATATTAACATGGGTGTTTGTATTTCTTTACCATCCTCGTTTCCCTTTCACTAAGCTGATTCCCATGATCCCATCATTCCCATTCTACCATCCTGATTCCCATAATCAGATCTTATGGGGCGCACCAAGAATACTAGAAACTGCATTAGAGCTTGAAGCAGTATCGGTTTGGCCCTACAACAGCATAGCGCCTTTAATATTTTCGGAATAGTTAGAGAGAAGGTCAAATTAGACACCACAGAAAAAAGAAAAGAACAAGACCATACTCTAAAAAGCCAGGCAAGAACAACAATGTTCGTTTATAACTGTACAAGCAACAGTGAGCTACTGAACTCTTCTCATCTTGCTTAATTGCTCTAATTTACACAAGAAGCGGTAGCCAACGTTCTAGCAGGATACTCCTTGTCATGAGACAAATATTTCAAAGTCAGCGGCAACAACCTTCTTATTTCTCTATGTTGCCGTCAAGATCAAAAACTCAACTGGTTTGAATAATTTACTTTACTGGCCACAGAGAATTAGCACTCACATCTAATCTTCTTAGCGTGTAGGCCTTCAAACTAATGGACTCAATTCAAAGTAATCAACTAAGTCTCCAGAAAAGGCCATTCTGTGTCTTCCTCAATCTGAGCACAACGATTCACGAAACCAATCCACTAAAAGACCCACACCCTATCTATACAATGCAATCAGAACCAACTGTTATGTACAAAATTTAAAAGCAAAAATTTGTTTGCGGAAAAGTACCTTCCCACAATATATATCAAAGAAAACTACAATAAACTTCTGAGATCAAGCAGGGTCATTAATATCCTCAACCCTTTCTCATTTCTGTAAACTACTACTTTACAAAGATGAAGTGAACAGAAAGCTATCTGAAACACGAATATCTAAGAAGTTTCATCAAAATTGACTCTCTCCCCTGTGGAGAAAATGTTCCAGAACAGAGCGGCAGAAAAATAGAGAAAAGCAGTGAGCAACAAGAATCCCTTAAAAGAACCCACTAATTCCACGAAGTAGCCAGCGCCAACCGTTCCAACAATAGCAGCAAATGTACCACCAGTATTTGACATACCTATAATTGACAAAAGGAACAGAATTAGGTATAGCAGTTCAAACAAGATCTCATGTCTGATTTTCATAAACTACAGGAACAGCCTTGGATACCATGCTTATACTCACATGGATAGACAATACAGATATGGAGCACTAAAAGGTTACTAATAGAGGAGCATAAAAGTTAGACGAATACGACGCATAAAATTTTGCAAGAAAATCAACAGAATTACCATGGAGGACGCCTGAATACTGTGGTGCAATTTCCTGAAAATGTGTGATAACAAGATACATCAGGTCTTGTGCCCAAAAAAAAAAACTGATCAAATGATTAATTAAACAGAAGATACTACCTGAAGGTTTACGAGGAAGCCACAATGACTGAATGATTTTAGCCCAACTGCTAAAGTAAGCCAAGCAGATGCTATGGATGGACTTCTTGCCATGGTTAAACCAATAAGAGCCATCCCAGGTCCAATAAAACCGATTGACTGCAGAGTATACATAAGAAGTTATAGATACTTTAAACTTTCTGTAAGGAATCTGTAAGGAAGCCCAAAAAAAAAAAAAAAAAAGGTGAGATTGGATGACTAAAAACAATTGGAACTTCTGTATCGTGCACCATTTGCAACCACCTTTAACAGAAGTCTGATAGAAGCAGAAACTGAATTAATCACAGATGTGCAACCAACCGAACCGAAAGAATGTAAGTAGAAGAATTGAGAAAGGGGAAGAAAATAAAAAACAAGAAGAGCATAAGAATCCAGGAAAACATGGTCCATCGAAACAAAGCTTCCACTTAATTAGAAGGTAAATGAAATTTTAAAATGGTTCATCCAAAATCTTTTAGTAAGCATAACCTTCTTTCCTTTCCCTTGATTATTTTGTATGCTTACTTTATTAACAAACAAACCCCACTAAATCCGGGGGATACCTCATATTAGCCATACACAACCAGTTACATACTAAGCTTCAGCAATTCAAAATCTAGTAATTTTTTTTTTTTAACATAGCATTTCTCAAATATAAATTACGTACATTAGTGCTTAATGTAACGGCAATTAGTTCCCTATCATATTGAAGGTAATGGCTCTATTTGTTTACAAAGAAAGGGAAAGAACAATAAAAGCCATGCCTTGGAATTTACAAAGATAATGAATAGATAAAGTTACTATATACATATATAAAATTGAAAATTGACAAAATCAACATACTTGCATGATTTTACGGGTTAATGTCACACTTATGCCTCTCTGAATCATCATGTCCGACCAAACACCAGCAAAGTAACCTGCCACGGCCATCATGCTCCAAGGAACAGCACTAAACCATGCTGCTTGTCTTAGATCAACACGATATATCTATAAGTAAAAGTGAAACTTTTAATTTCCTCTGATCAAATGCATAAAGTTATTTATCCCCTATCATGTACAGACATAGTTGTTTTACCGTCTTGAAATAAATGGGCATCCATGAAAGTATAACAAAGAATCCCTGCATAAGAAAAAAAAAAAACAGAGTAAATAAGTGTTTAAGGATATATACTCTAGAACAGGTGAAGGATGTCCTTTTCCAACAAAATGCATCCATAGACAGTCTTAAAAGATTTTATGTGACGGTAGTGGAACATAAATGCTTTTCCGAATTCAGAATTCACATTAAACTTCCCACAATTATTTAAAAGATCCAATATTTTCTCACAACTTGCTGCAAAATTCTTCAGAACCTTCTATAATGGTTTCTGATTATCAGTGACCAATTTCCCAATTAAAGAGTATCATATAATGTCTCAGACAATACATTCTCCTCCCAAGTCCCATCGAACTGGTAACAATTTCAGGGTTAACCAAACAAACATAATAGAATAAAGACAGTAGAAAGTTGATGCATGAACTAATCATAAATTGCATGTACTACCCAGCTGTGCATTGCATTTGCAACAATTAGAGACCATGTTGGTAGCTTAGAAAGCAAGCGCTTAAATGGAGGGATCACTTTGCTTGTCTTTGATGTATCCTTAACCATAGAATGCATCTTCCCATTGTTCTGTATGTACCACAACTCATATGCTGATATCTGACGACTTTTGTCTGGAGTGCTTGAGGTTGCAGATAACCAGACCAATACCCAGAGAAACCCAGACAATCCAAATATAACAAATGGACCATACACACCACCCTGTGACATGAGAATGGGAGAAAGTGTGAGTCCAATAGCACTTCCAAGCTGAAATCCAGCCATTGCAAGTCCAACAGCTCTTGACCGCTCTGTTTGAGGAAACCATCTAAAATCAAAGGTTCAAAGATTCCCTTAGCAGTTTGGCCACACCAAATCTTCAAAACATCACAAGCTAAATAAGGAATATATGACGTAAACACAATATTCACAGATTCAATTTGGTAAATTTCATACCTCGCAATCATGTTGTTCATACATGGAAGAGCTACTCCTTCTGCAATGCCAAGCAACATCCTCATGGTAAGTAGTGCAAGCAGAGAAGTTTCTGCAGCCCAAGGGGTAAGAAAGGTGGCTAATGACCATAAAGCCACACCCCAAGCCATGACAACTTTGCCCCCATAACGATCCACCAGAGTCCCTCCGGCTATTGGTGATATTAGGTATCCCCAGAGAAAAGATGACTGCCATTAGTAAATAAATTAATGAGGCAGTGTTTAATATTTAGAAATTGTTTTAAGAAAAGATCTTTATCGATTTACAATATCATTTTTGTCAATAAAAGAAAATTCCCTGCAAATATCATTTAATTCACTACTAGGCAGGTCCAACTGTCAATCCCTTTTCCCTGTCATTTAATTAACCACTGAGTGGATCCAACTGTGGATCCTTTTCCCTTAACATTCAGATGATCATTTGAAAAGATCCTACAGAAATGTAATGCTTATGTTCTTAAACAACAAAAGAAAATGAACGCATGATACTTCAGATCATGTTTCTAGAATTTAAATATAGAATCCAAAACTCACTATCTATCTGAATTCGAGAATTGAATTCAGCAGTAGAACCAATACAAAATGGTGTGAATAGACATATATTGTTTACATTCTTTAAGTATTAAAAGCTTCCAACACTTGAGTTGCAAGGACAAGGACCAGCTACACGAAAAAGACAGCAGAATAATGGAAAATCTACTAGAGTAAATGCTGACATCATTTGAACCCCAGGAAAACATTAGTAATATTTAAAAAACAAGCACCCACAGAACACATCATCCAAATGGCTGCAAGGATTTTCACCTTAACCTACATTTAAAACCTTTTAAGTCGAATCTTCAAGGCGAAGCACGCAAACCATAACCAAATACATAACAAATCATCTTTAATCTTCTGACATAGAAATATGAAATATGCATCACAATCTACTAAAGTTAAATACTCTTTGTTTGAGTTAATAGCTATAGAACAAAAAGGTAAAAATGCATTCAGCACAATCACCAGAAAGACAAAGTTTACTACATTCCACCCAAAATAAACTCTCTCTCTTCCTTTTATTTTCTCTTTTCTTGCCCTTTTCTATAATTAATTCATAACATCATACCATATGGTTGACCTTTCTATCAAAGATATTCTGTAAGAGAAATATACAGGACCATATTTTCAATAATAGTAAGACCAACAATTACTGCGTGCTAACACTTTCAAATTTCAAGAGTTACTCTTCAAAATGCTTTTTTGGGAGTTAGGCTCCATGAATCATTTTCTGCCATTGTGCTTTATATAAGGCCCACAGCCTCTGTAACAAATAGATTTCCACAAGAAACACTGAATTTTTAGTTCTTTAGTAAGTTGGAATGGGGGAAAACATCACTCCATATAATGTTCATCATTTAATCATAAATGTTAGGAAATAACAAAATAATAATCAAAGCTAAGTCAGGAAAATAAACCAACACAAACAAAAAGACCGGGCGGGGGGGGGGGGGGAGCAGAAAAAATAACCTGTACAACTCCGGCGAAAGATTGACGCCAGCCATGAGAAAGCGAGAGGGGAACAATAGCGACAGACATGACGACTCGGTCAGCATTACACAGTGCCAAAGCCAACGCCAGCATAGCCACCACTTTGACTCTCTCGGAAGTAATAAACTCCACCGCACTCGGCTCCCGCAACTCGCCTCGTCCGCTGCTAGAAATCCAGCGAGCATCATTAGAAGAAGAAGAAGAAGCCCTAACTCGTAAAATCCGTCTACTCCCAAGCCCAGATGAAAATTCAGTTGCACAATTGTGGGTGACAGTTTTACTCAACCAATAATTCCACTTGTAATGGTTCAATTTACACGGGAGCCTACAAGTACTAGCATTAGCATTACTTAACAGTGCTAGTTGTTGCGGTTTCGGAGGTTTCGGCCTTTGAAGGCCAGTAATCGATGAGCTTCCGCCGGGAAGTGACAGTCGCCGGAGAGCTGCCGGGGAATTCATTTTGTACTATTTGCGAGCGAGCGAGTCAAACCGAGTCAGCAATTATACGAAATCCATCATCTGAGTTGGGCTATTAGTAATAAATTGGGCTAGGGAATGGGAATTTGAAGGCAAAACCAACATAGAATAGGCTGTCGCCGGCTAAAAAACTAGTGCTACTACTCAAAGCCTAAACACTAGTTTTGCTGCTATATAGTGTGGGGAGGCGAAAATGTTGGGAAAAGTATACAATACACCACGTGCATTGTCACGTGGTATATTAGAACCAATAATTTATCGCTATGTGGCAACGGTGAGCCATACTTTGTATTATTTAGCAATATGTGATTGGTTCTAGTGCACCACGTGGTACGTCACGTGACGCGCGTGATGCACGCAATACTCACTCGAAAATGTAGTATTTCGGCAATTTATTAAAGGCAAAATAAATACGGATGGCGTAAGCTACAGAGCCAGTAGGAATCTATGATCCTATAATAGATTTTTTAACTAATTTTTAGATTATAAATTAATAATAATTTGTATTAATAATAGTGTTATTAATTAAATTTTAAATTAGAATTTAAATTTTTTCTACAATTAATTTGAGATTATTTGATTATATAAAAAATTTAAAATTTAATTTGAGATTTCATTGATAACATTATTAATACAAATTATTATTAATTTATAATCTAAAAATTAATTAAAAAGTTTATTGAGAACAAAACTTATACATAGTGTCGGAAAAATGAGCAAAGAACTGAGAAGGGACCTTTGCAAATAAGGGCGAAAGAAAAAAATAATAATATTGGTATGTTTATCTTGTGAGCTAGAAAGTTGGTAGTGCGCCTTGGTCAATTTTGGAACATAGTGAAAAACATTTATTTATGTTATCCATCATAGTGAAAACATTCATTTATGATGTTATCCATCTTCAACTAGCTTTAGACGGTTCTATTTATTCATCTTTTCGGATTATGCACGAATTTGAGACGGTTCCATTTGTCATCTTTTCGGATTATGTAGTTTTGTAGCACTGATTAGTCACACTGATCTTGGCTCTCTAGAACCCAACCATGAAGGCCAGCTTCAGCTCTTTATCCTCTCGTTGCAAAATGTTGCCAAACCATGACTCTATTTGCTGCTGCCATATGATTATCACATTTAGTTTTTGCCTTTTGGAGATCCAAATCCAGTTCTATTCCGGTTGATTAATCTATTTCTAGCATTTGTGGTCACGTTGCTTTTTGTACTGATCAATTTCAACATACACTTTATCAACTCTTTCAAAAGACAAACAGTTCATCTTCAGCTGCTCTATTTGGATGTGGAAGAAAACGTTTGGATTCTGGAGGATTCTCGCAACTCGAAATCTAGTTCAACATTACAGCAGAAGCAGTTAGCAGATGAATAACTAGTTCCCTTCCCTATGGTTTAATCATGCCTGGACAGGGGGAAGAAACAAGAGGCTTGATACCATTGAATTCCTTCCCTCTTCGGTACAATCAGCAGAATTAATTTGGAAATCTTTGGCAGAAATTACAGTTCCAATTCAATCTTCACAAGTGCTCTGGTAGAATGGGAGCCCTCCACCCATGGAAGCAAAATCCTCCTTAGTGATCTCAAATCTATCTGTATTTTCAACTAGATATCAATCCAGACATTCATTTCTCTGGTATTTCATTCCAGAAGGATATTATCCAGCTTCTTGAACAGAAGCAGAAAGCCGTTATCCCAGGACTTATGAATATGAGAAGCGTTAGAAATAGGTTCAGCTTTTTACTGCATGTTCAATTTGTATCCAGCTATAAGACTTGTGTGACATGAAACAGAAGTAACAAAACCTCAAAGAAGAACAACCTATTGACGCTATGAGTATATAATGACACAAGTCAACATTGACAGAGCACAAGTTTGATACCTGCAGGAGACATTCTTCGAGTAACATGGAACTTAGCAAGCCTCGTGGCATGTTTTTTGGTGACACATTACTCTCTGTCAGTGCAATTGTCACAATTGACAGACATTCAGCCAACACCGCCACTGAAAGTAAGAATAAAACATTGGAAATTTTCAGTCAACCATCAATCCAATTTGATTTACATCTATCAGAAATTACACTCATGTAAAAATGATGGCGTCCTGACCAGAACAACTGCATTCTCGTCACCAACTACATAAAGCAAACAAAGAGATGCATCTTGCCCTGGCTGCAACCTTTCTAGAAAGCCACTGTCTGTCAAAATTCATGCCTTGGGAGAAAACTTTTGTATTCACCACCGATTACCTATTTTTTACAGCAATCTGCCTATCCAAGGACAGAAATCCTGTTGTGCAAATCCTTCTCAGGATTCTACCATTAGCTCTGTAATAATATGCTTTTTGTCTTGTTAATGTTGTGGTTTGCAGCTTCATTACCCACCATCCAGTTATATTTCACTGTTTTCAGCTAATAAAATACTCTGAATACTACTTGTTGAACGCTGATGTGTCAACATTTAATAAGTCTTACTTGCTGTGCAATACTATCAAGTGACCATTCGAAAGATTAGATTTTCCTACTTGTGCTATCCACAGATATGTATATGAGAGTACCGACTAAGGAAAGTTAATAATGACATATGAATTTGGCACTGCTGCTTCTGTTTTAGAGTTCAACCATGCAACGAAAGACAATTACATTAAACAACTATTGCAAACTATAAGAAGATCTGTACATAAGCACAAAGGTAACCAGAAAGTAAAGATTTAATCCTCAACCAAGTCCAATCGAATTCAGAATGAACGCTTATTTGCTAAACATGAATTTCACATTTCATCATGAAGTAGATACACGTCCCTGATGCCAAAATAAAACTTTCTGCATTGATTATAGCATTACATTTTGCTTGCATGTTTACCAAACAGTGAATGTCGGCCTTCAGCAATAAGCTCTCCCGTTAATTTGTTCTTCACAAGCACAAGTGTTCCAGAATAACCCCCTTTTTGACCTAAAAGCTTCGAGACAATCTCCAATTCATCCTGAAATGGTAAGACATTCAGCTAATTACATGCAAAAACAACTTTTGCCTTATCAAGCATTTTCGTCAACCAATAAATGCCACAACAAAAATAGTGAATAAGTCCAAGCTTCACACTTTCCTGCCCATGTCCTTAAAGACTAAACAAAGAAAAGTACATGAATTGTGAAGATAAAAAATAAAATAAAATAAACAAATCAGCATACAAACAAATTACAAACAACCACAGCAACAAGTAAATTACAAGTAAATGTTCAAAATCAGACTTGAAACAAGATGCAATTTAACCAGCACAATTCAAGATCGCAAAGAATAGCAAAGAAAGGTAAAAAAATCCACCCCAACCAAAGAAAACTGCAACAAGTATAAACAGTAAATAATCGTAAGCAGCCAGGAGTTCCAAGAATCAAATACTTGAAACCCAAGAACGTATCAACCAATCTTTGTTAACAACAAAGCAATTTCTTGGAACTATTGAACGGGGAAAAAATAAGATTAACATCTCATTAAGTAACAATACAAATTCCAACATGGAAATTAAAATTATTCGAGGAGGGCCATGCTTACATCAAGTTTGGCAGTTGAGAGGTAAGAAATCGACATATCCACTGAAACATTCATTGGGAGTCCTTCCACATAGACCAAAGCACCCCCCATTTCATCCACTAAATTGGCCAACGCCCCTGATGCCAAATTTCCATTCCTATCCTAAAAAAAGATGGAAAAAGATTCACAAATTTAGTAAAAAATTGAACTACAGAATAAAATTCTTCCACGATCATCAGTTAAAATGAATCAAGAAACTCAGCTGCAATGGCTGATATCTCCCTAATGGGAATTTTACACTTACGATGAGGCGAGAAGGGACTTTAAAAGTGCAAGAAACATAGCCCGGTTCAACTCGGTCGACTCGGATACCGCGAAGGATATAATACTCGTAGAAGCTCGAATCGATATGGGGTCGGTGAGGAGGGAAGGTGAGTTGCGATAGGCGGTCGGAATCTTCCTTAGCTGGCTGGAGAAATTCTTTGGCGTTCTCCATTTTGGGTTGTGTCTGATTTTGGGCTCTGGCAGCGGTGTTACCATATATGAGTCTGGGCTGAATTTGTTTTGGGTAAAACCAAAAATCATTGAGTAAAATATGCGGCTTTTTGGACTTTGTCTCGGTCTGTCATGAAAGTTAATTGTAATTTGCACCTCTAAACTATTACCGATTTGCAATTTGCACCCCAAATTATCAATTTTAGCATTTTAATATCTTATATTATCAACTTGTAGAACAATGTTTATATCAGATAAAAATTAATGAACTTTTTAATACATTTTAGAATGAAAGTACATTAGCACCCTAGATTATATTTGTTTATTGAAATAATCTTATTCATTAAGGAGTATTACAATATTTTTATTAAAAAATTATTAAGTTTAAACTAATTTGAGCAGTGTGCTATACATTAATAATATTATAAGATGTTAAAATGCTAAAATTAATAGATTAACGTGTAAATTGCAAACTGAGAATTGTTCAAGAGTGCAAATTGCAATCAAAAGTCGCATAAATAAGAATGTTGTATTTACTTAAATATCATACTATGACAATACAATAAACTATGCAAGAAAAATTTACAATTTTGGTACCAACTGTTTGGGGCATCAGCAGTTTTAGTTCGTAAAGTTTGAACCAAAGCAAATTCAGTATTAAATCTCTCAATTTGTTAGTATATTTAATTCTATTGACCAGTGATGTGATACACACGTGCTAGTGACTAAATTTAAAAAAATAGAGAAAAGAAAACAATTGTAATTGCAATAAACTACAATTAAATGAACATACGAACGCACTGTCCAGGCATAGTTTTTGATTTTTTTTCTACTTATTTATTGTGTATAAACTCAAATTAGTGTCTTTAATTACAAAATATGACAATTAAATTTTTTTTCTTTTTCTTTTTGAAAATTTGGTCATCGGTACGTGAGTAGCACATGATCAAATTCTGATAAAATTTAAGTAAAACCAGTCAATATGACTAAATATGCTGAAAAATTAAAACATTTGATGTTATATTTGTTTTTGTCAAAACTTTATAAACTAAAACTGCAAATATCTCAAACATTTGGTATCAATACTATAGTTTTATGGTTATGAAATGCTATCTGAAATTGTATCCCGTGTTTATGAGACAATGGAGATGCGATATTTACTTACATATGGCATTCATAATGTTACAAATTGAAAAATCAATTTTGCAAACAAATTTAAAATATATTAAGCGCATTTGATAAGTGATTTTAAAGAAAAGTTATATACAAATAAACTATTTTTTCACATTAACTTAAAGTAACTCTATTTTTTTTTAATGATTTTTATGCTCCTAACCTTAAATGATATTTATATATTCAATGCATTACATAATATATATTTCTAACAGGTGTGTAATGAGCTTTGGATAATAAACCGAATTTACCATTTAAATGCAGATATTCACGTTTTTGCCCTTATCTCATCTAGGCACTTTTCCAATTTAACTTCACATATTCAAAAACAACGCCTTTTGGACACATATTAGACGGATCTTATTTGTTATTATTTTTTAAACATCTCTCTGACTTCATGTACATTATAGAAATTAAACTCAATTATCTTTAAATCTGATTTGACTAATGTTTGACCTAAATGTCAACTTTACAAAAGTCTTAAACTACAGTTGTCATATATAAAATATAAGGATCTTACACAAACAAATATATTTCACCTAAAATGAATTCGTGAAAATGATAATGCATATGTCTATTGTGCCAAAGTTTTCTCTACTTTCTAATGTTTGGCTAGTAACATTTGTTGTATTGTCGTATTTGAACATTGCAATAATTCATGATATATCGCAATCATAATATGCTATAAAAAAATTACCCATATTTTTTATAAATGTTTTCCTACATATCTTCATAATTCACGCTACGAATTTATGATAGATGCTCTTCTGTTTAACGCAATAATTTACTGTGCTGACCAAGGCAGTCCTATTAAGTTTTGGAGATTTCTAAAATTGAACACTAGGATTAACAAAAAAAAAAAAAAAAAAGACATTAAAGAATAATATGTGGACCAAAGATTCAGTCGTTCTTAATGGCACATATTTATATGGATTAAAGAGGGAAGGTTGAGACGGTAAACTGGTGGGTGGTTTATGGTTATAACATTTACTCATAGACAAAATGTTAATGAAGCAATAAATCGATGTAAGATTTCTTAAATGGAAAAAAAGCAAAATATTAGGAAAAAAATTGATAATATTACTAAATAATTTATTCCTTTTGAAAAAAGGAAGAGCTCTCTGTCAGGTTAACTACGAAAAAAGAGGTGCTAATGCGGGTTGACTCAAGTGATATAAACCTTAAACATCTTGTTGTTGTAAGAAAACTTGGGGTCCTAATTTGGCCACCAATGTTCTCTTACCATATATCATTTATATGGGATTTGTAATAATCATTTGTAAGATTGTCTTGTTTTTAGAATGGAAAATCTTGATAATAAGATAAATACGAAAATTTTTTACATAATCATGTTTACGATCTTATATGTAATATCGATCTTATATGTAAATATCGTTATTTAAAAGATTTTAAAAAATAATACATAAACACAACGATACATATAATTTTATTTTAAATCCTGCGAATGATATTGTAAGCTGAGGTTATGCCAGAATTTTCTAATCCTACACCCTCTGGCACTTTAAAATGTACACCTCTTAGTTGTTATATGTTTTTGGTTAAAAAAGGGTGCAATCCCCAAGGGAGCACAAGGGAGGTCCCGTACCGGGTGAGGGGTTTATCAAAGGTTCAGTTTTTATTCATTCATTCGTTTTCTTCGGATGCCTTCTCTTGGTTCTCTGTCTCTCTGCCATTTCTCGTTTTCTGCACTGTTTTAATTATCGCACAGCCGCAGGCCACCCCACCACTCTGCCCTCTTGTCTTCTTCCATACTTCTCCACCAATAACAGAACAGCCCCCACCCCCGAAAAAAACCCAGTTCTTGATATCTTCTTCCCCAGCTAGAATGAACCCGTTTTCCATCACTCATTTCCAAATCTAATGACCCAAAAACCCGAATCTAAAACCACCCGTAACCACCCACCTCGTACCCGCCGCCTTTCCTCATGTTACCTCCACCCGGCTGATCCGGCAACCGGCATTTGCGCTTCTTGCTTGCGTGAACGCCTCTGTGGCCTCGACGACTCTTCCTGTGGCCCTACCGAAGCCCGACCCTCTTCTTCTTCTGCTACTAGCTTCATCCCATCTCTCGGCAATGCTGACCCTGCCGGAGCTAGACCAATTACTTGCCTGAACAAACCTCCTGAAGCCGCAGCGTCGTTTCCTGAATTACGCCGTTGTAGATCAGTTTTTACGGCTAAATGTGAATTTTCCACTAGCTCCCCAGAGCCGCGCCGCAAGTCGTGTGATGTTAGGCCTCGGAATAGGAAAAGTCTGGCCCATCTGTTTGATGTTGACGATGAATGTATTGGATCTAATGGGGAGTCCAAGGTTGAATCCAAGAATATTATCAGGTCTGCTTCTGCTGCCGCCGCTGATTTCAGAGGAGAAATTGAAGTGAAAAATGGTGGAGAAATTAGGGATTTCCATGCTGCATTGCAGAGAAATGGGAATGGAGACGACAAAGAGGACGATGAAAATGTAGAGGAACAAGAAGGAGAGCTTAAGACAATGAAAGAACATATAGATCTAGAATTGCAAAGCAAGGGCCAGAAGTTGAAGGATTTTAAGGAAATGGCTGGAAACATCAGGGAGGCAGCTTCTGTTTTCAGCAAGAAATTGCAGAAATGGCGGCTAAAGCAGAAGAAAAAGCTTGGTTATAGCAATCACGGAGGCATTGGTGGTAGGGGTAAGAGCGAAATGAATGGTCCCAAAGGGCAAAAATTGGAGGAAATTCAATCTGAAGCCGCAGAGTATGCAATGGGCAGGAGGTCTTGCGATACGGAGCCTAGGTTTTCTGTTGATGGGGCGCGGATTTCGTTTGATGAGCCGAGAGCTTCTTGGGATGGGTATTTGATTGCCAGGACTATTCCTAGGCTTGCACCGATGTTGTCAGTTGTGGAGGATGCGATTTTAAGCGGTGCAAATAGGGTTGATCATCACAGAGTATCTGTTGATGGGCAGATGCAGTCGATAATGGAAGATGAGAGTAGTTCTGGAGGGTCTGCTCAGTCTAATTCGGATTCCTCGTCTTCTCAAAGGCGAAGTAGTTTTGATAGGTCGAGCTCTGTTAGGAGTTTTGGGAAGAAGACGGTTGTATTGGATGGGGATTATGCGAAAGCCTCTCCTGCGAAGCTGGTTATTACAGAGAGGGAACTGAAAGATTGGCATTTGAATTCTATGAAAGATGATCATGAGAAGAAGTTTGAATCTTCCTCTAGGGAGAATTCCCCAACTGTTGAAGGAGGAGGTAATATGGGATCAAAGAAGCCTGTTAGGTGGCGAAGGGTGTTGAATGTGTTTGGTTTCAAGCAAAAGCCCTGTGAGAATAAGTGTGAAAAACCAAAGAGGGATTATTCTCCTGCTCAGGCTTGTGAGAAGCAAGAAAAGGAGGTTTGTGGAGAAGTCCAAGATGCCACTGGTTGGAAGCTCATGAGGAGCAGTAGCATTGTGGGTGCAAGACGTTCTTGTGAAGTGATCAGGTCAAGTAATGGTAGGATGAGTCTTGGTGATGATTCTGACTGTGCCAACAGGAGCAGGGAAGACTTTCTGTTGGGACGAGACCAGAGTACTAAGTATGCTTCAAGCAATTTGGATGATGGTGTTTTGCCATTTTATTTAACACCGTTGAGGACCTCTAGGAGCGGAAGATTAGGGAGGAACAAGCTGCAAAATTTGCGTTTAATCAATGGGAGTCTTTTACAACTCAACTAAATATTAAAATGGGTGTTTGCGATTTCATTTATTACTGTGACTCTGTAAGGAATAGTTGTTTCTCATCTTCTTCATGGATGATAGCAGGGCAGGACCAGCATGTTGTTGCACTCTTCTGTTTTTACGCAGTTTCCATGACATAATAATACAAGTTACTAAAATTTTCATGTCTACATGTTTGTTCCTATTTATTTTTGGGTTTTATTATGCCTAATTCTCAATGGTCAAAGTTACTTGCAGCAAATATTGCTTCGATGACTTCTTTTCCTTTATTTATTTATTTATTTATTTTGAGTAAGAAATACTACTTGATACTAATAAATAATTACAATGATCTCATACTGGTGCCTCAAGGCCCAATTATAGCATAGCGGTCGTTCTTTCCCCATCATCCCAGGTTCAACGGATTCCCATTCCAATCTTATTGCCATACCGTTATCAATCAGATGCTGCGTAATTTGTGGACAAGCTACAATAGGTATTTTGCATATCATGCGAGACTCACAAAAAGATTGGCAATTTGCACTCCCTGTGCAAGGGTTCTAACGAAAATCAAACTTGTTCTTTCCCATACCAAGGATAGATTTCTATGTTAACCTCCCTCGGCATCCCCCAATCGCCCATTGGCTGAGACATAGCAAAATGCAAAACAAGCCAAAAACAAACGAGTTTGTGGATAAGAACAGAACTTTACATGCCTTCGTGCCTTCAGAAAACTGAGTTTGGAAAATCTAGCATTTTCGGTAAACTATTATCTGCTTAATCTGTGACGGTATTTACAACAAAAGATGAACCCAGTAAAGTAACTATTTCCTGCTTAATCTGTGATAGTATTTGCAAACAAAGATGAATTCGTAAGATTAGCTCATTGTCGCAGCATCATCTTCGACCCATCAGGTATTTCGTCTTCACATATTTACAAATGTTGGAGGCAACATGATTTGCCTGAAGCCGCTTCCGAGATCCCTTACTAGGAGGAGTCTCTTCTGATTCATCATCTGTGTCAATTCTAGGAAAGCCTAATCTGGTTTGCTTAGCTATCCGCCTTGGGATATGCACATTTAAGTAGTAGCTTACTACAGTTTCTCTGTCTTGACAAGGTAAGCACTCAAGTGCAGACTTGATGAAATTTTGACCGAAAGATTTGGCGTGCATTTTAGCAACATCCTCGAACTTCTTCTGTTCTTGTAAATTCCACAGGTTGGAGACATCTTCTCCCATGTTGTCAAACTTCCATTTCCAAAAGGCAGGCCCCAGATCAGACTGCAGTTGTATTTTTTTAGCATTAACATGCTGTTTGACACATTCAACAGATCCAGGGGATTTACATACACAAGACTTGGGTCTTCCTTTTCCAATCACATCTCCAATGGCTTCATTGCTTCGGCCTTCATTTGGCCACACCTTGATGCCTAACCACTTTGAACTGTCTGATTTACTGTCTATATTGTGCTCACCATTTTTGCGTGGTGAAACAGGCAAAGCTGGCAGGTCAGCCTGAAAACGAGACCCAACTGGAATTGCAAGTCTGAGGCTATCATCACATATATACTCTATCCAACTTTTATGTACTGGATCGTTATGTCTCTGAGTCTTCAATTGCTTTGAGGGCTTCATTTCCGTCCTCTAAAAGAAAAAAATCAGTAATGAGAAAAGTGCTCCAAAAGGAACAGCACTCCCGGGTAGTACTTTAGAAGTGTAGTTCAAAAGAAAACGAATGCAGGATGTCTGATACTGATAAGCACGTTTATTAGTCTAAGAAACATGAATGGTGCAGAATTTGCTATTGTAAATTAGGGATTCTTTAAAAGAATTATGCAAGAAAGACTTGATGTCTTTATCTAGTGTGGCTCTTAGATTTGAAGCGAAAACTGACAAAAACTTCATGCATTCATGTAACAAAAGAAACCTCCCATGAATCATGCACCCTCTCTCCCACTGCTCCGTGCTGGGGGAGGCTGTAATGTTAGTGACTAAACATTAACCGCACTGTCAAACTGATTCACAATTGATTACTTTTGGCTACATTTATGCCATCAGAGGCCAAAAACTTGTACAGGAAAATCCCATGAAAAGGTATACCATCACTAACAAACAAATGTAACAGCAGATAACTGTTAAGAAAGTGAATTCTTTCACAATGAACCAAATAATGATCTAGCAATTCAGCAAAAAAGCTTTGCTTTCCACCAAAAGAAAAAGGCATTGCTTTGTTCAATTAACTGATTGTAGTAATGGCAAGAAAATAGTTTCAAAAATTCATACAACTACACAAAACTTCAAGAAGCCAGTCCAGCCAGAATACCCAGGAGACCAACTAGATTCCAGCATGAGATTAAACTATTTATTTTTTAAAAAAATAAAAAAAATTGCTAATTCGCTTCATTTATCCAGAAAAAATAAAGAAGCAAAGGAAAAAGAATTAAGCATAAAAATAAAATCAGTCTACTAGCTTCAAAATAAAGCCATGCATGATATGAAACAGAAATCGACTCTCTTCAGAACTTGAATTGAATTCGAATTATCAATTAATTACAGGTCGCACCGGAAATCAAAAGTTAAAAAAAAAAAAAATAGTTCTGCTATGAAACGAAACCCTCACTCTAGAATCGGTTCCATAGATTGCGTCGGAAACGAAATTAACGGAAATATTTTGTGGAATTGAAGTATCGGATAAGAAATTCAAGAACGAATTTCGTTCTTTTTTAACGATTTTTAGTTTTATTTTTGCATTTAGTTGAATTATTTTTATTTTTTTAAGAGGGGAAAAAAAGGAAAATTATTTTGCAAATTTGTTTATCTTTACGCCAAAAAATAATACGTAATTTTTACAGCTAAAATCTCGAAAAGAAAAGGCTAAAGAAAAAAAACTTTTCTAAACAATTCTGTATCTTGGGTTGAGTGATTTTTTTCAGCAAAAATAAACTATTTAATTTTACAATTAACAACAAAATTAATCTTTGTTTGTTAATTTAATTACTCCAAAAACCTTTTTTGAGAGAGGGGAAAACAAAAGGAGATATAAAATTTTTATTAAAACAATTAAAATTATAATCGAAAAAATGCAAAGAATACCATAATATTGGCTTCTTGTAGCTTCCCTGGATAATTTTCAATTGAGAACAATTGCCCGTTTTATGCCTCCAATTCTTGCTGTTAAAGATGATATAGAAATAACAAATAAATAAGTAAACTATAATGAGAAGGAAAAAAAAAAGGTGGAAGTATTAAATGACTTTGATAAAAATTGAGCCTTTTTCTTTTATTTTTGGCAAGAAAAGGAAATTGAAAAGTAGAGTAATTTACCAAAGAGACCCTAGAAGAAGTGGAGTTTGGAGACACACACTTGTGTTCTTGTGTAGAGGTAGAACATTTGAATATGTATTGTAGCCCTCTCAAGCCTACCACTTGACAAACAAATGAAAGAGATGGGAAGCTAGTTGACACAATATATAGGTGGCAAGTGAGAACTTGCATTACCAACCCAAAAACTATATATTCAATTCTCAAGCATTTGGCAGCATATTTGAATTAGCCTTTTAACAATAAAATTTATTCAGAGAAATTTGGTATCTCTGGTACCTAATGAGGTGGTAGCCCATTTAGATATGTTCACAAGTTTAAAGCTCTCTTTCTTTCAACTATGTGTAAGAATGTCAATGAGCAGGGTTTGGGCTGAAAACCAAATTTCAAATCTAGACCCTTGAAAATTTATGCAGACTCAAATTCAAATTTAAATCTTAATAGACTTAATCTTATGTTTGGTAGTTGGAGTAGCCCAAATGGAAAGGTCTTTCCACCGAAAATGAACAGGAAAACTTTTTCAATCTATTGTTTGGTAAACCAAGTAAAAAAGTAATGTATATTCCTTTTTCGGTGTTTGGTATAATCATACATGGTTGGTAGAATGGAATATAATTTAAACTAATTTCTTAATTGCCTTGAATTCTTTGTATTAAAAGATATTTTTTATTATTTTCTTTGTTTGTTTTATGAATTATTTTTGTGCCTTTGAGAACTTTAATATTTTTTTATTTTTAAGATTATTGATATTCTTGTTAAAATCAAATTAATTTTATTCTTTAATAAATATTAGAATTTTGTATAATCATTAGTAATGTAATTAAGAATGTACAAAAATTAGTACTGAATCAAATATTCATATTCTCTATTTCTTATATTTACATTTAATTTATAGAAGATTCAAACAAATTTTGACATATTTGCATAAAATTTAAATTGGTATTTTAAACATATTTTATAGCAAAAAGAAAAATAATTTAAATATACATTAAGTTATTTATTATTTAGAAATCATAGACATTTATTAAATAATGTTACATAAAGTTTAAAAAATTAAAAAAAGATTAGGCTTATAATGAGTAAAAAGAATGAAAAATGATAGAGTAGAAAGATACATGAGGATAAAATTGACTCCTACCTTTTTTGGTCTTTCCAAGTTGAAATTGAAAAGGATTTTTCTTAGGTTTTGTTGAGAAATTGGGCTTCGAAGAAAAAGATGGAATGAGCATTGTAGAGGAAAAATGATTTTAAAATTATAATATCCTTACTAAACATGAGAATGGAATTAATAAGCTAGAAAGGCCTTTCGATTATAAGCCATTCCCACATACTAAACATGTGGATAAAGAAAAAGAATTATATCCAAAACTAAATGAATCAACATATTGAGTCCAGATATTAATATGTTCTTTGATTAAAAATTAAAAAATTTCTAAAATCATAGAGCAATATTTAAAAATATGAAACTACAAAAGGTCCTAATTCTGTGTAACTAAAATTCTACCAATTTTTCACATACTACTACTTTTATAAATAACAAAAAAAAAATTGTCAATATATATGCATAATTTTATGTAAACTTTTGGAGATCGTATATATACATGTGCACATTCTATATACGTATCATATCAATGCACATACATGTTGAATATGGACAAAGGTTGGTTCTAAGTTTGGGTATGAATTTGAGCCTAGATTTTATGGACTCGTATCCTGCCCAAATATATGATTCTTTTATAGGGTGAGTGAATCGAATTTGATTTTGGGTGTTTGATAACACGACTTAATATTGAAAATTAATTGATTAAGTGCTTTTTGAATTCAGCGTGTTTGATAACAAAATTCCTTTATCACTTAACACATTAAGCACTTATTTAATTTGTACACAAAATTTTAAGTGAAAAATTTTTCACTTAATTTGCTGAATTTTAATACTCTTCTCCTCCCCTCATTGCACACACACATACACACACTCACTCACACACACTCACCCGTGCACAATATCTCTCTCTCTCTCTCACACACACACACACCTACTTTCACACAAATACACATATTCTCTCTCCCTCTCTCTGTCACACACACATACACTCGCTCTCTCTCTCTTTCCTCCCACACACTGTTACTTACATAGTTTCTTGCACATACACATACTTTCACACAAACATGTTATATCTCTTATGTACACGTGTATATATTTTAATTTTTTTCCTCTTACATACTTACGTTTTTCCATATATACGCATACTTTTTCATACATAAATACACTTATTCTCTATCTCTCACAGACAAACAATATTTTTCTTTCTCATATACATTATTAATAAATTATTTTATATTTTAAGATAAAATAATTATTTTATGAGAGGAGATATTTAAATTCAATGCATATATTTAGTTAATTATCAAACAGGTAAAACCTTTTGAATTTAGTAACTTAATACATTCAGTAGTTAAATTCCAGATTTCAGACTTCAGGTTTTAGATTTCAGTACCTTAGTCACAAAACATGAAACTAAGAGGTTTTGAATTAGATACGGGCAAAACTCAACCCAATACACCTAGTTGTATTTTAAAACTTTATCGTGGAAATTGTAAAATAGATTTTGAAGAATAAGGGGTCATAATCCAGATTTATTATATAGACGATGTGATAATACATTTATCCACTCAACATCTTATTTGTTGAGACGTTTTTGGTGAAAATTTTAGAATTCGAAGATTATATCACATATCACCACTTAAAAATAAATATCTTGATAACAGACTCTTGTAGTATCATAAATGCAATTTTAAAAGTTACATATACATACGTGCACATAAATTTCATACTTTAGTTGCATATCTAGAAATAGGTGGCGAATATGCCTAAATTATAGAAATTAAGAAAGAATTTCAAAGCTTAAGAAAGTAATGTAGTCGTACTAGAATCCAATCAACAAACAAGGAGTACATTTAATATTTAAATTTATAGTGCCTCTACTTTTTCTATTTTCCTTTGATGATTACATGTTCTACTTTTTCTATTGAAATTATTCAAATATTTCAAAATTAACTATTTGATGGATAAACTATTAAAGTTGAAGGTGAACTGAATTACTTGATATTCGAATTGAGTTTGACTCGATAAAAGGTCGTTCCATTTTGTTTCGTTAGCTAATAAAGCCAGACAAGAACATATCATTTGAATTCATTTCTATTCAAAAAAAAAAAAAAGAACATATCATTTGACTTTGATTCGCCAGCCAATCAAGTCGGACAAGAACAACATTTGTTGTTTGTCTCACATTTGAATTCAACTCAATAAATATTAAATTTGAAATTTGTAGGTGAAAATTCAACTGCTCGACCTCAATTTGAGTTCAATTTAATATAAGATCATTTGAGTTTGTTCAAAAAATAATCAAGCCAAAATTGAGTAGAATTTCAAGCTAACACTAAAGTATTAGTTTCAGTTAGATTATTTTCACCCCTATAAACTACGAGTGGGCACGGGCCAAGTACTCCTAGAAGAGATTTGGCTTACCCGAGCAGACCTTGTTAGGTTAGCAATTTTTAGACCCTAACTTGCTCTTAACGTATTTGAATACCCTCTATTCGAGTAACAGATAAAACAGAGGCAGGTTGCAAGATTCCCAACATGTCCCATATTTAATATGGATAAAAATCAACACTCTAAATAAAAAGATAACAATCTCCATACAATATGTCGAGTATCAATTTTTTCAAACATTACATCCAACACCCTAATACATGTCAATCTCAAATATCCAATACACATTAGAATCATAATATTTAATAGATAAAATTAAGTTTGATTACAAGTTTAAGTAACTTAAATCAGATACACAAATTAAACTATTGAACATTGATGAAAATAACCAAGCAATTCTTCCCATCCTCAATCTTCAATGTTATTAATAGATGGTCTTTAAGTCTGGAAATTAGTAATAAGAATAATTCAATCAATATAATATACGTGTCATCAAATAAAAAAATATTAACCAAATCAAGAGAATAATTCGTTGAAAAATAAAACCATAAAATGAAGATAAATTGACATAGAATAAAATTACTACATGTATTAGTGGACCTAGAGGAAAAAGTAGTCACAAGATTCTAATATAGCATTTGTTCCTTGTTAAATTGTTTGTTTTCACCAAATGGCTTCATAAAAGAAATAGAAATATTCTAGAATCTTCGTTGATAGATGCATGGTTATACTATTTATATTAAAATGCATTCGTTTAGAATTAGGGCAATAGTCATTTAGGTCAATAATTTTAATAAAATTACAAGACGATCCCTCTATTTTTAAATTTATATAATATACCTCTCGGTTCGGGTCGGGTACCCGTGGGTTTTTGTTTGCCTAATCCATATTTGCATCCAAAATTAGCGGGTACTTGATTCATTTGTCTTGCTAGGGGAAAAAATAGATTGGGTACCCTATTTTTTGGATCAGGTTGACTGGGTTTTTGGATCGTCGAATTTTTTTGCCGACCCCTACTATATAAACCATCCCAGGTTACTTATTTGTTTTAACAAAATAATAAGGATAAAAGAAAATTAAGTAGATTTCAAAACAATTTTGTTTTGGGTCAAATTAGATCCTCATACAACTTGAGAAGTAAAATAGCTATTTGTACTAGAAAATCCTTTAATAACCCATATATTCGCTGTCCTCATATTAAAGGGGAAGGTTTGTAACTTTGCCCATTCGTAAAATGGTTCGGAACTTTTACTCAATTTCTAATAAAGACAGTTACACACACTTTTATCGAGAATATAAATACTTTTATATTTACAGTCGTCATAAAGGTGTGGATAATTGATCTTATTAAAACCTAAAATAAAGTTTTTACATTCTTCATGAAATTTGAAATGTTATCCATGCTTAAAGAAAGAATCCACCATTTTAAAATTACCCCTTTCATCTCAGCCAAATTTTTGGTATGCGGAAGATTTTCATTCTTAATGAAATATTTTGGTCTATGCGTACTAATTTGTGCAACAAGGGAGCCTACTAATTTCTGATGATTTGTGGTATGGATCGAGCAAAAATGACGTGTATGGCAACTAAATCTTCTTGTGTGTAGAACATGAGGTCACAATATCCTTCAAATTTATATTTATGATTGTAATTGCTGAAAATATTGTTGTTACGAAGAGTTATCAAAATATAATAAATTTTTTAGGAAAGTGGTAAATTTTTATTGAAACTTATTACTTTCCCACGAAAACTTGGGAGTTTATTTAGAGTTATGATAAAGAATATCCATGTATATATTGCATGACTATACCCAAAAAGTAACATGATTACATCTTGATTGTTTATAGAATAATATTCAGTACAAATAAACAAATCTCAACCCTCAAATTAAAATATCAAGAGTAAATCATTGTAAAAACACAATGTCTAAGTTTAGCTGCCTGACTTAATATTGTCAGTTTGTTTAGGGAAATTAGTTTTCACTAACGTTGGATGCAGACAATAACGCTAAATTTTTGAATTGAGTTGTAAAGTGCGAATTAGCTAGGAAAGTTAAATGTTCAACTTTTCATTTCATGGCTGGGATGATACTCAAAGTTTTCTGCTTCCCTTGCCCATGAACTATGACCCTGTAACGAATCTTCCATGCTGGAGTTTTGATACGAAATTGGAGTCAAAATCTGTTGTTGAAAAAAGTCAATTATTAGCAAAGCTAAAATAGCAAGCACTTAACATGCTGAAAATTCTGCAGATATCATTGGTTTACTCTTCATTAGTAAAGCTATGATATTACGCACTTGGATCTATTTTTCGTACACATTTGGTTTTAGTGATTCACAATTACACAGAAGACAGTGGAAAAGAATTCACATTGTATGACATGATTACGGAATGTCATTCCGGTTCAGGTGGCAATTTTTACTTCTTCTTCTGAAGATAATTTTGGTGAATACATCTTTATCTTTATCAAAATGCATACAATGATAGATTGGAAACAGCTGCTTTGGATCATATGTTGGATGCTCAGTCTTGATTTTCTACAGACGATACAGAAAAATCAACTTTACCACAGTCGGACTTTATGAAGATTTGTCTCAGAACTTTTTCCAGTAAATCTTCTGCATAAATTTAAAAACGATTCCAATTTCTACAAGGTCCAAGCAGAAAACCAAAATATCCAAATTTAACGAACTAGTACTGTTTTACCACATAACTGAACAAAGAAAATAGAGAACCATAAAAATTTTAAGCTACCCTTTATCCCCTAATCCAACTTCTTCTATTTTAAGTTGCGATAATTAGCGAAGAGTTCCGACTGCCTTCTTGTATGTATACCTTTGGGCAATCACAAGAAAAACTCCAAAATTTAACACACTGAGCACAGCCAAGAGCCAGAAGAAGTAATCAAGATGGCCGTAGTTCAAGTTGTCCGCAATCCATCCTGGTTTGCCACCCCTAGTACTAATTTTGCCGACAATTGTGACTAAAAAAGAACTCAAATAGTTGCCAAGTGCTGCGGTGGTGAGCGATAGAGCAGCGCACAAGCTTCTCATGGAATCAGGTGCTTGTTCATAGAAGAACTCCAGTTGTCCAATAAATGTGAACACTTCTGCACAACCTATTATGAAGTATTGAGGTACCTGCCAGAATACTGAAACTGGGATCAGCTCTGCATCAAATAGGTTATGTTTCCTCACTATTCCAAGCCTAACAATCTCCAAAACAGCTGCAGATACCATAGCAAAAACTGATATGACCAGTCCAATGCCCATTCTCTGCAGCTGAGTCAAGCCATTTTTGCGACCGGTAATTCTCCTGGCAAATGGGGTGATTATTCTGTCGTAAATCGGAACCCAGACAATGACACTGATTGTGTCAAAAACGCTGAGTGATGCTTCTGGGATCTTGAAGGTAGTGTTTCCAAAGCGCGTCTCCATGACTACGGCTTGTGATACAAATAAATTTCCCATTTGTCCATAAACAGCGCTGAAGATAATACCAGTGGCCCAAACAGGAAGTAATCTTAAGATTGATTTTAGCTCCTCCACTTGTGTCACGGTGCAAAGTCTCCATGCACTTACTTTTGGTTCAGTTATGCGATCGGATTCTGTCTCCACTGCTGCCTTGTCAAAGAAACTGAAAAAATAACACAATTGGACAGGAAATTTAGAACCTAAAAAGAAAAATAATGGAGTAGCAATAAAAACTGAAGTATACATAGCAATGCAATCATTGCTATTTGATCTCCCTGCATCAGTTATTTAGGGTGTGTATAGCAATTGATCAGTTCAAATCAATTCTGACTCATCTTAATTTAGTTTCTCCTGGTTTCTAGGAAATAATAGACCTACACGAGATGCTCCTCTTTTTGCTTATAGACTTCAATGGATTAATCAATTCTGAAACACACAATACTGTAATTGGAAAGATGATGTAGCACAAGGCTTCTTATCTCAAAGCATACCTGAAGGCTTTTGTGTGCTCGAGCTTGCGACTGCCTACAATAGTGCATTCCTCATTTGCAACCTCGTAGAGTAGAGATTTGTCAGCAGGCAGTGGAACATCATATTTTCTCAAAGATGCCACCAAGACCTGGCAAAGGCGAGTTAGAGGACTGCCTCCAGGTATCTGATAACGGTAGATTCGGGTACCCGAAAAGAAGAAAACCACAGCTACTGCCATGGTGGCAGCAGGTATACCGAACCCCCATCCCCACCCCACATGCAATTGTATATAGACCAATAAAGATGAAGCAATTAGTGCCCCGATGTTGATACTGAAATAGAACCAATTGAAGAAAGAGCCTTTGTAGTTTTTCTCGGTTTCATCAGCATCATCAAATTGGTCTGCTCCATAGGACGAGACGCAAGGCTTGATCCCTCCAGTTCCAAGAGCAATTAGGTAGAGTGCAAAGAAGCAAACGCCTGTCTGAGTGCCTGTTGGCTGGCAAACATCTTTAGCAGAACAGGTGGGTTTCAGGCCTGGGACTGATGCCGACATTGTCAGAAGTGTCATACCCTGTAACAAAATTATAAAATCACCTTTTGGCGTCTCATGATTAAAACAGATCTCAAATCAAACAAATTTTTATACTACTTGACCTGGATTCCATTAAAATTTCAGCAAATAAAATTTTTGAAAAAGTGTCATAACTAGAAGTAGCCCGGAAACAGATATAACAAAACATACCAATTTTTGTTACAAATGAAAACCACAGAGTTTGAACACTTGTACATGTCGGTGTTGGGAATGGTTGTCTTTAATTCTTCAAAAAAAAAAAAAAAAAAAGAAAAAGAAAATTGAGGTGATAATCCTAATTTTCGTGAAGAATCTATCAATTAAAATGGAAAATTACAATGACATAGATGATTGAGAAGCTGGCGATTGTCCAATATCTTCCGAGATATGAATCAGCAAGAAATGCTCCTAATAATGGCATGATATAGCATGTTCCTGACCAATTTGAGAGATTTCTTGAGGCATCAGAAGTGTGCTGATTCAGTTGCTTCGTGAAATAAATCATCAGATTGCTGCTCATTCCATAGTACGCCAGTCTTTCACAGCATTCATTTCCTAACACCAAAAAGCACAAAAAGGTTAAAAATATCGTCCCAAGAATGCACCAGTCCAACAAGAGTAAAACTGACATGAAACAATTACCAAGAATATAAGGGCAGGCCTTCCAGGTTCCAGTCTTCCTCTTATCTGCAGGTTTCTTTCGATAATCAACTGTTCCATATTTGGTGTAATTATCATTTGCTTCCATGATGTCCAGCAAAAGGGTGAGCAGTTAATCCGCTGATCTCCCTTGAAGAATTACTTGGTAGTCTATGATACCAAGAAAATTAGGTGGCATGAGACTCAAAAGATAAGTCCACAATTTAAAGATTCACATGACCCAATTCTAAATTTATTACTAAAAGATTTTCACCAAGATTGTTTGTTGAGTGTAGTTTTCGAAATCTACTTTTATGGTATTGGACAATGTGCATTAGTTTTGCAATCAAATTTCCATTTTCAACAAATACATATGACCTGGACACAAAATTAGTCCCAGTACATTACTTTGCAGTGTGGATGCAGTAACTGTCAGAGATTTACTCTTGTGCTGTGTTAATGGGATGGCAAAAATATGATTTACTTAAAATTACCCTATTTTAAGTACTTTGAATTTCTTACCGAAAAAAGGTACTTTGACATAGCCACACACAAAATCCCGAGTGCATGTATTTGAGGTATAATCGAGTATTATATCCTATATTACCTTTTTTAAATATCCTAGCAATAGCAAAACTTGCATGAAAGTTGCAGTTTAATTCTGAGGTAAAACTCGTTATCTCTTAGCACAATATATCAAAAAGAATTAGAAATTTCCTTCCCAAAAAAAAAATGATATAAATTTTCCAGCAGGAAGTGTGCCCCCTTGTGGAATAAACCTTAACAAGTCTGTTTTCCCTTTTGTTTTTGTATTTTTTGTACTTTTCTCCCTTTCTAGTTATAAGCAGACCCGGGGGGGGGGGGGGGGGGGGGGAGGGAGGATTTCAACATCAACATTAAAGATCGACAATCAAGTCATCAACCGACTGTATTTATAGCCACTTTGTGTCTTTTTCCATATGAACCCGAATTTCTTTTAGGCTGCAAAATAGTAATGAAATATAAGAAATATATTGCTCATTTCCGATTGCCTCTACCATGATCAACATAACAATGGAGAAAATTGCATGCTGGAAACAAATTTAAACGACAACAAGAAAAGAAAATATAGAAATGAAAAGATAAAAATTTTCTATCTGATGGAGAAGAAAAATATGTTAAAAAAGAATAATAACTAATATTATGTTGTAGTAAGATGCGAAGAAATTATGTAAAACAAGTGTGGCTAAAGAAAGTATAATGGGGTGAGTAACATACCTGGAAAAATATCAGATGACTTGGCCGAATTCACAGGAGAAAGTGAAACAGAGGATCTTAGGAAGAAATGTAGACTTCCTTAAGCCCTGTGTTTCCTGGAAATTATTCAATTTATGAATCTACATTGGCTTTATATAAAAGAATTTAGTGAATTGGAATTAAATGAGGTGTTTGACCTGTTGAATATACATTGAATAACATTGGTATTTCTATCTTTGTCCACGAACAGCGATAGAGAGCCATTGCCAATAAATTGTCATCAACTGATAGTCTCCATACATGCTGGAACTACAATTATTTATTGCAATTGGAAAATAATAGTAATATTTGTTTTTTTTTTATTAAATATTTTTATTGTTTAGCTAGAAAACAAAGGAAAATTATTTTTCAAATTTATCTGTCTTTAGGCAAAAAATGTACCTAATTTTTACAGCTAAAATCTCAAAAAAATAAAAAAGCTACTTCATATTTTAGGTTGAGCGAACTTAATGTTTCACCAAAAATAAATTATTTAATTTACAATGATTGAAAATTAAATGTTTTTGTGAATTTAATTTTTTTTTAGAGAAAGCAAGATAAAGGAGATACAGATTTTTATTCCAACAATTAAAACAATAATGGAAAAAAATGGAAAGAACACCATAATATTGGCTTCTTGTAGCTTCTCTTATGAAAATTATTTACTAAGTTTCTTAAGAGTTATGGTAAAGAATATACAGGTTTTACATGATTATATGTGTGTGTGTGTGTGTGTGTATTCTTGACTGTTTACACAAATAATGTTTTGAACAAATAAGCGAATGCCAACCTTCAAATTCAAAGAACAAGGGTAATCATAGTAAAAGTATACTGTCTAAGTTTAGCTACCTGACTTAAATTTATAAGTTTGTTTAAAAGAATTTGATTTCATTAACGTTGGATGCGGACCCTAACGCTAATTTTTTGAATTGAACTGTAAAGTGCGAATTAATTAGGAAAGTTTAATATTCAATTTTTCATTTTGTGGCTGGATGATATCATTGATATGCAAAGTTTTCTGCGCATTCCCTTGTCCTTGGACGATGACTCTGTAAAGAATCTTCCATGCTGGAGTTTTCATGTGGAATTGGAGTCCAAATCTGTTGTTGAGAAGAGTCATTATTAGCAAAGCTAAAAATAGCACGCGCTTAACAAGCCGAAGATTCTGTGGGTATCATTATAATAGTCTTTATATTATGAGGCTGAGTTTTATACATAGGTGTCCTCAGAAATGGCAAAATGAAGTGCAATGGTTAAGCCATCATCTCAGGAACACAAATTTTGTAGGAAGAATAAGGAAGATTAGCACTAGAAATGAGAGTGCACTATATTTGTAGATCTAGAAACCAGGTGATGTCTGTAGGGGAAATATTCAATATACAAACTGTAATACAAAGAACTGTAGAAGAAATGAAGTGTGCAGTGGCTACATGGAGAGGAATCGAAAGAATGAAAACAGAAGATGGAGTTGGTTATGGAGTGGGGTTTTGATTTTCGTATATTTACATAGAGTAGGATAGAACAGGATGAAATTGTGTAATTGAGCTATGCTCAAAGTGAGACTATGTCCAGATGAACACCAGTAGTACCAATAAATTCAACTTTCGGCCTTTAAAAAATTAAAAAAAAAAAGCTACAATGGCACGCACTAGGATCTATTTTGCGTACACATTTGGTTTTGGTGATTCACACTTGAAACAGAAGACAAAGAAAAAAAGAATTCACATTGTTACCTCATGATTACGGCATTATACTTACTCAGGTTTCTGTCACTCTGGGTCAGATGGCAATTCTCACTTCTTCTGAAGATAATTCTTCTGAATGCACCTTTATCTCTATCACAATGCATACAGTGCAAGATTGAAACAGCTGATTTGGATCGTATGTTGGATGTTTGAGTCTAAATTATGTACTGCATTCGAGGAACAATACAGTAAAATGAACTTTACCACAGCCGGCTCTATGAAGATATTTTACAGACCTTTTTCCAGTAAATATTCTGCATAACTTTCATAAGATTCCAATTTTCTACAAGGTCCAAGCAGAAGGCCAAACTTCTCAAATTTAGCGACCTTATACAATTTTACCACATGGTTGAAACAAATAAAATAGAGAACTATAAAATTATAGGTCAACCCTAATTCCCTAATTCCCCAATCCAATTTCTTCTATTTGAAGCTGCAATAATTAGTGAAGAGTTCCGACTGCCTTCTTGTATGTATACCATTGGGCAATCACAAGAAAAACTCCAAAATTTAGCGCACTGAGCCCACCCAAAAGCCAGAAGAAGCAATCGAGATGGCCGTAGTTTAAGTTGTCCGGTATCCATCCAGGTTTTCCACCCCTAGTACTAATTTTGGTAACAATTGTTACTAAAAAGGAACTTAAATAGTTACCAAGTGCTATAGTGGTGAGCGATAGAGCAGAGCAGAAGCTTCTCATGGAATCAGGTGCTTGTTCATAGAAAAACTCCAGTTGTCCAATTAATGTGAACACTTCTGCACAACCTATTATGAAATACTGAGGTACCTGCCAGAATACTGAAATTGGGATCAGCTCTGCATCATATAGATTATGTCTCCTCACTATTCCGAGTCTAACAATCTCCAAAACAGCAGCACATAACATAGCAAAATCTGAAATGACCAGTCCAATGCCCATTCTCTGCAGCTGTGTCAAGCCATTTTTGCAACCGGTGATTCTTCTCACAAATGGGGTAATTATTCTGTCATAAATCGGGACCCAGAGAATGACACTGATAATGCCAAAAATGCTAAGTGATCCTTCTGGGATCTTGAATGTAGTGTTACCAACCCGTGAGTCCATGAGCATGGCTTGCGATACAAACAAATTCCCCATTTGTGCGTAAACAGCATTGAAAATAATACCAGAGGCCCAAATAGGAAGTACTCTTAAGATTGATTTTAGCTCCTCTACTTGTGTCACAGTGCAAAGTTTCCATGCACTCACTTTTGACTCAGTTATGCGATCGGATTCTGTCTCCACTGCTGCCTTGTCAAGGAAACTGAAAAAAAAAAAAAAAAAACACGACAGCTTTCATTTAGAAAACTGGGACAGGAAAATAAAAACCTGAAGAGAAAATAATGGAGTAGCAATAAAATTTGTAGTACACAGAGCAATACTGTAATTAGAAAGCTGATGAAGGATTTTATCTCAAAGCGAACCTGAAGGCTTTTGTGTGCTCGAGCTTGCGACTGCCTACAATAATACATTTCTCATCTGCAATTTCGTAGAGTAGAAATTTGTCAGCAGGCACTGGAACGTCATATTTTCTCAAAGAAGCAACCAAGACCTGGCAGAGGCGAGTTAGGGGACTGCCTCCAGGTATCTGATAACGGTAGATTCGAGTGCCTGAAAAGAAGAAAACCACAGCTATTGTCATGGTGGCAGCAGGTATACCGAACTCCCATCCCAAACCGACATGCAAATGCAATCGTGTATAGACCAATAAAGTTAATGAAATTAGTGCCCCAATGTTGATACTGAAATAGAACCAATTGAAGAAAGAGCCTTTGTAGTCTTTCTCAGTTTCATCAGTATCATCAAATTGGTCTGCTCCATAAGACGAGACACAAGGCTTGATCCCTCCAGTTCCAAGAGCAATTAGGTAGAGTGCAAGGAAGCAAACTCCTGTCTGAGTGCCTGTTGGCCGGCAAACATCTTTAGCAGAACAGGTGGGTTTTAGGCCTGGGACTGATGCCGACAGTGTCAGAAGTGTCATACCCTGTAACAAAAATATAAAGTCAATTTTTGGCATCTCGTGACTGAAACAGATCTCAAATCAAACATATTTCTATACTTCTCCTTGACTTGGATTCCACTAAAATTTCAACAAATTAAAATTTTTGATAAAGCTTAGTAACTAGAAGCAGCCCGGAAACAGGCGTAAGAAAACATATCAATTTTTGTTAAAAATGAAAACCACAGAGTGTAAACACTTGTACATGCCAGTGTTGGGAATGGCTATCTTTAATTCTTAAAAGAAATGGAAGAAATTGACGGGATAATCCTAATTTTCGTGAAGAATCAATTAGCAGTGGAAATGAAAAGTTACAATGATGTAGATGATTGAGAAGCTGGCAATTGTCCAGTATCTTCCGAGATATGAATCAGCAAGAAATGCTCCTAATAATGGCATGATATAGCATGTTCCCGACCAATTTGAGAGATTTCTTGAGGCATCAGCAGTATGCTGATTGAGTTGCTTTGTGAAATAAATCATCAGATTGCTGCTCATTCCATAGTACGCCAATCTTTCACAGCATTCACTTCCTAATACCAAAAAGCACAAAAAGGTTAAAAATTTATTGTCCCAAGAATGCACCAGTCCAACAAGAGTAAAAACTGACATGAAACAATTACCAAGAATATAAGGACAGGCCTTCCAGGTTCCAGTCTTCCTCTTATCTGCAGCTTTCTTGCGATAATCAACTGTTCCATCTTTGGTGTAACTATCATTTGCTTCCATGATGTCTAGCAAAGGGTAAGCAATTAATCCGCTGATCTCCCTAGAAGAATTACTCAAACTTGGTAGCGTATGGTACCAAGAAAATTAGGTGCCATAGGATATTAAAAGATAAGTCCACAATTTAAAGATTTACATGACCCAAATTCTAAATTTATTACTAAAAGGTTTCGACCAACATTTGTGTGTTTGGTGTAGTTTTCGAAATCTACTTCTATTGTATTTGGACAATGTAAATTAGTTTGGCAACTTATCTCCAGTTTCAGCATATACATTTAACCTAAACACAAAATTAATCCCAGTGCATTGCTCTGTTAGAGATTTTCTCGTGTTGTGCTCTGTTAATGGGATGGCAAAAATATGATTTACTTGTAATTACCCCATTTTAAGTACTTACTTTCGTACCCATAAAATGTACTTTTGCTATCCAAGCACAAACCTCCCAGATGCACATATTTAGGTATAATTAAATCTTTTCCTATTTTTTCTCTTTTATACTAGCAATTAAAAAAGTTGTTGGAAGTTTGCAGCTCAATTCAAAGGTAAAACTATTTCTTTGGACAATACATCAAAAAAATTAGAATTTTCCAGTATGAAGGGCTCCTCTTATGGGAGAAACCATACAACTTTGTTTTGCCGTTCTTCTTGTGCTTTTCTTCTTTTCTAGTTATATGGACGTGGGGGATTTCAACATCAACATTAAAGATTGACAATCAAGTAATCAACCGACTGTATTGTATTTATAGCCACTTTTGTGTCTTTTTTTCCATATCAACCCAAATTTCTTGTAGTTTATATAAAAGAATAATGAAACACTAAGAAATGTATTGCTCATTTCCGATGACCTCTCTAGCATGATCAACATAACAATGGATAAAATTGCATGCTGGAAAAAATTTAAAACAACAAATAACAAAAGATGAAGATTTTCTTTATCTGATGATGAAGAAAAATATGTCAAAGAAGAACAATTCCTAATACTACGCTGTAGTAAGTGGTGAAGAAGTCAGGTATAACAAGTATGGCGAAAGAAACTCTAATGGCGTGTGTTAACATACCTGGAAAATGATCAAATGAGTTTGTCGAACTAACAGGTGAAAGTGAAATAGACGATCTTAGGATGAAATGCAGACTTCCTTAAAGCTGTGTTTCCTAGATCTTAGGATGAAATGCAGACTTCCTTAACGCTGTGTTTCGTAGAAATTATTCAAGTAATGAATATTCGCTTTATAAAAAGGAATTTAGTGAATGGCCATTAAATGAGGGATTTGACCTGTTGAATATATACAGAATAGCGTTGGTAAGTATTTCTATCTTCGTCCACGAACAGCGATAGATAGTCACTGCCAATGACCTGTCATCAGCCGATAGTCTCCGTGCATGGAGGCGCATCAATGGAAAAAAAATTAACTATTGCAATTGGAAAAGAATAATAGTATGAGTGGATATGTTAAATCAATCCGATCCATGACCCTACCTGTAGACTTTATGGCTTAAAATAGAGTCATTTAAGTATTCTTACGTCAATTTCTTATGTCAGCATACATCAATATTATACTGATATGGTACTTTTTTAGACCTCAAGGTTCACAAGTGAAACCGTAAATCAAATCTATCTAAAAATCTCCTAGAAAGTGATATATTTTAGAGTCACACTAAATTTTTTGCATCATTTTACATGGTTTACTATGACTTTTGAACAACATTAATATGAGCACGTAATTTTTGAATATACCACGTAGTCTACAAGTTAGAACATAATGTGGGGTTTTTTTTTTTTTTTTTGAGAGTAATTTTTTAATATACCACGTAGTCTACAAGTTAGAACATAATGTGGACTTTTGTTTGGGGATGCTTGTAAAAGTTTCATGACAGATTCTTATTAACCAATAACTGAAATAAATATATAAAGGATTGGTTAAAGACACACTAATGCAGCATGCTTATTTAATTCTTACATCATTACTGAAGTCAATATTTTACTTTGTTTCTGTAGTAGAATGAAAGTTTGTCACATGAATATTGATATATGCATTAGTTATATTGTTCTCATTCAAAGTTTCAAACAGCACGTCGTATGCTACTCCCTCCATCCTATAAATTTAGACCTGTTTCTTTTTTTACACGGATTAAAAAATACAGTTAATGTGATTGCAATAATAATTTTTTATTTATACTTTTCTCAAATACCCTTTATTAATATTAGATCATTTATTTAAAATGAAGAACACGTATTACTATATTGTTCTTAGAACTTTAAGTACTTTAATTTTTAATGCACATTAAATATAAACATATTAATAAAATTATAACGTAACTACTCTTTAAAAAAAGAAATAAGCCTATAATTTGGGACAGAGGGAGTAATACTTATTGGTGTTTTTTGACCTTGGGGATGCAAGTAGAACGAGACTAAAATTCGTCATCCCAATTTCAAATACAAATTGTTCTACAACATACCCCTCTCCACTCGGTGCTTGCCCAAACAAAACCAGCCAAAAAAATAAAATAAAATAAAAAAGAAGAAAAAGAAATTAAAAGCGCCAAGAATGTTTTTAAGCGCCACATATGAATGATGCCCTCAGTAATGCATAGTTTTTTCAATTAATTCACAATACAGTAAACTAATATCATCAAAATTCTTATGTAGGAGCAAGTAACGATGATAAATTACTGAATATTGATATTATTATCTCCTTGAATACTTGTAACCACGAAACATATTTTCTACTCCAATAAAAAAAAAATGAAGCAATATCATATTCTTGACAAAAGAAACAATTAAGCCAAGTCGCTGTTTTTGCATAGTTCCATGAAGCAACAACGTCCTTGGTGCCTTTCAAATTTATTTTTCCAAGTGCCAAAATTAGAAAAATTAGGCCCTCGGGTTATGTATTTTGGCGTACACTAACCTATCTTAGCAGTGTTTTCAAAATCACAATCCTACCTAAAATCTCTTTTAGGAGATGAAAACATGTTGAATAGTCGAATTGATTGTTAATTTCGCTCAAAGATAACAACCAAGTAATAATTTGATGATAATTAACTCTCTTAGATATTCCTTGACACATTTTTCGTAGTAAATATTTCTCGCGTGGCCAAGCTGATCAGTGGAGTCATTATGGTAGATGATTGCTGAATGTGATTAAAATCTCAATGAGGCTGAAAATTTTTTCTTTTGTACTTTATTTTAATTTTCCATTTTTTCTTTGTTGTATCACCCTTTATGTTTACTCATTTTCAGTGTTAAGTAGTATTTGTTGTTGATATTATTGCAAACAATTTAAATAATGTAATTTTATAAATCAAGCCCTAAAAAATGCGATTTGCTGTTATATTTTTTGACCATCTCTTATAAAAAAAATAAAAAAATACTATGATGTAATGGAAGACAAAGCAAATCCTCTTTCTTTCCTTTTTTTTTTTTTGGTTGTTGCACCCCTTCTTTTGTTGTTACTGTGTTCTCCAGTTCAATCAACGTGCTCTCATTTTCCCAATGACTGAACTATTGTTTATGGTTTTTGAGTATGGGCAGGCATGGGACAAGACAACTTCGTATAGGATGGGCCGATGGTCCAGCATAACAACGGAATGCCCAATTCAACCTGGACAAGCCTATGTTTACGACTTGACAATCACGGGCCAGAGAGGATCACTTTGGTGGCATCCTCATTGCTCACGTCCTCTGGGTCAGGGCTACTGTCCACGGTACATTTGTCATCCGCCCGCCCAAAGCTTTGCGAACCATACTTATTTCCCAGCCCACATGAGGAAGTGGCCCTGACATTAAGTTACCTATTATTTTTTTAACAGAAATTACTAAGTCACAGCATCGTCTTTAAGCAGAGATATTTGATCTAAAATAAATTTTATCATTTAAGTGATGAGAAAAAATAAGATGACATTGGAAGACAGATGTTGAATTGGTTATTGATGGTGCCTGATGGTTTTGAACCTGACATTGCTCGGGAAGAGAGAGTCGATACATAAGATGACATGCAAAATAAGAAACATGAGAAGCACATGAGGGTGAACCCCGATGTGCCTCGGATGATCAAGTTAGTAAATTAATCAAAGAAAAATATTAGAAGGATTTTTTAGAGTAAAATAGTGAGGATACCTCGCCAATAGGTGGGTGAATAGTTTATATATGAGAGAAAAGTCAAGGTGTGTCATAGTTTGACACCCTATGAGTCGTAGGTAGACAAATAAGCTGGATAGTCACAATCAAAGTTCATGGCAGTTACATCAAGTGTTATCACCTTTTTCTTGTATAATGATCTCATTTTAACTATTTAGCAAGCCTTGATTGGGAATAGTTCGGTTCTTATAATGATGTAAACTGAGGTGTTATCGTACCTGAGTTGACGTGTAAACCAAGCGACAATATTATCATTCATACTATAAAATCAATACATCATCTATTAGTAATAACTAATGTTCTTTCCCACCTGAATTATTACAACCCATAAATCTATTAGCCATCTTATGCTTTTGCTATTGGAAGGGACCAGCAAAGGCCCTACGGAGTTGGGAATTCTGAGGAGTTATATACTTTGAGACGACTAAGAGCAAGTTCCTGTGGCCTCATCTTGTCTGATGATAAGGCAATTACAAGCCAGGCTTAATCAAAAGTGAGTTAATCTGATTGCCATTGTTACAAATTAATGATCTTACACTTTGGGCATATGGACTTTGCTTTTACCTTTCTTGGATCACAATAAGAGACCTGAAAACATAACCTAATTAATGGGTAGAAATGCCCTTCCCCGTATTGGGCTTTAGCGTCCGGATCAGTCCAGGTTGTGACGTATTGGGTTGGGCTGTTAAATTTCAGCCTCTGCAGTTATCAATGAAGCAATGAAAATCAGGCTTGGCAGCTGATGTTTCCGAAGCTCACACAATCGAGAATGTAGAGGTCAAGTTCTCAACATACCGATGAAATTTGAGGATTTAAGCTGTATACAGCTTGACGTTTCAGATCGGACCACATTATGTACGATTCGATCTAGACTACTCAAACTTCATTTTATTAAAAATAAAATAAAATTTGAACTGAACGGCCCAAACCAATTGCTTAACATGTTAGTAAGCGTGTAAGCGTGAATGCACCAAAACTAACTCCTTAGGATGAAACTAGAGGACTGAATCTACTCATGGAATATGCAGAACTTTAATCCAATTTATTTCTTTGTTACACTACTTGCTTGATTAATGTTATTTGATCTTAGTGATTTTTGTTTTTCTGAATACACAGAAGGGTTCAATTTGCCGGTGGAATCAGGCAAGAGATACATGCTGATAATTATGAATGCTTCACTTAATGCAGAACTTTTCTTCGAGATTGCTGGTGGTCACAAGCTCACAATAGTTGAGTTGATGCCGCATATGCAAAACCATTCACAACCGAAACTATTTTAATAGCATCAGGCCAGACAACCACCAATGGCAGGTTCGGCATTGATGGACGCCCCTATTGCAGTTGGTAACCTTACTGCCACTGCCACTGCCACTGCCACACATTACATTATTCAAGCACCCTTTCTACTATTGCCACCACCTTGACTAGTCTGCCGCCTAAAAACGCAACCCCTGTGGCTACAAAATTTATGGACTCTCTCAGAAGCCTGAATTCGGAAGAGTACCTTGCCCAAGTTCCTGTGGTCATTGATCATTCTCTTCTTTACGCCACTGACCTTATCAAATCCTGTTCTTGTGCCAATGGTAGCCAAGTCGCGGCTGGTATCAATAATCTCAGCTTTGTCATGCCCAGCTATTCTTCTTAGTGCGCATTTCTTTAATATAAGTGGAGCATTCACGGATGATTTTCCAGGGAATCCGTTAATGCCGTATAACAGGCAATCAGCCCACCAACGTGAGGACTACGAAAAGAACTAGGCTTTATAGGCTTGCCTTCTGACATTCAGTCTCGCTAGATACTGGGATTAGCCCTGAAAGCCATCCAATTCATTTGCATGGCTTCAATTTTTATTTATTTATTTTTTTCCGATTTGGAAGGCGTTTAGGCAATTTCAACCCCACAAAGATCCCAAGAATTTTAATCTTGTTGACCCTGTTGAAAGGAATACGGTTGGAATGATTACTGGTGGCTGGGTTGCCGCCAGACTCAGGGCGGATAATCTTGGTATTGTTCTGCTATCAAAATTAATTTTTCTTCTTGTATTATGTGACACTAGATGTTGTTGTTCACGATGAGAGTTAAGATGCAAACATCACATGACACCTTGATTGAGATAAAACACCATCAATTTATATTTTGTCAAATCATTATTTGTTCACGGCATATGGACAAAATGTTAAAGGACAAATTTGGTAGACAAATAATGCCTTGTATAATTTAACGAATTCTACAGGCTAAATACTTGTTTCCAAGTACACAAGTACCTTGTTAATTTGCAGAGAATGCTCTTTATCTCCTTCAATCAATCATTGAACTATAATTATTTAATTAAATATTTTATTGATAAGTGCAACTTTTTAGTAATTTTGTGTAACAATTCTCATTTTCTCCTTCTAGTGTTGTGGTTCTTGGACTGCCATTCACGCTACATGGGAACTTAAGATGGCATTTGTGGTGGACAATGGGAACGGACCAGATGAATCCCTTCTACCACCACCCACAGAATTACCCAGTTGTTGAGAAATCCCCCAGGCACTTGCTTGTACATTTTTGTAGATTTTCTTCCTTCAAAAATTAAAGAAAGGAACGGTAGATACTCGTAATAAAGCTGGACAGTTCCTTTGTAGTACTGGGTACATGACCCCCCTTTTACACCTTGCAATCTAAAAGAGTAACACATAAGTATACTGATGCATACTGATACAAGAAAGTAATGTAAGTATGGTTATGTGACTTTATTTAAGGCTAAAAAGTCCTAAGATGGATTGTGGACCGAGTCGATATAAGAATTTTCCCTTTTATATCCATCGGCTTATTGCCACAGAATTGAGATAAGGACCAGATGAATACCATAAATTGAAGATCTAGAACATAATTGAAAAGGTTAAGAAGATACTTGATACAATTGTTTCTGAATCTGATATTCTGGTCCTCAATTCCTGGTGCAAAATGCAAGTGTATTTTTGAATCGAACTTTATTGTTTTTGCTTCGACATTTTAATTACACTAAGGTGAGATTCTGTCCAAATAAAGTTTATTACAGCATTTCTTTATAAAACATTTGATCATCGTGGTTAAGAATGCGAACCATTTGCGCAAGTGGAGAATTGCATCGTTAGTTCCTAATACTCAATCGAGTTTCACCTTAGCCTGTTAATTAATTTTTTGAATTGGCATAATTAGTCCTTTAATTTTTAAATTTATATCTTGAAGTAGAGTCGAAGTCAAATTATTAAGTAATTAACAAATAGTAAGTGGTTTTAGGTGAAAATTTGGCGCACACAAGTATCTCTTGACCTGAAAACTGCTTGCGATAGTTTAATGGGTTCAATTAACTTTGGTTGGTGTAGATAGATATCAGATTTTATAGGTGGTGGGAAAAAAAAAGGAAAATCAATGAGAGCCTATGTATAAATATTACAGACTACAATTTTTTTTCCTTTTAGAAAGAATTGGCAATTAATTACGAATAATCATTCATATGCCACTACATCTTTACTCGAAAAACAAGAGAAAGAATTTCTACACTCATTCAATACCATTCAAACTATATTGTTAAATACAAAAAAAATCTCATGGTCGAAAAAGAAATGCTGCCATATTACCAAATATTTTTTGGGATTTGTTTTGATGATGTTCTTTTTGTAATTTTTTTTTCTTGAGATGACGTTCTTTCTTGTTCTAATCACTTTTACAAAAGGTTCTAGAATGTGGCATGTATTGCTCTCATTTAGGCTTGGTCTATTTCCTCTGTCATTTTCTTTCTTGCACTTTCTTCACTCGTTCATTTTGTCTCACAAATTAAAAACAAAGGGAATTTGATGGAGCCTTGGAGGTGTCATCAGGAATATATTTGAACACTGATCATGATGGAGAACTGTGTAATGTACAAATATTCCAAATAATAATTGTTCTAATCTGCATTCAAACTAAGGAAAAATACTACTGCATGAAAGGTGCTATTCACCAACTATAAAACTCTCAAGTCGGATTGACAAGCCGCCCGGTAACAGAACCCACAGAAGATCAATTTTCCAAAAGATCTTCCCCAACAAGCTTTGAAATAATTGCTCACTTTGACAAAAATTATCTGAAGTACAGCTCATGTTACTTGCCAGAAAATCAAGAAATACAGCTCATATCAATAATTCATGAACTTGTTCTATTTGGTCAATCGTTATATAAATAGATAACTTACAAAGTATAATTTCTTACTCAGGAATTAAAATGTCTTTATCCAATCGAATCCTTTCTGAACTCATCACAAGCAAATGTGAACTTTATGGTTCAAAGTTTTTAATTTATGTCTCACAAAAGGTCTCTGCATCTCAATGTTTGATATGAATAGCATTTGCATTTTTTTTTATATATAAAAAATGTTAAATATTAAAAGTTTCCAGAACCTTGTGATTTGTGAACTCAGATTTGTCTCTATACATGTTTTGACAAAATCAATGATTAGACTCTCTAATTGTGAGTAATTTATGCCATAATATTGACACATCAAATGGAAGCTTTTTGTTAAAGCCCACAGCCACTGCTGAGTTTTATTACTTTTTTAAGAGTAAAAAAAATTAGCAGGTAGGGTTTCAATTTATTCACATGTAAATCTCTTGACCATTTTTCAGGAAGCCACGTAATATTCTTCATATGGACGTGTTAGCTAAGATTTATTGTGATTCCATTCTTCTCCATGTGGGGATAGCTGAAAATTTCTACTTCTACTCACAATTGAAATCGTTTCACCAGAGTAAAAAGGAAGGAATCTGACATAATAATTCCATTTTGGATCAATATAACCAGTGGTCTGGATAGCATTTTAACAAATATAATAACATCGTTCATAATTTGTTTCGATGGTCTATATTTCACATGTATCTAATAGTCAACTAGTTAATGTAACTTAGAAGCTATATTACAAAATGGTGAAGATGTCGTTCGTATGCTTTAATCTCTCAAGTGTCATTTTCGTCCACAAATCTAACTAAAACGACATTGTAGCAAAGATCTCTCCTTTAAAAAGTGCAGTCTAACGTAACACCCACAAACAAAGTAGTACTACTAGAACAAGTAGAAGAAGATCACACATACACACACACACACAATTGTGCACACACACGAAGATGGCTACATGGCTTCGAGTCTTGGCGATGGTAGCTTGTTTACTTTCGTCATTGGTTGAATGCAAGATTCGTATTTACAAGTTCAATGTAAGTATACACATTCTTCCTATTTACTCATTGCGTTTTTCTGGCTTGCAATCGCTTGGTAGAGTCTCATAATGAGGGTTCTATAGCCGAGGAGAAGCCGAAGTTGCTCACGAAATTTGTTATAGAACTACAGATTATCCTTGTTCAGAATGTATGCGATACCCTTTCTACATTGTTAGGAAAAAAAATGAATGATATTAGAGTTTATGGTTTGTTTTCTTGTTGATAGATCGTGTCATCTTATGTCTTGTTAAACGTACTAAATTAAGGAGGATCCATCTTAAGTTTTTTTTTTTTTTTTTTTTCTGGGGCTAGGATGCATAAGCAGTATGGCATTAAAGTTAAAGAGTTGTTTTTGTACGACGTAGCATCAATTTGATACAGTTAAATTGATCACTAATGTTAAGATATTGTTAATAATTAGAACAAAAAAATAGTATGCATTTTGCAGAGTTTACCAGATAATGCAAGAAGTCCGGAGCACAGACTCCAGTCGAGGTCAACAAATTAAACTCTTAGATAGTAATTCATGATTGTTGAATGATTTTTCATAACTCGTTTGGAAACAAATCGAATAAAATGAAGATCAAAATGCTACGTTAAAGTTTGGGCTGCGAGTGCATGCAGGTAATGATGACGAACAGTACAAGACTATGCTCCACTAAGCCCACAGTTACGGTTAATGGACATTTCCCGGGTCCAACAATCTTTGCCAATGAAGACGACAACGTCCTCATCAAGGTTGTCAACCAAGTCAATTACAATATGACCATCCACTGGTTAGTCTACAAATTTTCGTTGATCTATTCGTTCAGTTCGCTTTTGTCTAGTTCTAAATATTAAAAAAAAAAAAAAGATTCTTCATTTAAATTTTTCTTGAGTTGACCTGTCCAAGTCATTTAGGTAACACATCATGGTGTTACAATATAATACTAATTGGAATATAAAGAAAAGACCATCTACAATAGAAATATTAGAAAATGGGTGATGAAGATAGTAACATGTAATCCTTTAAATCTCGACAATGTAATCCATGAAATATATGGCAGTACTTTGGCAGAAAAAGCCAGAAAATGAAAAATAATAAATAAATAAATAGCCTTTTTTCTTCCAAGTTCCAACTCATTTCTTTTTCAAGTTCTCAAATAACCTCGTCAATGATATATTGGTGCTCTCATATCTTTGACCCAGATGTACTTTTATTAATTTTTTATCAGAACAAATTTTCTGTGTACATATCCTAAATCCGTCGTTTTTTATTTTCTGTAGAGAACTGAAATTATAGAACTTAGAATTTTGATGAAATTAAAGCTTAATACAAGAGGAAAGTGCAGAACATGTTATTTTTGTAAAATCATCTTGAATCTCAGTTTACAACGTTATTATACCGTTCACCAATAAAAAGAAAAACAAAATGAATTGTTAATGGTGAACGCTTGATTTATCTTTTGAATTATGGGCAGGCACGGAATAAAGCAATTTCGTAGTGGCTGGGCTGACGGGCCAGCGTTCATAACCCAGTGTCCAATTCAACCTGGGCAAAGCTATGTTTACAACTTCACAATTACAGACCAGAGGGGAACACTTTGGTGGCATGCTCACATCGGCTGGCTCCGGGCCACTGTCCACGGAGCACTTGTTATCCGTCCTAAAGTTGGCGTACCTTACCCCTTTCCCAGCCCAGATAATGAAGTTGTGATCGTTTTAGGTCGTAATGTTTAAACAGAAATTAGCTGTTTTTTTAATCATTTCTTAGGGAAAAAAAATTGGTACCCCTTTTTTTTTTTTTTTTTAAGCATTAGTATTTATGGGACAAGAAATTTAATCATATTTTTGTTGCTCAATTTGTAGCTGAATGGTGGAAGTCGGATGTTGAGGCGATGATCAATAGATCAATGGAACTAGGCATTCCACCTCAAGTTTCTGACGCCTACACAATCAATGGTCAATCAGGTCCTGTTTCAGATTGCCTTTCAGAAGGTAGAGAGAAAACATGTTTTGGTACTTTTTTTTTTTTTTGGCTCAACTTGATTAAATATCTATATTATTTGATATTCAAGTATTATCTCTAATAATTGGGCAGAGGGGTTCAGTTTACATGTGGAACCAGGCAAGAAGTACTTGCTGAGAATCATCAATGCTGCACTTAATGAAGAGCTTTTCTTCAAGATTGCTGGCCACAATCTCACTGTTGTTGAGGTTGATGCAACGTATGTAAAACCATTGAAAACAGACACTATTTTCATCACGCCAGGGCAGACCACAAATGCTATTCTTGAAGCTGATCGTGGATCCGGCAAGTACTTGATGGCAGCCTCACCATTCATGGCAGAGCCAGTTCCTATTGACAACACGCCCGCCACTGCCACCGTGCATTATTCCCGTACCAAATCATCGGTTGCCACCACATTAACAGACGTTCCATCAAGAAATGCAACTCCTCTGGCTACAGCATTTGTTGACTCTCTGAAAAGCCTTAATTCGAAAAAATACCCTGCCAGAGTCCCCTTGTCCGTTGATCATTCTCTTCTTTTTACAATTGGTCCTAGGCGTCAACCCTTGTGCTACTTGCATTCGTGGATCGCGAATAGCAGCATACTTCAACAATATCACATTCATCAGGCCAAACATATCTCTCCTTAATGCACATTTCTTTAATACCAGTGGTGTATTCACAGATGATTTTCCAGGGAATCCGCTAATCTCATATGACTACACTGGCACACAACCTAATAACCTTAGGACAATGGAAGGTACGAGGCTCTACAGACTTGCCTTCGATTCAACCGTACAATTAGTCCTGCAAGACACTGTGATGATTACGCCTGAAAACCATCCAATTCATTTGCACGGCATGAATTTTTTCATTGTGGGAAGAGGTATGGGGAATTTCGATCCAGAAAACGATCCCAACAAGTTTAATCTCGTTGACCCTGTTGAAAGGAACACAGTCGGAGTCCCTTCTGGTGGATGGGTTGCTATCAGATTCAGGGCTGATAATCCAGGTACCAATTTTATTTAATTCCATTTGTTACTGCTTTTTGTTTCCTTATTCAACAGATCAATGATAAGGAGATAAACTAAACTATTATCGATTTGATCCTTAAATTTTCCCTTATAGCTCTCATTTCCTGGTTTGTAGGGGTATGGTTCATGCATTGCCATCTTGAATCACACACAATAGTGGGACTTGAGATGGCATTTGTTGTGCACAATGGACAAGGACCAAAGCAATCTGTTCAGCCACCTCCTAATGATCTTCCAAGCTGCTAAGAGTTTCCCAAGGCCAAAAGTCAAAGACAAACGAAAGATGCAAAATTAAGCATGAAAAAAAAGAAGATGATAAACCTATAAATTCCTGCTGCCAAGTTTAACTATTTGTTATTTTTCATACATTTGCTGGCATACGAAATATATACGTATGCTGATTGTCTTTTTTTTTTCACTTTGTTTTTGGTACATGAAAATATATCATTTTGACGCCTCCTGGAGCAAATATTACCCGTTCTACCGTAAAACCTGTTAGGCCCGTCACTGTGAATAATTCATGGAAACAGCGATTAACCATTTTGGTTGTTAAGATAATAAAGAAAGAAAGGAAAAAAAAAAAAATCTTTGCCGGGCAATCGAAAGAGGGTTCCAGACTATTACATGAATTATATCCAAAATAATCAGTAAACCAAACAAAAAAAAAAAAGGTAGATGTTAAATGTGCAGGCCCATAAAACCCCCCACGGGCCCCCCACCCCCCTAACCAGAGGAAGATTTGGGCAGCGGTCATCTATTGAGGCCTTGCAAAGTGACCCATTTAAAAACTTCCTGGTAGTTACAACAGTATATCCCGGGCCTGCATTGCAACTTTACAATGACATGCTTCAGACTTTAATATATCAATTTTTTTTTTTTTTGAGTGGAGACTTTAATATACCTCTTAACTGGATATGTCTCCTAATTTGAAACTGAATTTTCAAGATCCAGTGGAAACTCATCCCATCTTTCAAAGTGATACATATGCATTACCTAAATCCAACTTCTCAATACAAAGAATTGCTTTTAAATTAAATTGAGTGCAAGGAAGAAGAGCAATGCCAAATGCAGTTGCAAGTACTGTATGAAATAGGCTCCTCCACTGCTGCTAGGTTTCTAATTAATCTTTGATCAGATTTATCAAGCTTGAGCGGAATGGTCAAATTCCAAGTGATATCTTGGCCTCAAACAAGAATGGTTAGACTCTTGATTGTAATACAAGTAAGATAGCATATTGCACTTAACAACTAATTAGCTGTCTACTTCAGTTATTTAATAACTTTTTTAACATAAACAAACTTAATTAAGTCTAGGGTCCCCAAAACCTGGTAAAAGAAAAAAGTGATAGAGATACATTAGCTCACCTGTCTCGATCCAAGGAAAATAACTACTGCCACCTTTCGAGTTCGCATAAGCTCAAAAGTGCAATCAAATCGGGTGGCGGCATTGTTTAATACGCACTTTGCATCCATCTAACTCCAAAGTAAAGCAAACATAATTTTGATTAGTTAGATGATAATTGAGACAAAGCCCTTGATTAGAAATTTAAGAAAATATTAATATGGATTAGCCAAAAGTATAAAATGTTAGGACTGTTGTAAGGGCTTTTTGTAGACCTCGTGACTGCCAAGTTATCGAAAGCAGCACGCTTGTGCACATGAACCAGATGCACACGCTTTCCGAGTAGTACCTTCAAATCTCGCTATCACATGGTCGGACTGTTTTGACTTTAGAATTGAGAGGACAAGGGAAAGAATCTTTCCTTTAATGGAAACAAAATCGATGAGGTGTTGCCAACCCATGTTCTACTATTGGGCTATTATTATTACAACCATTCTACTATGATTTTTGTTTTTCTTCTTTTTTTTTTTCGATGAGTATATATGCTATCACCATCATTTCCAACAAAATGATATGTCCTTTAGCCTTATCAAAGGCTAATTAATAATCACAATTGAAAAGAAATATTAGCAAGTTATTGAAGGGTAGTTTACATGGAATTCCTCTCGTTTTACTAACCTATAAACTATCTCGTATTTTATAAACTTAAATTTTATCTCGTTGTAGTTTGGCTTTTTTTTTTTTTTTTTTTTGGAAAAGTGGACAAAAATAGCTAATCGTAATGAAAACATTATTAAGCCGTAGCTACCCCCATATACATATGCAAGAAATATTAGAAATTACAAATTAAAATTAAAAAAAAATTACAGGGTGCTTTTCAATATTTGTTAGTTCTAGCATTCTTCATCCATTTTTTTCAAAAGCAAAACACAAAAGGTAAAGTGTAAGTTTTCAAATCACACAAGATAATCCGTTAGTTTGTCAAACAACAAGAGCATTCTATGTAATGAACCCTTTTGTTGAACCTTCTTATTTTTTATAAGGACATAAATTAAAAAATAAGTCTTATTAATTTTTTCTTCATTGAGATTTCATCGGTACCACTAGTTATCAAGACAAATATTTGAATTCAATTAGCAAACACTTAAAAAAGAATCAAGTGTCCGGATTTTGATTTAATTTTGCCATTTTGGAACTACAAAAGAATTTTTATGGTAGAACTGACATTTCTAAATCTTTAGCTGACTATATTCTGTGTGTAGTTGAATAACAAGATTAATCTATTCATATATGGTTAAGTATGCTTGTATTATCTATGTACCCATGGATAACTTTTGGTTGCATTACAAGTATAATATTCAATATATTTTTTTTATTGTATTAAGTGGAAAGCCAGCCAGTCAGTGCATTGCATTTGGCCGATGGAACCAACTCTTCTGTCACGCAATGAATTAAAATAGTAATTTTAACACTTATTTTGTTTGTTCCATTGTCTCCCATACTCTGTATAAAGACAATAACAACATTAAAACAAGGTTACTAACCAAAGTAGTTTAATCCCGAAAGAAGAGAACAAAATGTTTTCATTTTCTTTAATGTTTTTGCTTGACCAAATATCATCACCCTCTAGTCAGTTGGCTATTGGTGTACACAAATCGCTCTTAATTTTAAACATGTAACGTCGTAAATCAGATGTTCAAATACTGAACTGCCCACTAAACTAACTTAGCAACCTCGTTTGTTTATTTTTTTTTATGTTTTTGAATTATTTATTTTTCTCCCCTTTTTTTTGTAACACCTTTTCGAAAATCAGTTACTTTTAGCACTTGTACTCTCTGAAACGTTCACCTTGTACTTTTTTTTTTTTGATCATTCACCTTGTACTTTTGGGACTAGTACTTGAAAGTGCACAAAACCTTTTTTCTAAGTACAACTCAATGATGAATGATATTTTTTAAGTAATTGTACAAATCACAAAGAATAACTTCTCAAGTCTAAATGTCTCCACGTTGATTGGTGCTCTTAAACCAGGTTGTAGTAGTTCTAGTTGATTTTCTCTCTTGCCTCTGATATCGTGCAAAACATCCCGACATACTCGAAGTATAATACAACTGATTTGGATTGCCAAGAAAAAAAAAAATTTGCTTTTTTTCCCCCAAAACATGTAATAATCACATATATTCCACTATTCGATTCCAAGTAATTAATTAGTGCAACTAATTTCTGGTATTTGTTTTGGTATACATACCATTGACTTCATTAAAAAAATATACTACAAACGAAAAAAATTGCTTCACCAATCAGTCTTTTGTGAAATTCTTAACGTTAATGGTGCACAGTAAGACACGTGTAACCAAAAAAAAAATTGCAAGACAATCATTACAGATTATGAAGAGCATCTTTTTGTTAACTGATTTTTTTTTTTTGTGTGCAAAAAGGTCATTTCAATTTTCTTTTTTTTTTGGGCTAAGACATTTAATTATCTTTTGTTTATTTGTTCATCTATCTGTTATTGAAGGAAAGATGAGAATAATTGCTTTTATAATAGTGGCTTTGCAAAAGCTGTTGGGATAAAAGCATGATTTTTAATTATAAAACAACCGACAATGAAGAAAAGAAACAAAAAGAAGAAATAAAAAATGAAAAAAAGGAATATTTTAGGTCTCAAGAACAGAAAACCCCAGGTTCAAATTAATTTCATACCATATATTGTTTCCATCTTGCCCATTAAAAGAATAAATAAATAAATAAATAAGTGCCATATAATAATTTTGTTCAACAACAAATTACAATAAAATCATGCCCAAAAAAAAAAATGATAGCCACATGTCAAGCAAACAAAGTACTAGAAGCTCAAAGAGTGCTGTTTTGTTTAGGTGTTGTCCATAGACGAATCTCTTGTCAACGGAGCAAAACGAATAACAATGAGAATTTTTTTTTAGAGTAACCATTATATCATTAATAATAAAAGATCAATGATAACAGATCATACATTATTAGATGTTACAGTCACTTGCGAGCTAATTGTACATCTGTTCGTGATACATTAGTTACAGTATTCTCTTAAAACCTCAGTTCGTGAGAATCTATTCTTTTAAAACCCTCTTATTCAGAAAAAGAAGTTCAACCAGAAGCAAAAAATATAAGACAAAAGCTTCAATGGGGAAATGGATTTTGAGGTCCAAAACTAAGCTAATAATATACGAGGAGCTATAAAAATTATTGCACAATTGTGAGACGACATGTTATAATTTGACGCCAACGAAGAGTCCCAAGGGGTATCTGTACCAATAATGCAGGCCAAGTTGAAGTTTGTCTTTTACTGGTCTGGATTCTTCTGATGAAAGAGGAGAGAGGAAATGATAGGACACCTGCGGCATGGACCTAAAGAAAGAGTGGCCAGTGGGAAATGGAAATGAGAGAAAAGAAAGGGTCCCTACTCTCCTTATAAATGGACACGTGGTCCCATTTTATAGAGGTTTCGAAAATCGAGGTACCCCCTTAAAGAAGGGCGACATGGCCTTCCCGATCAACAGTTTGACATGTTACATGTGACTTAAAAGAATCTTCCACTCTTTTATTATTATTATTATTATTATTAATTCTTATTATAATATATTTTAGGTTCACGCAATTAAATTGATACTTTCTAATTTGTATTTAGATATAATTTTTAGACTTTTTGGTGTACACAATTTAAAGTGTAACTTATGAAATATCTATCTAACATCTTCCCTTTTCTCCTCTTATTTTTTTAATTGCCAAGTTCGGAGTTCAAACCCCGACCTTGTCAAGTGTTCCCTACTCCTTGTTTGATTTTATGGTGATTTGTTTTTCTGGCAAAGTTGCTATTGTCAAGTTCAAAATGGCGACTTCTTTAATCTATCCTGTTGAGTAGATATGGATGAACATGTGAGAGTTGAAGAAAGATATTTTGATTGCAAAGGACAGTCATCACTAATTGACTTTTTTTTTTTTCTTTTGCCAAAGCAATCAAGAATACTATTAATTGACTATTAATTCTACCATTTTTCCACAAGTATACTTGTTTGTTATTACTATGAAAATCTTCTTTTGCAAATTCTAAAGATTAAATAGTGTTGGCTTGATTCTAATAATCTAGTCTAAAACTGTAATTGTTAGCGAAAATGTGTAATAGGCAAAAGGTTTCTTGTGCAACAAAGAAAGGTATATTCAATCGGATAATGATGTGAAAGTAACCTTTTTTCTGCGAATGGGAGGAGGGAAAAGGTCAAGTTTGCGGAGTTTTTGCTTTTTTTACCCTACTTTAAAACTCCATTGTTTGACCAACAAAAAAAAATCTTGATTACTAAAGGTAATATCGTACATTTACATTATTGTTACCTTGAATAAACAAGGGTAACATATGTCACTTTCAGAAATGTTTTGGTTGTTATGGCATGACAAATACTCAATTTTCTATTAGGACATGGTGCAGTCTTAAATTCTTGTCCCATAATTTACAAACAATAACAAAAAGAAAAAGCTCACCTCAAACCTTATTATCGATAGGAAAAATGGCACTTTTGCTACCAAGATTGCTTAAAACCCCATCATCATTAATTCCATTTAAGGAAAAGTGATAAATTGTTATTGACACTACAACTATAACTAGTGTAGGATTCACAATAGTACTGTGACTAATGAAAGTGGCTATAGTTTTTAAAATCAGGATAACACGAAGAATCTCAACCAAATAAAGAAGTAGCACGTAGAATTAGAAAAAAGTATGCAAAAGGTTGGTGAAATATTAATTGACGATAGTGGAACGAAATTTAAGAAAATGTATGACAGTTTGATTCCCACAACTTTTTGCGACTGCATACATAGAAGATGAGATGAAATGGTGGCGTTCATTAAACAATCTAATTAATGAATAAATCAGAGATTAGATTAAAGAGTTCACTTTAGTTACTTAACTGAAAAAGTTGCACTACTTAAAAAAAAAAAAAAAAGAATTATTCATCCTATTTGCCTCGTTACTTTTAAATATCATAGCACCTAGCTATTATGATTGTAGCGCTTCCTTTTTCAATGCTATATCGAAATTAAGAAACCAAATTGAGATGTTTAGAAACAATTCGAGATTGATTTCCCAAAATAAAGACATAATTGTGTTTAATGTTAGTGTGTCAAGGTTAAGAAGCTATTAGCCAACTTTAATCACCTGTTTAGCCAGTCTAAGCAATGGGCCTAAATTTGGGGGCCCGGAACACAAAGAGAGGACTGGGTTCCATTATTGCCTTTAATCCAACCTACGCATGTGAATCCAAATGAGGCAGTGGAGCCATCTACATTTCCAATTGTACCCCTTCTTGTGACCCAAAATCCAAGCAAATGGAAGGGCAAAGTGGACAATAAGTGACGGCGGCAGAGGCTCCACGGGAAGTCCATTTGTGGGGAGCCCCTAGACCTGTAGATTTCCAATAGGGAGATGCACAAAAGAAAGTGCGAGAGAGAAAATAGAGACAAAAGCAGTGGAGCAGTTGGTCACATCAGAAGGACATTAGGGGACCGCTTGATTGGTTTTAGGTTAATCCTTTTCCTTTTTTTTTTTATTTGGTAAATAAAAATTTTACAAGGAATTTAATCTTTGTTACGAGGAGGTCAAGTCCATTTCACTCATTTTAAAATAATAGGAAATGAACGGCGTCCTTATTGTTTGATGCGGCAAATGCCAGAAGATCATGACCACATTAAGGGGCCCGGTGAATATCAGAGGGTGGAATTGAATTGCGGTGCAAACGCCACCATTGATGCCACTGAGTATACTAGTATTCTCCAACCATGTTTCCAATTCCACTAACCGGCGATTTGGGAAAAGGTTATTTACCAAAAACAAAAAAGAGAAAAGGTTATAGGGCAACGCGGTGGTTGGCTAACCATTGGCCAAAGTTATGGATCAGGTGTGGCTGGGTTCATGGAATAGTTAAATATGTGAGCTTACGTGTCGATTAGATACTGAAGCAAAAGGTTTGATTGGGTCCTACCCTTTGGGAGGGGATGATTGTGATTTGGGTAAGGTTTTTTTGGGGGAATAAGCAGGCAGGGCACGAGAATTTAAGCTTATAACAAATAATGGGGTAAGTGGCCGGGTGAAACTGACAGACAATCACAATTAGAGAAATTGTGGGCCAGTGGTCCCACCACATTAAGTTGTATTTTGTGAAATTGAAATTTAATCAGAGCCGTTATTTGGCGGCTGCCCCTTGGCTTTGGACCCCAAAACCTGCGAATGAAAGCTACCGTTTGATGCGCAAGCAGTAAATGAATAGAGTTAAGTGAATACAACGTTGTCAATTAACAACAGCCGGTTAAGTTAAAGAAATTAACTTTAATTAAATTTCGTAAAACCATGCAGTTTTTTTTGTCGTTTATTACTTGTCCATTTCTAGAAAAAGTTGATTTGATCAGAATTTCAACTAAAAATTTATAACTCAGTTATGACCATTTCTACATATAGCCTTATTCAAACAAGATGACTTGTGCTGCAAATGAAAGAACATCTGCAATATATTTGTGTCATTAAAAAAATGATGTAGTAAATGCCCACCCCCGCTCTCCTCCCGTGGGAGAGAGAGGTTTCGTTTGGATGATTATTTTTTAAAATATTTTTTTAGAAAATATTACTATAATAACTTTAAATATTTTTCTCGATAAATGTATTTGTGAGATAAAAAGTTAATTGAAAAATGTAGTTTAAAGTTTTTAAAAAACATGATTATAAAAAATACAGTCAAACAAACAGACTCAATTCCTCAAATCCAAAATTCACGTACCATCTTTTCTTTGTCTATCTTTTTTCCCCCCGTTAATTGAGAGGATTCACTTTCAAAAGGATAAACAACATATGATTAAACTCAGCAAACTGTGGATAAGATGGTTTTTTAAAAACCAGTCAACCTTAATCTTTATTGGTACCAGGTCGGCTCTTACAACTCCAGAAAAACTTGATTGGCTAGCCTTGCACCTGTTGACATTGAAGCCTTGTACTTTAGAAGCTAATTACACAATGAGGTGCCATCAAATGATTGGAGGCTTGGAACCTAATACTCCTAGTACCTAGAAGTTAAAACTCTTAACATTAGTTGATTTTCTAATACATTAGAATTCTAATCCTACCAGCATTAACCCCTCTTTTTTTTTTAAGTGCAAATAACATTACATGAATTTCTTTATTTACTTGTTTTTAGTCATCATAGAGAAACTGGCCCCCATTGACAAGTGCCACAAGGGTGAGCTTCCATGATTCATCATGGAGTGCCAACCCATGCTTCATTCATCATTGAAAATAATAAAAAAGAAACACTCCTGTTATAATTCTGTTTTTTTTTAAAAGAAATTAAAAAAAGAGGACAGGAAGAGTGTCTATTTATATACTAGTCCAATAAGAAAAACTTTCCATAAGTTGCAGTATCCACAAACCCATCCCATCCAATCACAATTCACCACCTTCAGCTCCCTTTCTCTCTCCTCTGTTTTGGTTCTGTTTCAGAGATTTTAACAAAGAGGAAATTTTTTTACGCTAATTAGATTCATTCCTTGAAGCCTGCTAGTTTGCTTTCTTCGTTCCCTCATCATCTTTTTCCTTTGCTTCCTTACTTTTTCATTTGTTGCTCATGCATCAAGGAGAAAAAAGGGAAGAAAAGCACAAAAGTTTGCAACTTTTTCCTTCATAAAACCCCAAGTTTCCTCTCTGAATTTGGACTACATCCCCCACCCTTTTTTTCACCTGAGTTTTCCATTTTCCAGCTTTTGAGGGTGTCCCCTGTTATCTCCAGCTTCTTCATAGACTTGTACTAATATCTGTCAGTTTTGCCACTTATTTTCCTGATTAGGATGTCAAGAGTTTGAAGCTATGAAAACTAGTACTATCAGTTCATCTAACTAATAAACTTATCTTCTCTTCAAATTCAAGAGAGCTCCTTAAATTTTGTTTCTTTTAAATGTTTGAATTGTGTTTGTAACTTTTTTCTTACCCCGTCTTCTGGAAAATTATTGAGTTCACTTCAGATCTTCCTAAAATTTCAAACCTTCAACAAGATTGTTTAATTTCCATAATCATACCTGTTTGTAGGATTATCCTAATTTCCAAAATTTTCTTTGATTTTAAAAAAGTGAGTCTTTTTTAGATTCCTCAGGGAGGTCGTGGCTGTACAAGAAAAACAAAAAGTATTCTGATTCTTCACAAATGCTCCTTGATTTAACACTACTGATATTCTCTGCATTTCCTCCCGAAGGTTCTCTCCTTATCTTGTTCTGCCTCTCATCTGTTTTTGTTTCTCCACATTCAAAAATCTTATCTAGCCGAATCACCTATGCAGAATTGTAGAATCTTGTGAATTTTAATCAAAATTTCCTAGTAAAATTCCCACTTTGTTTGGTATTTTGATGAAGTGGGACATGGAGATTTTACCACCAGCCTCTTATCATTCGAATTCGAGTTGGCCGTTTCGAGGAGAGCAAGTCCACAAAGTGGACTCCTGCAGAGAACAAGGCCTTTGAGAGTGCTTTAGCACTTTTTGATAAGGATACTCCTGATAGATGGCACAAGGTAGCTGCAATGGTTCCAGGGAAAACTGTAGTGGATGTGATTAGGCAATACAAAGTGTTGGTGGATGACGTGAGTGACATAGAAGCTGGACTAATTCCAACTCCTGGTTACGGTGCATCAACTCCTTTTACTTTAGAATGGGGGAGTAGTCATAACTTTGATGGATTCAAGCCATCTTTCATTGCAACGGGGAAAAGATCATCAGCTACTAGGCCTTCAGAACAAGAAAGGAAGAAAGGGGTACCTTGGACAGAAGAAGAACACAAGTATTGAGTATTACATTATTCGTGCTTTAATTGCTAGCATTTTTTAGTTGTAGTGTTGATCATTTGCCTCGCTACTAAACTATGAGAACTTTTGGTTAGTCTTTTGTTGATCTTATTTTCGGGGTTGTGATTGGTCAGAAAATGAACGAATTCCAGTCCAAACATTTAAGGATTGGATTATTCATTCTAGCTTTTATCCTCGTTATACATTTCGCATGATTTTTCACGTGAGTTTTGCAAATTTTTTCAGGTTGTTTCTCATGGGGCTTAAAAAATACGGAAAGGGGGATTGGAGGAATATCTCGAGAAATTTTGTGATCACAAGAACGCCAACTCAAGTGGCTAGCCATGCACAGAAGTATTTCATCAGGCAACTTTCTGGTGGGAAAGATAAAAGAAGAGCAAGCATTCATGATATAACAACGGTTAACCTCAACGACAATCAGATTCCTTCTCCAGACAGTAAAAAGTCGTCATCAACGGACAATTCGAATGTGATTTCTCAGCAGCAGCGAAATTCTACTGCCACTGCACAAAATGCCTTTTCAATGGAGTCACGGGGATAATGGAGCAGTCATGAATTTTAACATGGGTCATGGAGATATATTCATGTCTCCCAATGGAGTAAATTCTTATGATCTTAAAATGCAGGGTCAAGATTTGCAAGATTTGCAAAGAGGTGGTGCAGATGCTCTGCATGATTCCTATTTGGGATGTCAAAATATGGTCTTTCAGATGCAACCAACGCATGAATACCCTCATGCATGAGATTTGAATTGTCAATGGAAACTCTTAATTGGCTGAAGCCTGGAAGTGCACAAGGCATAATTTCAACTGAATAGATGGCTTGTGTTTCTATCTGCTTTCTTATTTCTTCTTTTTCTTTTTCTTTTTCCTGTATTGTGTAAATGAGTTGGCCGGTTCATGACTTGGTAGTTGAAATGTGTTGAAAAAGTTTAGGTTTCAAACTGAAACTTCCAATGCAGGTTCTTTAGTGAGGGAATTTCTGTAGTTCTCCTTTGTTGGAATGGGGATTTGAGGTCTTTAGGGGTTTCAAGGACAGTAGAATTGGATTCAGTTGCCTTCTTACTTCTCTGAAGTAAATAAAGTTCTACAAAAATAACTTTATGATGACAAAAAATTCTGGGTGGATTTTGCAGGATTTGTGAGAGCTATGCATATTTTAATAGTATCTAACCATATTGATGTTATTCAGGAATTAGGCCGCAAGAACTATAGGCTTTTGAAATATATAATGGAATGCATATTTAACATTCCCAATTATGCTTGCTTTTAGGTAAATCATTATAGACTATGCATTTAAAGGTTGTAATATCTGCTTCTATTCTGGTAGTGGACTATGAAAAGTGACTTCAACTAAGGCTACAAGTACAAATAATACTTGTTTATAGTTCAAGCATGGTAAAGCAAAAGATTTGAATTTTGAAGCAACGTTGCTACTTGCTAGGGATACAATATCAGTGCATGCTTGAGGTCGATTTGCACTTCAAGCCGTGCCGATGGACATGGACGTGGACTCTAGTTGTCGTTGAACCAATATAACTGAAAAGAAGGCCATTTTTATTGGATGCTCTTATACATTGGCCCAGTCACAAAGCACTTCGAGTTCGCTGTAGAAAATTTTCTCCAATTGTTAAAGAAGCCATCTCATCAACAGTTCTATGACTACAGATTTCTTGCTTGACCGTACTTGACCATGGAGGTAGCAGAAACTTTAGTCGAATCTGAGTCTGAATTCCACTAATTGAAGAATCATGTACCTCAATTTCCTTTTCTTGAAATTAATCTTATGCTTCTCCTGTAGCTCTTCTAAAGCGACCCTTTTAAGTAACCAGATCCTACCAATTGAACGACTGATTAATGATTAAGCTAAGAAGATCTGTGGTACGACACAAGATCCAGTCCAGATTTCTCATGAATATTTATATGTATACATGATGAATATATGGTGCTTTCTTGGTAATCTATTAATGTAAACTTCACTTTTGGACTAAATTCAATAAAAATGTGTCTTCTTCTCTACTAGATCCAGCAGTCAAATTCGGTATGACTGTTGCACGAGTGCTGAAGTACCTAGTCCCTCAAAGCATCATTGATTTGTGATGCTAAAAGAGTACCGTACCAAATAAAAGTTAAAGAGGCTCGATAAAGGTATCATCACTATTCTGAAACATGGTGCTAGTGATGGACCCTGTTAATGGAGACAAACATCCTAGCTTTTCACTTACCAGGGTGTACGTCTCGTCCAATTATTCAGCCACACATTACGAGTTTCGATTTGCAACTGTACTACTTCGGTTTCTTGTGTAGGAGGGAAATTTCGGTGACTTTTTAACCATGTAGATCGAGTGAGAAAACTTTTCCCGGGACTTTTACAAAGTTGAAGAAGTGGCTAGGATGAACTAGGAAAAATCCAATGTATATGCTAGTAATTGGCACAAAAGATGAAGGCAACAATGTGGCTCTTCTTTTGCGTTCGATTCTTTTCCCAACTACTATTTTTTTCCTAAAGAGATATATTATTATCTTTTTTTCCCTCCAAATATTACCCAATAATTTCCAGGTTCCTCTAGCTGATCAGTTGCAACAATTTGCCCCGCGTTACTAATACAGTTCTCCAATTTCCCCCCTCCCAACGACTTTGAAAAGGAGCATAAAATCCATCTTAGTCATTGGGATTTAGCATATTCAGTCGCAACCAACAGGCTGATAATTTTAAGGCAGAAAGAGCAGCAGTATGGTCAATAGTTTGCTGTTGAAATGACAAAACTAACCATTATCTTTTGGAAAAAGTGACAGCATATTCTTCAAGTTTGCATCAGGAAGGAAGCCAAAGCATCTTCTTCAATTCAATTGATTCGAATTTTTATCTGTAATTACCACTTAAAGCTACGCATCCAGGACCACCATTTCTGCTATCTAATTCGTTTCTTCTATCATTAGCAAACATTCTGATTCTTCATTGTTCAAAATAATTTTTGCCGAATCAAACAAAGTGCACCGCTCTTGCTTTATTAAAGATAATCTAATTACTAGCTCCAAGATGTGGAAAGTGAAATTGCCTCGAGGGTTCACCTCAGGAAGCAAAGTTTCCGTTCTTATAGAGCTTCAGTGGCCCACAGAGATCTGAAAATGATCTCGTGGGGCTTTTAGTTGCTCATCAGATAAAGAATATATAGGAAACACAGAAAGCAGAAGATGCATCATATCCCTGTGCCTCTAAATACTGTAATCTCATTTCATTACCGTGGAAAGCTAAACAGAAGGATTTTGTATAGCCACAATTATCTAGAATCCAATGTATGGATACGAAGGAGGTGACATTTGTCTAGTATTACTGGTTACCATGATAAAACTACAACAATTAGCTTCCATTCTTTTTTTTTTTACTAGCAGAGATGTATATCTAATCTTATATCTCTGAAGAAATTTCTACATTTGGAAGCAACGATACAATTTGGCCTTACCAAGAGCCAAAAGTTTATGAATTACTAAAAGGTCTTATTTCTCACCGTAGGTTTTATCAATTTTGTCCTCGACCACCTGCAAATGTCAGTTCTTTTCAACTTCTTCATTCTTGCTTGTCAACCCATACCCAAAAGGAAACAGAGGGTCGTAAGAATTTGCTTCAATATGCACGGGCAATTGATCCACACTTTTAAACCATGTCACTGGAAGTCGTCCTTGAAATTCATAATCTCCAAAAAGGACATCTGTGATCCCCCTTCCTTCAGTCCCAGGCAACCAAGCAGCTATGAATGCTTCTACCTTTTCCAAAATTGTGGGCTGTAAAACCATGGGCCTCCCTGATATCAGAATTGCCACAGTTGGAATTCTGTCAGCAACGACGCTTATGAGTTCATCTCCATTAAAAGGAATCTGGAGCACTGGGTCATCTCCTCCAGTTTCTACATATGGACTTTCACCAACAGCTACAATAGCATAAGAGAAATCTTCACTGACAAAAGTTTCTGGTGAAGGATTTTTCTCATATATCACTTCTGTATTACTTCCCACCACTTCTTTTACTGCATCCAAAATGGTTGTACCTGGAAAACAAATTCACAAGCTTAGTACCTAACAACATTAACTTGTCCCCATTATTTTTTCAGCTTTTATAACTTTGCGCCTTATCCCAAAAAGTTTCTCTCAATTAAAAGAGTTGAGTTAGTAGAACAGAATATATTCACATTCCACCATTCATCTATATGCATGATCACTAGTTATTCCTTTTATTTTTTCCTAATTCTCACAGTGAACAACTCCAGAAACCATCAGGGATAATTTTCCACTAATTAACAAAATTTTCATACAAAGACAACATTTTCTCCATAGATAGCAGAACAGAATAAAATTTAAAATAGTTACCTATTGTGATTCTGCCACTAGTTCCAGTCCAAGTTGCAGTCCACCCTCCACACTGATATCCAAGATCATCAGCATGTACTCCTGCAACGAGAACTTTTTTTGCTTTCTTGTCCAGTGGAAGAAAGGGTTTCTTTGGATTTTTTCCATTCTTTAACAAAACTAAAGACTTTCGAACAGCTTCACGTGCTAATTCTCGATGCGGCTGAAACAATTGATATGCAACAAAACATTGCATCAGACTCAACGAACTTTAAAAAAAGAAAAAAAAGAAAAAAAAAAGAGACTAGAAGTCAAAGTCTACAGTCATGACTCCTAGTTGACCTTTGAATTAGCAGCTGGCTCAATGTCCTCAAGCTGTCTAGTCTTATGAAAATGCTGTTGTACAAGAGAAGAAGCAAAAGGTTGCACCACTACCCTACCACAAACTAAGGATATAACAAGCAGAAGCAGAACAACCTATAAGGATTCACAAAACTGCTTCAAGAACTCATGGGGAAAAGAAGGACTAAGGAATGACAAGTTAAAAAAGAACCAGCAAAATCTCTTAAAACTTTTGAAAACTATCACAAAATGCTCAAAAAAGAATGCAGACAAAAATTTTCATTCTGTTATTGGAGATTCAAAGGCTATTATTCGAATATTAAGATTTAAAGTATGCCAATCTCAAACAAAGTAAAATTTTGCACAAAGCTACACATAAAAGTAAAAAATTAGGTTAATCTGTCTCAGAAAGGAGCAGTACCTTACTACCAACCACGTCAAGCAAAGATCTATCAGTGAGGGGATGCTCAAAGAGTCCGGCAACAAATTTGACTCTCAATACCCTTTCAACAGCATCATTAATCCTGTCCATTGGTATCTCCCCAGATTCTACCAAGGACAACAGCTCCTTCAAAAACAGTTCATATCTAAAAGGTACCATCACCTGAAAATTTGGGGTGAGACAAAAGGATGAAAAGTGATGCATTATAAAATGTCTAATGATGCTTTAAGCACAAAAGTTTATCTACCATGTCAATTCCAGCATTGACTGAAGACAATACACTCTGACGATAGTTTGAGCCATGTGGATTGTAAAGCCGGTCAAGTGCTTCCCAATCTGAAATGACCATACCCTGTAGCAGAATTTGTATTTATATTTTCTCTAGATCTTCAGAAAACAAGACATCGAAGGAAATGTTCCAAGGAGCGATGACATTCTTCTACTTCAAAATTTATTGATAGGTTCACCCATCGTTCAGTGTAAAGACATACAAAGTCTCATTAACAAATCAAGAAATATAATCAAATAGAGTCTTTTTAACTATTATTCTAAAACGGGAGCATTTAATTGCTCCACTAAGGACTGGAAGAAACAATCAACTTTCCAATATATCGAAAAAGCGAAATGACTGTTGGATTTTCATCCTTATTGCTGCTATGTTGAAGCACTGTTTTCTAAAAGAGAGGTAACACATTATGCAAGAGAAATCAAATTTACTTTACCTTAAATCCCAGCTTCTCTTTCAATACTTTTGTAAGAAGAAAATAATCAGTATGGAGTTTACTTTCGTTCCAGCTATTGTAGGATGCCATAACAGTACAAACACCTTGAGAAAAACAATCTAGATATGGTGCCATGTGGATCCTCTCCAAGTCCTCGTATGCCAATATCGTATTCCCCTCATTAATACCTTTATCAGTTCCACCATCGCCAACAAAATGCTTGGCACATGCCATAACATTGATTCTGGAATTCAGCTAGGAAATTAGTGCACGCATATATTCCAGAAGACCAAGAGTTAAGATTCAGTTTTACTTTTTGGCCAACAATAATTAAACATGCAAATATGTGGACATAATCCAAACTTCTAAAATACGATATCTGGATAAAACAAATCATTATTTGGGAAAAGAAAGACAGATAAAAAGTGGAAAACAAAAACCAATTAATTTTGTATGGAAATATATGCAAGGAAAGATCAAACCACTTGCTCTCAAAACCTTTGAGAGTATGATTTATATTCACAAGCTTTACCACAAACCTCTCTCCCTGAGAGGTTAAGATCCTTTTGAGTTCTCAGAACTACTATTTGTGATTTAATCATTCGATCTTACTTCACTTTACGAACTCATCAGAAGAACAAATTTAGCAAATATGATAATGAGAAGTCAGGTTCACGTTTGCAATAGTTTAATTGCATATATACCAATTTTTGCTACCTTCCAGCAAGAAAAGGGTAGCCATTTGGGTGTCCTGCAGGTGGCTGTCCTTGCAAGCCTGTGACAAGGCAGGACATCTTTCTAACAATTTCTGTGTCTTCACTGTAACTCTCATAGTATCTTCCCCATCTAGGATCTCTAGCAACCTGCCGAGATATTTCAAATTAAGGTTTCAAGGATTAACGGATTGCAGCATCTTGGAAACAAGAAAACTTCAAATTAAAGGATTTGGAGAGAGTTTGTGAACGTAGAATCGCTTCCTACAGTATTCACATGTAGCCTTGTAAACTTAAAAATAAAAATTTTAATACTACACAATACACTTTAGATAATCATTCTATTGGACAAAAAATAACAAAAAAGGGTATAATCACAACTAAATCCATAAGAGAAAAATATACAATTCACCTTTTGATAACTTCACCACAATAAAATTCATGGTTGATATGTTTTCCACTACAAATCAACTGGAAATTAATTCATTTTGCCACACATGACTCTGTTGATACACATAAATTTTCTCCGGAAAAATCACAAAAGATAAACCCAGATTTAACTTTATAAAAAATCGAGTAACTCACAGCAACACATGGAGCAAAGGCATAATGAGCACCACAGGCCCTAACTTCAAGAGCTGTTACTGCCCCTATCCTTTTAACTAAATCAGCATCCCTGAAACAACAAAAGCAGCAAGATGCAAACCGTCCATCAGTTAATTGCCTCAAGAAATAGAACCTGCATTAATACTGATAATAGCAAAGAAAAAAAAGCATGTAGTTTAGTGATAAAGGAATTTAATTTTAATCATACCTGGTGGCACCAAGGCCAATATTGTGAGGAAAAATAGTTGTACCATACACATTGTTGTTACCATGGACCGCATCCAATCCATAAAAAATGGGAATGCCCAGCCTCGACTGCAGAGCTCCCTTCTGAAACCCATCAATCATGTCAGCCCAATCCGCCGAGTTCGCATTCTCAAACGGCTTGCTTCCTCCACCACTCAATACGCTTCCTGTACAACACAGCCCATCAAAAATAAATTAAGAAATAATCAGAAAGAGTTCTTTAAAAAATAAAAAAGTGTCTTTTCTTTTTCTTGTTTAATTTTGATGTTACCTATGCAGCGGTTCTTGATAGCATCAGGAGTGGCGACGCTGCGTTCGATCTGGGTCATTTGACCGATCTTTTCTTGGAGGGTCATTCTGGAGAGAAGGTCCTTGACTCTAGCTTCAATTGGAGCCCTTGGGTCTTTGTAGATGCAGAAATCCATGATGATGGTCTTTACCCCTACCGAAATAGTGATCCAACAGCAGCTACTACTCTGATTATTATTTATTTTTCTTTCAGATTTTGCTTATGTTTTAGACAGAGCAGAGTAACAACAGCTGCAAATCTGTGAGCTCAAGTGAGGGATGCAGCTTTCAAAATCTATATATAATTCTAACTGAGGGACCGAGGGAGTGAGTGTATATAGGACAAGAGGCGTGGCCTAGTGGATTGTTTACAGATAGATAGCTTAGCGGGAAGAATGGTAGGTTGGTGAAGACTGGGAGTTATTTATTTATTCTTTTTTACCTACTCTTATGTTTGGAAAATAAAATCTACCATTGCCAATCATGGGCATATGCACTGGATTTTCAACAATAGTATGGGTTCATTTAATAAATACTCAATGTTGAAGCTGATAGTTTCGAAATACTTGCTAAAATATGAAGATTGAGTTTGGTGGCATGTTTATTTTTCAACAATTATTGTTGTATATTTCTTAAAAAACTCTAAATTTAGATGGCAACAGTGAATTTTAACTATATAAGAGATTTGACATGGGTATATTATAGCGAGTTATTCTTCCTGCTTTCTCATTTTTTGGTAGACAGAAATGGGACAAGAAGTGCTACTTAAGAAAGTAACGGTGGCTGTTTTATCCTGCCTCCTCATCTATGGATTTTCTTTGATTTTAGCTCTCAAACAACGGATTAATGAGCACCAACAAGTTACTTGAGACTACTACTTTCTTTTCTTGGCCTGTTTTTGATCTTTTGGAGTTAGTTTGGATGTCAGCCATTCCATTAAAGGAATGGGCATCTCATGCTTGTTCCTATCTTCTCCAGATCTGAATGACAAACACAGAAAAAAGCGGCATGGTGATCCGATGATTAGGTAACGAAATATCCTTTATAGTAGTAAAGTGAATGCCACTTATTTAAGATTCCCACTAAAAAGGGAGAATATTATCTCAAATTTCATATTGCATCAGCTATCACCTTCCTTTTCTTGCCACATTCTCCATCCTCCTAAAATTCTGCCACCCACTAAGAACAAGGCAATGGACATGACTAAAAATTCTTATACTTTGGATTTTTTCTGTCAAAATTTCAGATCGCATTGAAAAAATGGTTATTGTGTTTTCTCTCATCGTCATTTTGGTTGGCAATTTTTTCCATAAATGTCTCAAATCTCATCTTCCATGAGGGTGTAGTTGAGCGTCAAGAAAAGGAGGAGACCAAGTCGAGAAATGTCAAGAATTTCTTTCTTTTGTCCATATCTTTTCTTAAACTTTGGTTATCAAATTTTAATAACAGCAATGTGCAGTAATGTAGAGTGTGGAGGGAGGAGCTTAAAGCTGGGGAAGGACTTGTTAAATACAAGAGAAAATGAGTGAGGAGAGGAAAAAAAAAAAAAAAAAAAAAAAGAAAGAAAGAAAGTGATACCTCTTTCTTTTTCTACGTGAAGTACTGAAGAAGAGACACTTGATGCCTACACTTTATTACCATTCTCGAAAATCAAAAGGAAAGATTTTTTTCCCTTGAAAGTCGGAGCACTAAGTCCATCACTAAATTACAATACCAATTGCATAATTTACTTCCATTTGCAAATGCAAGGATAGAAATACAGATGTCAATTACTGAAATAATCCAGACAAGGCATATTATTATTCGATTTGCCAATTAACCTTTTTAGCTACTCCATCATAGCTAACTAATAAAGTTGAGATTAACATACAAATACTGAATTTAAAAGACAAATAAATACTGTTCTCTCAGTTTATTTTAGCAGTACTATTATGCATATTTGTTTGTAATATAACTTGTACAATAGGACTTGCCCAGCACCTCAATCCTAAAATGAAGTCCTACAGCACTTCGCCTTTGCTAGACAATCCAAAGCCAATTGCGAAAAGAGGATCACACGACTTCTCTCCAGCATTGGTTGAAAGTTGATCAACATTTCTAAACCATGTCATAGGGAGTTTTCCATGGAACTCATAATCTCCAAAGATAACGTCTGTAATTCCACCTCCTTCACTTCCAGGTAACCAAGCAGCAACCAGCGCTTCAACTTTGTCCAGAATACTAGGCTCTAAAGCCAAAGGCCTCCCAGATACCAAGACCACCAATGTTGGAACCATATCAGCAACCAAGTTAATTATTTCCGATCCATTAAAATGAATTGGGAGGTCTTGGCTATCACCGCCAAATTCGACATATGGACCTTCACCGACTGCTACAATAGCATAAGAAAAATCTTGGCTCCCTAAGGTGTGTGCTGAGGGATTTTGCTCATATACGACTTCCGTATTGGCTCCAATAACCTCTCTGACTGCGTCCAAAATGGTTGTGCCTAAACAAAAGTAATTTAATCATATTTCCAGTAGAGATGAGGAAAGATACATGATATTCATTGTGTGTAGAAAGAATTATACTTCTGTGCTTTATTCTTATTGGTGCCTTTTGGCAATAATGACAACATAGCCATATTTCGGTTAACTTATCACAGACAAATCAAACTGAAAAAACAAGAAAATGTGAACAAGAACACATGCTACATTTAAATCACAGGTACTAGCATATCAGATCTAAATCTTGCACGTGTCCGTACTTCCATTACAGTTGTTAATTCTTCAGAAGATTTTAAGAAACAAAAGACAATCAGAATCCTAGAACAGGAATATTGCTAGGATCACTTACCTATTGTAATTCTGCCGCTTTTTCCTTCCCAAGTAGCAGTCCACCCACCACATTGATATCCAAGATCATCAGCATGTGTGCCAGCAACCAAAATCTTTTTAGCATTACGATTTAAGGGAAGAAATGGTTTCTTTGGATCCTTCCCATTCTTTAAAAGAACTAAGGACTTTCGAACTGCTTCCCGTGCCAGTTCCCTATGCAGCTGAAACAATTGTTATAAATTAAAGGTCATTTATATTAGAAATGAAATGATACATTTGTTCAACTCATCATCCTGTCCCCCAAGAAAAAAGAAAAATGACAAATATCAGATAATTAAGTTAACTTTGCAGTCTTTATATATGGTCTGGTTTGATTAATTTAAGAGCAAGTGACCTAACAAGCCTGGACATGGGTATAATGAAGCAACATCTCCTCACCTAGTGGGATGATATTCCCTATATGCACGAAAGTTTCCCAAGAAAAGGAAGAAGGGATATGCATAAACAATCAAGGGATGAAGAAAAGAAAGGGAAGAAAATAAGGTTAAAAAAAAGTAGAAAAGAAATCATTAGTACCAAAAAAACAAAGGGAAAAAGAAAAAAAAATAACATGCTTAGATAAAGACGCATTGTGCATTCCAGACCCCACCCCATAAGCTCTTCTTATTTTGTCAATACCACCGAAGGTGTGCTGCTCCTATAACCACGTGTATCACCATATAGAAAGAAAGTTTAGCATATTGGAAAATAAAAAAAAAATCAGATGGTAAAAGAACAAGTCTCTCCTTCAGTAACAGTGCCTTGATTCAAGGCCAGTTTGTTTGGGTGATACATGCAGAAGAAATTCTAAAATAACTTGATCAACTGGGAAAGGCTGTGGTACAAGTAGTGATAAAGCTTGCTGTGTTGTACCCAACTACCTATCACAATAACCTTTCCTCACTCCAAGGAAGAAACAGAAAGGACTATTGACTCATGGACGACCGACAAAGTTACGAAATTTTCTTGAAGGCCTTCAGAGTGGAGACAAGACATGGTAAATTGTCTTATGGGAAAGGCATAAGTGGCGAGCAACAAGTGAATGCTTCCATGCTAGTGTTTAATGAGATGTTGTCAATATTTTGTTGACATGTAATTATCTACCAAAATATACTTTCCCCTCCGTAACTGAAAATTAAAGTGAAAGGTCGTGTGCAGGACTTCCCTGAGGACCTGAAAATGTGAATCTAAAGCAAGATCCCACCTAGTGGTGACTTAAAGGTGCATAAACCTGCATGTCCATAAATTTTTATAGAGATTAATCTTCAGACAAAAGCATCTTCCGTTTCTTTCGTGTTTGTGCATTGTTGGTGTCAAGTGCTAGCAAGCTATTATTGCCAAAGAAAAAACGAAAACATAGGCGATAGAGGTTATTAGTAATATGGCTAGCTCGCATTTGACCCACTACATATAACAAGAATTCCTAGTGATAAGAAAGGAAATTTAACATAGAAAGGGATGGTATTCACTGCTCTAACCATGGTGACATCCATATTGGACCAACGCACTTTGTCAATGTGGTAAGCTCTGCTCGGTGGAGCAAATATCCACTATTTGCATAAAGAGGGACTCCACAATATTTAGCTAAATGCAGCATATGATATTTTAACAAGCTTACCTTGCAACCAACTGTAGGCAGTAAGGATTTATCACTCAGAGGATAATCAAATAGTCCAGTAGCAAACTTCACTCTCAATATACGTTCAACAGCATCATCGATCCTGGCAATTGGTATTTTTCCAGATTGCACTAAATATGTCAAATCGTTCAGAAATAACTGATATCGAAAAGGCACCATTACCTGCAAATTGACATTATGAGCACAAGTATAAGCTGTTGAGAAAGGTCAGAGCTCAGGTGTGAAACTCAGTATACTTCACTACCATATCAATTCCAGCGTTGATGGCAGAAAGGACAGACTGCCGGTAGTTAGATCCATGAGGATAAGAAAGCCGGTCCAGTCCTTCAGAATCAGATATTATGAAACCCTGCAGATAAGTGATACCTTATAAACCTATGCTGTAATAAATTCCAGAATACACGTAGTCTTCCAGGGAAAAAAAAACTTGTGCACAGTAGGACCATGTTGTATTATTCCAGCAAAAAAAAGCAAACAAAATCATTTTCTGCGATATGCTATACTAGGAACCATTTTGACAAGTGAAACAAGTTGAGAACATCAATCAAAGTGCAAATTAAACAAAATATTCGTTGGAACAACAGAAAACGCTGGTGAAATTTCTAAAGATGCATAAGCTGCTGACCTTAAAACCTAGTTTCTCTTTCAAAATTTGTGTAAGAAGAAAATGGCTAGCATGTAAAGACATCCCATTCCAGCTAGAGTAGGAAGCCATGACGGTACAAACTCCCTGAGAAGTACAGTCGAGATAGGGAGCCATATGGATCCTCTCAAGATCGTCATATGATAGTATGGCATTCCCCTCGTTTATACCTTTGTCAGTACCTCCATCGCCTACAAAATGCTTTGCACATGCAACAACATTGTTTCTGGAGTTAAGCATGTAAATTAGTGTAAACAAATTGAATGAGCAATTGAAGTAAAATCATAATATGATAGAAACTTAAGGAGTAAAATATAGCAACAGCCATTATCATGAAATACAGAAAAACCATTCCAACATGGTAACAGAAACTCCATTGAATCTCTGCTCAGTGTTGAAGGTAAAAATGCCTCAAGAGGAACTACTCTGATGGCGGCTCTATTGGATTATCGAGCCACTTAACCGCAAGAAGTAAAATAAGAGTCCAATTAATACTTAATTGAGAATGCTTTCTCTTTAAGTTTTAGAGGACCACAATAACAAGGGTTAGTTATACTGACCTTCCAGCAACAAAAGGATAGCCCTTCGGATGTCCGTCAGGTGGTTGCCCCTGCAAACCTGTAACAATGGACGTCATGTTTCTAACAATCTCAGTGTCTTCGCCAAAACTCTCGTAGCTTCGTCCCCATCGGGGATCCTTACATACCTGTCGTGATGCAATAAAAATCATTTAAAAAATCCAAGACATACCAGCACTTCTCTTGGTTTTCTCACTAAATAGGTAAACTATATTGGCAAAATATATCATTTTGTAAACAATCCACCAAAGAAGATAAAACAAAAGAAATAAAGAAAGAAAATCAGGCCCAACCAATCACTACAAGCTGAGTAGAGAAAATCCCACCAATATTGTCATAGTAACAAAAGAGTATCGGGATAAAAAATAAAAAGAAAAGAAGACGAAGAAGAGTGAACATACAGCAACGCATGGAGCAAAAGTGTAATGAATCCCACTGGCCCTAACTTCAAGTGCAGTAGCAACCCCAATCCTCTTAGCCAATTCAGCATCCCTTAAATCACATTTCACAAAATCAGCTACTAGTAGAATTCTGAAGCGTGAACTCATCTCAATCAGTCATTAGTCCTACGTAAAAGATTTAATGTTTAAAAGCTAAAACCAACCTCGTGGCTCCGAGGCCAACATTGTGGGGAAAAATGGTGGCACCAAAGACATTATTGTTGCCATGGACAGCATCAATCCCATATAAAATTGGAATGCCTAACCGAGACTCCAGTGCGGCCTTCTGGAAATAATCAACCATGTTAGCCCAATCAGAAGTCGAGGCCATCTCTTTTGGCCCACTTCCACCAACACTCAACATACTTCCTGCAAAACATATTGAAAATAAAGATTATTCGGTTTACAAAAAGCATAAAAATTCAATCTTTTTGCAGGTGGGCTGATGGGGGACCTATGCAGAGGTCTTTAATGATAGAAGGGGTGGCGACAGAACGTTCGATCTGAGTCATTTGGCCGAGCTTTTCTTGGAGGGTCATGCGAGAAATGAGGTCTTGAACTCTGGCTTCAATGGAGGCACTGGGGTTCTTGTAAATGCAATTCATGGCTTCTTTTTCTGCTTTGATCATCTTCTAATGCTCAAAATCTGGAAAGGAGATTAGTTTAGAATTCTACGAACGAAAGTTAACTTCGGAAGTCAACTCCGAGTGAAAGAGGAGGTTCTAGGTAAGGTAACTACAGGTGGATTTCTCAGGACACTGACATTTTTAAATTAGGTAGCAATTAAAAATAACAAGTATCCTTCTTTCTTGTCACGGTTTGGATGGATTCATGAAATAATGTCAGCAAGGTTTGTAAAAGCCCCTGTACATGGTAGTGTACTAAGCATGGCATAAGAAAGAACGTCCAGGATCCACTTCTTTAAGCATGATTTTTCGGCTTGATTTTCTTCTCTGGCAATTATTTTAGGCAATTTTTTACATTGCCATTCATCGTTAATTTAGTATTCCTTATTATTAATATGACAATGTTTAAGGACTAATGACAAATCTTGTAAAATCCTAGTATTAATAATTTAGTATTTTCTTAATAGTACTATGACATTTTTAAGAGGGACTATCTGCAAATCCTATAAAATTCTGGTCATTAATATATATCAGAAGATGTAATTACTCAATATTCTATTTTCTTTACCTCAAATTAAATTTAACTTTCCAACAACGTTATCTGTAACGCCCTGAGCTAACGCGCGACCAGAGTCTGAGTAGTCAAGTCCAACTTTTGAGCTTTATCCTCGCTAGCTCAAAATAGATATCTCAAGTTGGACTTGAGTGCTGAGACTCAACTTATACATTAGTCTAAGTTACTTGACTTTTCCTAATGTAACACTCAACTTATACATTGATCTAAGTTACTTGACTTTTCTAACGTGAGACGGGATATTACATTAATATCACACCCCGCATTTGGGTGTAACATGCCGCATATTAGGCTTACCCAATTCGCAAGGTTCGAAAAATTATCAAAGCAATTCTAAATCATAGAGATCATAAATATTAAAATATTTCAATTAATATAACAATTCTCCAATAATAAAAATTTAACATCTATAAAGTCATCAATAGATTGTGTATTTTTTTTTTTTTTTTGCATCACTTTCTCCAACTCCCAAGTTGCCTCTCTTACGGTGTGGTTAGTCCTACTGCACCTTTACATAGGGATTGGTTCTTCTACTTCAAAACCTAATCCTTGTAGTCAACAATCCTCAACTATTTCTCCTCATAAGATCAATTCTTTACAATCCTTGTAATGGTACATAACTCAAAACATACTCTTATTCGAAATGTAAAATCGAAACTGTGATACATGAGAAATATAATGGACCCGAGACAACTTTGGTAGGTAGAGCCAACTCTCCTACTTTGTTCAATATTTCAATAGATCTTACAGTACGTGAAACTTAACTTTCATTTCCCAAATCTTATTACTTTCTTATTGGAAGATACCCTGAGATATACATTTTCACCAATTTGGAATTCCAAAAGCCTTTTTTCTCATATCATCCCAGTTTTTTTTTTTTTTTTTTGGTCAATCCTAAGCTGCTTTTAATATATTTCTAACCAGCAATCTTATCCACGGTCAACAAAACAATCTCCAGACCACTTATTTCTAAGCTTATCCAATTAAGTGGTGATCTACACTTCTTTTCACATAAAGTCTCAAATGGTGGTATCCCAATACTGCTATGAAAACTTTTATTATATAAGAACTCCATCAAAATAATGTAATGGCAAAGTTTAAGGTCTTAATCCTTCAATAATTCAGCCATTTGTTCTGTTTCATATTCAATCTTTTTGAGTGAATAGATACTTGAGGTCTTGTGGTCGAATAAAACCTCACATTGTTCTCTATAGAGGTAATGACTCCAAATTTTTGAGTAAAGACTACCATTGCTCGCTCTAGGTCATGGGTTGGATAATTATGCTTATGAGAATTTAACGGTCCAAACTCAAAAGCAATTACATCAATACACAACTTAGCCCATCTTTTGAAGTGTCATTGTAAATAGTAAATTCATTTATCCTAGAAGGTAAGATTAAGACCGATACTAAAACCAGTCTCTTCTTCAATTCTCTTCAAAACTATCCTGGCAACTGTTAGTCCATCCAAACTTAAACCTTTTTTTTTTTTTTTTAAAGCTTGATCAAGTGAACAGTAAGTGACGAAAATCCTTTAACAAATTTTTGTAGTTTTCTAACAAACTCAAGAAACTTGGGATCTCAGTCATCATCGTTGGTCCAGGCTAATTTACAATGAATTCAATTTCTTTAGGGTCAATTGTTGCCCCACTTTCTGCATTACATGGCCCAAAGTGATACATCTCTAACCAAAATTTACACTTACTAACTTTTGTGTACAACTTCTCCTAACTAAAGAATGAAATATAACTTTATGGTGATCCTTATGCTTCACATTACCTGGAGGGTAACCCAAGATGTCATCAATGAATACCACAACGAATTTATCCATTGATGTTTTACAAACAATGTATTAAATTCATGAAGGGTGCAGGAGTACTAGTCAAACTGAATTGCATACCCAAAATTTCACAGTGGCTAAACTTGGTTCGAAATGCACTATTCGAAATGTGATTGACCCTTATTCACAGCTGATGGTCTCCTAAACTCAAATCATTTTTTTTTTAGAGACCCTTTGCACCTTTTAACTAATAAAACAGATCGTTATTCTCGCCAATGAATACTTGTTCTTGATTGCAATTTTATCCAACTCTCAATAGTCGATACACAATCTAAGAATGCCATCTTTTTTTTTTTTTTTTAACCTCCATTAGGTCTACCCATGATAATGCACTAGAACCCCCCCCCCCTTTTTTTTGTACCTTATGGTGTGCGAGAAGAACAACAACTACCACTCTTTAATCTTCTTATGAACTCCAATATTTATCAGTTCAAAAGTTGATTACTTCTTTGGGACTTCTGGGTTATGGGCCTGCCATGCTTTCGTTGCGCCACTCTGATCTTCTACAATAATTAGTATTGAAGTAACTAGTCTATTCTTCTTTTTAGTATTCTCTTTAAAAATAAACTCTTCTTCCCCAAATGGGTAACACCTAATAATAATTTTTTTTTCTACAACTAATTTGTGTATAAATACAAGCTAACCAATTTGTGCCTACTATTACATCAAAATTTGACATGGTTATCATTACTAAAGTAGCTATAAAAATTTTCACCCCAAAACTATATTAACAATCACCATACATTATCTCAGAATCTAGTCCCCAGAGGTCCTTACTATATAAGGTTTTCCCTTCTTTCTCTTCATGCCTTTCTACAATTTTCCTTTTGTTTCTTAGGAGGCACACTTTAAATAAGCAAAAACTAATATTTAGTATCAAACAACCAATTTCCAAACTAAAAAAATTAACCAAATTCACTCTCAAATATATTCGCACAAGTATTCAAGCACCAGAATTGGGATAACGTCAACTTGCAACTTGGGTTGGCCAATCCCAAAAGTAAATTGACGCAACCCCAATTTCCTGCCTAACATACAGGTCAAACTTAATACTAATTATACAACTCAAACCTAAGCTCATCCCAGTTTCTTGCTTGACATACAAGTCAATCTTTGTACTAAGTATTCAAACCGCATCTAATCCAAATTTTTGGCATGACATACTAGTCCATCTTAGCACTAGAAACAAGATTTAGACCTAAGCTCTTAAACATTGATGATCATAAACCTATGCTCTGATACCACTTAATGTCACACCCCGCGCTCGGGTGTAACACGCCGCGTATTAGGTTCACCTAATACGCAAGGCTCAAAAACTTATCAAAGCACTTCCAAATCATAGGTATCATAAATATTAAAATACGCCAATTAATATATAAAAAAAAACTTCCATTAATAAAAATTTAACATCCAAAAAGTCATCAAACTTTCTTAGCGAAAACATAAAAACACTAAATATGAAATAGACTACTGTCATTGGCTCAAAACTTTCTTATTGATGACTAAGCACCCTGTTATCCTATCCCGAACTAACGATACCTGCAAAACAAATAATATAAGTGGGATGAGCAACCACTGTGCTCAGTAAGCAATTCCACGCCTTTCTCACCAGTATGGGCAGTTACACACACACACACACACATACACACACAGAGTACATGCATTCATTCTGTCACACACTATCCATAATCACACAAAACAATAATACATAATATATATCAAAATTGTGACATATCAAACGAAACATAATCTGCATATACATAATCATACATAGGTCGGCTCAGATTTATCAATGCAAGAACCAGTCGGTCTAGATATCTAGCCTAACTTTTCCCCAGTTAGGAGGGTCATAAGCGTGCGTGCATGTCCTGACTACTCACCGTCAGGGAGGTAGACGAGAACTAGTTCTCTCTGGTGTACAAAGAATTATCAGAGCCAAAACATACATGTCATACATTCACACATCACACATACATATAAATAATCAAAGTGCCACGATATATGAAGGAATTTTCGCACATATTACCTGCCCATTCTGAGTTTCATATTATGAAAATATTCACGAAAAGAATAAATATATATATACGAAGAATTATCTTTTTCAAAACATGAGAAAGGTTAGGAACCACTTACCTCGGAGGCCAACATCAATCGCACTAATTCGAATAATCTTGATCTTAGACATAGTCACCACCTAATTAATTACCATCAAAAGACAATATAATTCCCACTTAATAATTATACCAATAGAATACTAAAACTCTTAGATTCATGTTACGATAATCCTAAAACTCCAAATTACAACTAGAACCCAATTATTTTCATTTAGCTACTCAATAAGAAAAACTAAGTATAAACTAACCCATTATCCGATTTGAAAGTTATTTATCTAAATAAGTAATAAAACTTAATAAACTAACTAAAAAAAATCAACATCACAAATTACTCCATCAAGACCATTTTTGTATACTTCGTTATTTATTATGAGCCACCACTATGACCCACAGCCTCTGAACCAAACAAAGATTAGACCTACTTTACATTTGCATCGACAATAGCCTAAATACAAACACATGGCAGGTAGAATTTGCAATACCCATATAATATTATGCAGGGGTGGCGGGTTGAGACCTAAGTATAACAGTTAACCCGTCAATCCGAACTCGACCCGCCAACCTGCCAATCTGAAAATGCCCAACCCGAACATGACCCGAAACGGTTTGACGGGTCGACCTACCGACTCGAAAAAAAGAACTACTACTACTACTAACATTTTGTAATTTTGTTTCATTTATTCACATTCAAACACAAATTTTATTCATTAGATAATTAATCAAATAAATTGTAAGAAAAATTAAAAATTCTACTTAGGTTTATAAAAGTAAATTGTAAAAGGAATTAAGTGTATGTTAGTGAGTGACTTTGATATTAGTGTGTGCAAGAAATATCTTTGATTATTTTTTGTGTGTGTGTGTTTTAATCTCTTTTCTTCAAAAAAAAAAAAATACTACTACTATTAATATTTTGTAGCTTTGTTTCACTTTATTCACATTCAAATACAAATTTTATTCATTGGATAATTAATCAAGTAAATTGTAAGAAAAATTAAGAATTCTACTTTGGTTTATGAAGGTAAATTGAAAGAGAAAATAAGTGTATGTTAGTGAGTGACTTTGATATTAATATGTGCAAAAAATGTGTTTGATCATTTTTTTTTTTTGTATGTGTTTTAATTTCTTTTCTTTCCTCTTTCTTCTTCTTCTCCTTCCTCGTTTTTTTCTTTTCGGGTTCGCGGGTCGACCCGAAACCGACATGTTTATCTTCACGGGTCAGTCGAGTCGGACCTACAAACTCCTAACCCAAACTCGCTATTTTTGAGTTAGATTCGTGTCGAATTTTCGGGTCGTGTCAAAAATTGCTACCCCTAATATTATAATACTTTTTTTTTTTTCCAACAAATAACTACAGCGTTCAAACTTTTCTACTCAAACAACGGGCTAGTGGAAACCATTCTTGTTGTAATCCTAACAATATTTAATTATTAATACTTGATAGAATACAAAATAAAGCCTTTAATTTTCATTGCATCCCTGGCTCGGCAATTGCACCCAGAGGAAGCCACGGCCGGTGCTTTCATCATTCCGTTTCCTTGCCTTTTGGTCAGCCCTCCTTTCTTTTATTTTGTTATTATTTTTTTAACCAAACCAAATAAACTTTTCAATCTTTATCAATATCGTCAAATTACTGCAACAACAATTTCTATAAATCCATCTGTTATCAACCCTAATTATAAGCACAATAAAACCTTAATCGTAAGAATCATAGATATGGCTTTGCAACTCTTGGCTCAATAGATCTTCTGTCCTTTATCTTTTCTTGTAACTCTAGAGAGCTTTTCTTGTAACTCTAGAGAGTTGAATAGATTGTTACTTGGAGAAAGAAAGATCATCTGCTACGTTTTATTGAGAGAGTAGTTTTATTTTATTTATTTATTTGAAGCCCCCAACTTTCTCAAAACTCAACAAAGCCAATTTAATTTTTTTTTCTTTTTTTTATTTGCAATCAAGCCCTTACACTAGGGCACGGGTATTTCATTATCATATAAATGACTGATACCACCTTTGCACAAATCATAATCTACCACTTTACGTTTTGTTTGGAAGTATGACTTGATTACTTGTGTGATCAATTGTTCTTCGGTCATGTTCCATGCCACAGGTGAAACGAATTTAAATGTTGCAAAAAGGAAGAAAGTACGACTTAAACCTATCTAAACAAGGGGGGGGGGGGGGGGGGGCGGGGAAAGAAAAAGAACAGATAAAAGACAGACAAAACAGTTTGGGACCTGCCTTAATGGAAGCTAGGGGTCGGGATGAGAATAGTTTGCTAAAAAATGCCAAAAAAGTCAACCTCAAAAACTTGTTCTATGATCTATCTGTCAATGGCACGAAGCAATCAAAAATCGATTAAACCTTTGAATTAGCAATCTCCAACTTTTCTGAAAACAAAACTGACTTGAAAAATAGAAGGAATAATGTCCAAAATGTTTGATCCATCTAGCTTTCTTATTTTTTCGCTTGGATTTTTGGGTCTTCCAGATTAACAACATCATCATCAAAAAATCTCTTCCAATACCAGTGTTTCTTCCAAGCTCTATCGTTCATTTCATCAATCGGAATACCTTTTGTTTCTGGCAGAAAGAATGTGGCATAACAGCCCATTATTATAATCCAGACGGCAAAGAAGAAGAATGTCCCCGATCTCATGTGGCATAGCATGGTAAGAAAAGCTTGAGCTATGAGGAAGGTGAAGATCATATTCGTACTAACCGTGAAGAAGAATCCTGCACTTCTAGTCTCCAGCGGGAAGATTTCACTGGGAATTAGCCAACCAAGAGGACCCCAAGACCAAGCAAAGCCAGACACAAAAAGGCAGATCAAGACTACAACTACATATGCATATTGCTTTGATATTGCATTTGTAGAATGCAAATGCAGCGAGAGAATTATCCCCGTAGCGACCTGCACCAGGAAATTCAAGCCTTCCTTTGGTAAATTATTCATCTAGGATTTAAGGATAGATAGCAGAAATTGATGATCAAATGCGATTTCGAATTCATTTTTGAAAAACTCTAGCAAGCACCGAATAGGAATATGCACATGGTTCAAAATTCAAATGACTCAAAAATCAATATACCTGAGTAATAAGCATCTGAATAGCAGCTTCAATGAGCAAAACTCTTCTTCCAAGTTTATCAACGCCAAATACCGCTACTAAAGTAGAACCCGAATTGATGGAACCAGTCACTACAGCTGACAATAATGATGCGTCACTACCAAGCCCCATTGTCTGAAAGAGGACCGGGGCATAAAACATGATGACATTAATGCCAGTGAACTGCTGAAAAACTTGAAGAACTGTGGAGCAAACAAGTTGAGGCCTGCTCGAACGTTTCATGAGGTTTCTAAAAGGATGTTTTACTTTCTTAGCTACTTCAGTTGCATGTGAAATCTCTTCGTATTCCCTTTCAACATCTTTCACACCCCTGATTCTCCTCAGAGTCTCCAAGCCTTCTTCTGCTTTACCACGCTCGATTAAGCTCGTGGGCGTCTCGACAATGATTAGTGAACCGAGGCCAAGAAAAAGGGCCGGAAGTGCAGCTCCTCCAAGAGATATCCTCCAGCCATTGGGATGTACTTTTGACGTTTTATAGTTGACCACATTTGCGCACAGAATGCCTACGGTGACCATCAATTGAAAGCAAATATTTAAGCCTCCACGGTATTTTGCTGGAGCAATCTCCGATATGAATAATGGCACTGCCTGCAATTGTTTTACCCAAAAACTTGTTATTTAACTTGGTTTCTAGATCGTTAGGTGTATAACAAATTTATGAATTTGTAAAGCAAACTTTTCATGTCATTGGACATTAATGAATTTATAAATTTGTAAGACAAGCTTTTCATGTCATTGGACATTTTAATATGGTCAAGCAATAAAACAAATAAAATAATTATGCCATCATAACAAGTAACTAATTATGCCATAATCTCATCACCAATAATATGAGATATGGTTCTCTGAATTTACACATTAACAGAGATGGAGTCGGAATTGGGGGGACTCAGTGCTTGTTAAATTATGTATCTGAACGACTATTGTAAATTCACATGTTCTGAGTAGATTTTTTTTTAAAAAAATGTATCACTATACACCACTTAATTATAATATGGGTAAATTATTAATAATCTCCTGTGGTATCGGCTTTGACCTCATAAGTCCCCTGTACTTTCAATATGACCACATAACTTTCATGTGATTTTCTGAGATATGGAAATTAGATGGAATCAATATGCCATTATGAAATATTTTCAGAATATTCTAAATCTCACTGATGTGTAATATTCTGTAACGGTAAGTAGATTATACATGCCTTGTGCGTAATATTCCATTTAATTTTCACATCCCATAAAACCACAGGAGATTATGCTGGTCATATTGAAAGTATAGGAGGTTATGTAGTCAAAGTCGATACCATAGGAGGTTATTAGTAATTTACCCTTATAATATTTACATCGATCATTCTGAATCCATGATTTAGTTCCAAATCCGTGATCTAAAAACCAGTTGAGCCCCATCTCCAACATACACAGCATGAACCGCTAAAATGGTGAGATTATTTAGATAAATTACTTAGCTTCTTTGTAAATGATCCAAAAATTCCTTTTTAATTTTACCTTTTGTTTTTACCCTCTTACTATGGCACAATTCTTTTATAAAGGGATCAGTAAAGCTCTACATAATAATAAATCACACATATATTAGGAAAAGAAAAAAAATCACATATTAAAGAGACAATAACCTGGTTGCCGAAGCCAACGCCCGCGCCAAGACAAAGCCTTCCAATGATCAGCATAGGCAGATTGACGGCCGAAGTGTTGAGGACAACGCCGATGAAGAAGAACAGGGATGCTAGCTGCATGGTGCGTTTTCGTCCGAACCGCGTGCAACATTTTGATGCCACAAGGCTACAAACAACAGCAGCAAGGTACAATGAAGACGTGAATAACTGAAGTAGTTGATTGTCATACTTGCAATAGTTGTTTTCCTTCGCCCTGTGCTTTTTAACGTAGACAGTAGGAAAAAACTTCAACAAGAAATCATCCATTGATGTCACACCCCCTACAAAAATAAACATCGGAATATCAAACAAGAAGATTAATATTGTAACAAACAATCCACAGTCAAATTTTCATAAATGCATTAAGGCTAAAATATTAGTTAATAACCTGAGATGCCGATGTCATAGCCAAACATGAGACCACCAAAGGCTGCAATTATGGAGCAAATCAAGACTTGTCCTGTGAGTTTGGCTGGGAAATCCTCACCCTTCTTCCCAGATGTCATAATATGGGCAGTCATGATTTGTTGTTTTGGTTGTTTTCTTGCTCAAGAGATCCCAATCAAACTATGTTGGAGAGGGGAGGATGACAAATTATGAATTTATAATAATCGGACTTGCATAGCAAACAATGAGTCAAGAGTGGACTTGCGAACTCAGGTGGATGCGCAAACGAAAAAGTAGTGTGGAACAGCTCCACAAGTAGATTCTTTGGCCATCTGTTAATTTATTATCTAATAAAATTCTAACATAGTTTTTTAATAGTTCAGAATTATCCAAAAACTTATGAAATACCAAAAGCAACAGATTCCTAAATTTACGGTTTTTATTCCCTAGTCTTGAGAAACAGATAAGTACATTAAGAAGCACGTGAAAAATAAACAGATATCACAAGGTTATTATATTTCACTTTTTGCACTTCTACTCAAATAAATACATTCCATACCACCGTACCATGTTTAAAAAAAGGTTACATAAAAGATGGAAATGATAATCACAAGTTCTAGCTCTCACAAGTTGATGGTTCAAATTTAAATGTTCAAAAATAGGTGGATAAAATTAAACTAATAAGATAAAATGTAAAATGGAAACTAACGTTGTTTTAAAATGACAAATAATTACGCTACCCTTCAACAAAGTTAAATATCATTTCAATATAGTTACGTTTCTGTTTTTTTTTTTAACTAAACATATTACACACACTTTCAATCGTAGACAATGAAAAGTCTCAAATTGCTAGGCCCTAGATCCATAAAAGATACATAACAACCGGCAGCCCCTGCTCCCTGCCACTACTCTCCAACGTCCATGGACCGAGGGCCTTGTTCCGATTACAAAAGCCTTCCCTTCTCGAAAACGAAATAAGGTTTGGCCTTGAAAACGGGTCTAAATTAACTATCTTTAACTGCTTCATACCATATTGAATTAACCACGGTAGTGTGAATCAATCGCTGTTATGGTGCCGAAGATGTAGGTGATGATAAAAAATAATAATAATAAATTTTTACAAAAAGTTACTACTATTTTACGAAAGTTTATTTTTTAATCTAACTCTTCCACACTACACCATTCTCCCGTCTAGGTCAAAAGTAAGAAAATTGCACAAGTTGCAAATTACTAATCATTAACTGATGGAACGTATACAACATATATGCCAATTTCTTGATTTTGAGTCAGTTGCTATCATTTGATACATTGCTTGAGCCTGCTGTAATCTTTTACTGGTGGATCAACTTCTTCTCTGGTTGGCGTGCTGATTCGAGACTGCCATTATTTAAGTTTGGGGGACCTTGTCTGATTAATCTTGGAAAGCCTCCATCAAATTCCTCAAAAAATCTTTCGACTTGTCTTCCATCTCCCGAACTAGCATTTCATTCTTCCTGGGATTGCCTGTGACTTCACTGGATCTCCCTGGAGGTTTGGCTGGTTCCTGACAATTAGAAGAAAGTGTTTGTTGGTAATGCTAATTAATTCGACCCTTTCCTGGTTACATGAAAACATAAATGTTGCACCAGCCAAAATGGGAAAAAAAAGTTAGGCATCTGGTGCCTTTTTTCTTGAGAATCTGTCTTGTTAGTCACTTTTTTTTTCTTTTTTTAGACAGTCAAATGAAGGAGAGATACTTATCTGATAAATGATCCTTAGCTGGAATTAAGAAAACTTGTTTAACATTACCTTCGCGTTTATTATATCTAAACAATTGACTTGAGCTGTCTGTTTGGCAAAAGTATTTGGAGCTTCATGTTCATGGAGATCCTCAGATCCTTCATCAATCATTTTCGACATGCGTGAACTGGATTTATCCATTGGTTTCAACTGACCTGCTGTTGATTCAGGACTACTTAAGCTTTCTCTACTACTTTCAGGAAAATTGATGAGTTCCGTTTGTCCTTTTTCATTTTCACGAAGTTCATGTCCACTCCCAGATCGAGTTAAGTCCGCTTCCTTAGTAGATGTTGTTGGAAAAACATTGAGTTCAGTTTGTCCCCTTTCATTTTCATGAGCCGTGTGTTCACTCCCAGATCCAGTAAACTTGGTTTCCTCAGAAGATGTTGTTGAAGGATTAGAGGATTCCTATCAAGTATGTGGTAAAGCTATAGGTCAAAAAATCTTGTTTCTATTAGGCAAGTCTCATAGATAAATACTAGCTTCTTGTCATATAAATGGTAATGAAGATATGAGATATAGGTTAGAGAACTATGTTTCTATGTATAGAAGAGATAGCACGGAAGCAATTTGCTTTTTTAGTGAGGAAGTTCCATAAATTAGTATTTTGCAGTACAAGAATGCGCAAGGAACAAAGCAAACAGACCAGCAAAACTTAGCTTCAGTTTGAATGTTATTTGGTGACTGACCTGCAATATGGCATCTCTACCATGCAAGATATCAGATGTTGGATCCTCCATAAATGATGTTGTGGTATGAGGTGCAGTGGAAGTTAAACTTTCTCCTCTTGCATCATTCAAGATATTATTTTCTGCCATTGGCGTGTCGAACTCGTGGATTTCCACATGCATGTCCTCACTATAATAGGATAAAGAGCTATGATCAATTGAAAATTTTGGTTGCAATACTGATATAGGAGATGAGGGTATCAGGGAAGCAATAGGAACTTGTCGTCCCACAACATGTGGCAGCAATTCTGATACTTGGTGACCAGTGAATCTCTCACCAACTCCAGGAAATCCTAGTTCTGCCGTCTGTGGTTCACCTTCATTAGCTTGGTTTGATTTTGGAATGTCATGTTCCTCAACTGCCATGGCCATATCAATTAATTCTCCTCCAGAATCTCCAGAGGTTCTTGGATTATCATTTTCACCAACTGCTTTATAATATGCAAATATCTCGTCATGCTCTTCCATTATTTCCTGTAGGTCTCCGCTATATCCAACATATGTTGGACTGCTTGTCAAGGACCACTCTGCGTGCGCCCTTCCACTTTCTTGTATCCATGCATTAGCTCCGCTTCCAATGCTGAAGTTCTTTGCTTCGCTATTTTGGAGGATACTTGAATCATGAGCATTGTCTGCTCCCTCAAACTCCCTCTCAGCGTTTTCATAGGAATAAGATTGTTGCTGTTCCAACTGACACAAGAGAATAGTAAGTCTAAAACCCAACTTTTCTGTGTCTCTTCATCTTTGTGCGTGGCACAAGCATCAGTTATGCTCAAATAATGAAGAAAAGTATGAGTGCAAAAGGACAAGGAGCCCTTAAAGTGATAGGATAAATCCAGTGCTGAGACTATTGGCAACCTAATGCAATCTCAAATTGGTGAGTTAAAAGAATAAACTAAGGTACGGAATCGATCCCCATGATATTTGGATCAGTAATTACACGGTCTATTATCCTAAAATGATAAGCAAAAGCTAGAATGTCTATGTCATGGTCATTTACAAAATTTTATATCATGTCATCCGAGAAAATGAGTGGATTCCTTCTTTACTCTACCTTTGAAATGAAAGCAGCAATGCATCTATCAACAGATTTAGGGAAATTTATAACAAGAGTCTTGTAAAAAATAGCATTACTACTGTATTATAATGATGGGGGAAAAAAAATGCCGCACCTCTAGATTTCCAGAAACACTATTCTGAGAATGTTGGGACATCACTTCCCCTATTAATTGCTCTGCTTCTCCATCAACTGGAAAAGCCAAAGTTTCACGTGTTATTGCATGCAAAGAATCACAAATATTAGACATTTGGTAATTTTCTTCGCTCTTGAAATTGCAAGGTGATGTATGGTCTGGGCTTCCACCTGGTAATTCACCATTTGAAGTTAACTGTGTAAGTGGATTAGGAGATTCTTCAATCATTGTCTCACCCTGACCTGCAATAGGATCATCAGAACTCAAGTTACTTGATACCTCAACGGTCTCACATTCTCTAACCTCATGTGTGTCGCTTAATCTTGATTCATTTTCATCTACTCCACCATAACGGTGACATGATGCTCCTGATATGTCTTCACTGCTAGAGGTGATTTCCCCTTCCATGCTTCCTTCATAAATTGTAACTTCTTCGTCATGCGATGCGATGCTCCCATCAACTGTTAATGGAGGGGAACTGATTTCAGAAACCTCAACCTGCAAGTCAGAAGCAAGGGAATGTGTAGGGGTATGACCAAGAGGCTTATCAGCAAAAAAGAATCGACCCTCCATTCTGTCCTTGTATAACATGGACGGACTGGAGTTATTAAAATCATATTCCACGTCACTTCTGCTGTCCCTATTTATGCAAATGTTCCTGGAAACTGGAGATGATAGAGATTTCAAGATAGCATCTTTGTCTACCCTTGGGAATTGTTCTTCATCTTCAGACGATGATACAGAGCTTGACTTGCCACTTAAATTGTCAGCTAGCATCGACTTTGTCTTTGACTCATTAGTCTCTTCTTCCTGACGATCGTCTACTAGGTCCAGTCCCTGTTCAGGTCTCTGTACATATTCTTGGGTGTAAGTATGATCTCTAACCAAGTCTGGATTAGACTTGGGTGGTTGAGATGATTCAACTTCAATTATCTTATCAGTGTCTTTTTTATCTGCAACAAAAAAGTTAAATGCCGATTGAGTCATACAAATAGAAATCAACGTTGGAGATGTTATATTACAATGCCTGTATTTCTCTTATGCGTATGCGTGCATTTCGTTTCTATAATAGGTTAGGCGAGCATTTCACCTAATTGACTTTCTAACTGGGAGTTCTCATGTCCTTCAAAAGCCCTCTGCTTCATTGCGGAGTCATGAAGCCGAGATGTTTCTTGGCGATCTTGCTTCAATTCCCCTGGGAAGTGAGGCCCTAAACTGAAGCTCTCGTGCCTGCAGAACATATCCTTCTGGAGCAATGGCAGGAACTCTTGATCGAAACTACCACCTGTAAGAATTGGTTTCTCTTCCTGTGGGTCATAAGGAATGTCAAAGGGATTATGCATTGGTATCAAAACAGAAGGAGCTGAGCCGGGCATGGGAGAAAACTGCCCAGGTGGAGGGTTTGCAAGAGAAGGATTGTTTCTCGGTACCATTAAAGGGGTAATATGACCGAAAGGCACACTGTTGTCCATGTTCATCAGTGTCCTCCTGACTTGAAGACTCAACAATTTCCTTGCTCTTCGCCTTGCAATTAAGCTCTCCAACCTTCTGTTTCTTTCGATCTCAGAAAGTCCAAGATCCATCAGATTCTTCTGGTCATCCTCATTCCACTGCACAGCCTTGTTATTTTCCTCTCTATCACGTTCATCATCTTCCTCTTCTGTGCCTTCTGAACCTTCTATCTCTATCTCACCTTTATCATAATTAAGTCTCTCAGATCCTTCATGGGACTTGTTGCAAAATCGAGGCCTTGAACCTCGCAAATCAATGGATGAAGAACATTCGCCCTGAACAACTACAGAATCAACTTCCACCTCTCGAATTTCTTTCGGGTATTCTTCAACCAAAGCACTTTTATCAACCATGTCATTGTTAAAGGTTGATGAGAAAACCGCGCTCTTTTCCTCCTCGCTGGTTTGCACGTAATCATCTCTGCTTTTCTCTTTAGGTCTTCTTCGTCTAACAGAACGAGCAGTGCACATCATTTTTGACAAGTCTACTTGTCCGAAGAGGTTTTACATCATTATTTTCCTTATCTTTTATGGAATTCTTGAAATTGCCAAATATAAAATATATTTTGGCGGTTGAAACGGCCAAGAAAATAAAAGTAGACAAATATATCAAAAGCCAAAAAAACGAGGGGAAACATGTATAAAGAAATACAAGAATAATCGAAGTACATGAAACATATGGGTGACTTTGCATATAATTCCCAACAAATTTGATTGCAACGCTAAGAACTTTCCACATGCAAACTTGAACATCCTTCCCGGAAATAGCCATTTATGTTTGAGAATATTTCACCTCCTTATCAATTATAGAACCAAAAGATAAACAAAAAGAAGAAAAGGGGTGGAGGAGAAAAGAGCACAGTTGTTTTTCCGTGCGAAAAGTTTTTCAGTGACCAAAGAAGAGTTTGTTATGAAAGAAGAAACACTTCAAGAAGGGAATGGATTTGAGTGCGGATGAAAGAGTTTGTTGCTTTTACCGCTAAATTAGAGGACGATGAAAGAATTTAGCAGATCTTTCTTTGGTTAATAGCTGCTTTCGTTCCTTATTTTGAGGCCATTATATTATATATTTGTCCTATTTTCTTGCGAGCTGTGTATCAGAGCATGGAAGGATGTTGCAAAGGAAGACACTGAATACAAATTAAGAAATGAAATCCAATTCGTAGACTATCCGAATGAAAGACGACAGATTATCTACCAAGAAGTTAGAGAGTCTCGCATATGAGAAAATGTAGCAAATAGAGTTTTTTTTTTTTTTTTTTTTTTGAGGAATAGCAAATAGAGTTGAATAAAGCAATATTGCAAAGGCATAATGATCGTAGGGTTGGAATATCCTCGCCCTACGAAGTAGACGTGAAGGTCTCTTCTCATCTGCCCTCTACGAGAGAATATCCATTCACTAGATTTAGATTTTACAACTTAAGTTTTATGTATATTAATCATAATCAAGAAATACTAGCAGTTGTTTGTGGATATTTAAAAGATAAATTAGAGATTAAATTTAACTGAACCAATTATTTTTTTAATAAATATGAACTCATTACTGTTAATTGGAAAGAATTCAGTAAGTTGGCACAACGCACATAATAACATGCTAGGTTCTGATAAGTTTTACAATGCATGTGGATGAATGTAGGGCTGTTAATGGTTGAGCCTAGACTCGAACCCGGCTTGGACCCATTAATTTATGGATTTGGACAGAAGTAGAATTCCATTTACTTGTACCCGTTTATTGTAATAAAAAACAGGTTGAGTACAGAATATTCAATTTTAACCTGATTTGGACCTGAATCCATTAATAAAATGTATATGTATATGTATATACGTGTATATTATAAAGTAGGCTTTAAAATAAATAAAGGAATAGTTTTTAAATTGAGCTTTAATGTTAAAAAAGGAGTGGGTTTTAAAATGGAAAGAAACTTGGGCTCAAAAAAAAAAAAAGAAGACCAATTTGATAATGGACCTTTGGTTCATTGGAAAGCCTAAGGTCATTACACTAGGGGTCTACTAGAACTTAGACCTGCACTCGGACTAGATCGGTTTGTATCTGAATTCGGATCCAACTTGTGAGACCCATCGAGTATATAGGTTTGAGTCTAAAATATCCAATTTCTATTCAGATCCAGCCCGTTAACAAGTCTAGATGAATGTATAATAACCACATCAACAACATCTTAATGCATAATATAAACATCACTAATATTTAGGAGTGTTCATGGATCGGGTACCTGGTCCATGGACAAAAAATATAAACCGAACCAGTTTTTGTGGTTCGGTAAAATTCCGAATCACAAACCGGTCCACATATATCGGGTACCCCGGCCTTCCGGTTACTCGCAAAACCGGCTTCGGATAGGCGGGGTATCTGACCTGATCCATAATAATTTACCTATATTTTTAAAAACTAAACAAGAAAAATTACAAAATACTATTGAATCACTAATAATACAAATATTAATATCTTAAAGTTAAATTGCATCCAAAACCTTAATCTTCAAAAAAACAAAAATTAAATAAACAAGAAAACAATCACTTAGTCTTTCAAACTTCATCTTTTTATTTCAATCAACATAAAAACATGAATGTTCAACAAATAACCAAAAACTATACAAACAATAAAAGAATCACTTAGTCTTTTAAACTTCATTTTCTCATTTCAATCAACGTAAAAATATAAATATTCAACAAATAGCCAAATGAACACCCAAACTAACATATGAAATTACATAACTTACCCCCACTCCGGGTCCGTTCGGGTACTCGTGGTTCACAAAAATGTAAACCAGCGAACCGACCTGATTAAAATATAACCCGCCTCGTCACCTAAAATCAGTTCGGTAACTCTTTTTTTCAGTTCGAGGCGGATCGATTTTTCTTATTTTTTAGATTTTTTTGAACAGCCCTACTGATAGTATGCTTTTGTTACTTTTGTTGTGCAAAAGGCATTCTTTTTCTCGATTTTTTATTTTAACTCGTGCAGTCACTTATATTTTGTCCCCAACTAAATTCCATGAGAAGATTTCATGGGCCATGGGCCATGGACGGAGCCATGGAAGATGCAAATTTTCTCCCGAACTTCAAATAACCATGCTCAGAAAGACAGAACCCACCAAAGGAGTGTGGGCCTTGTTTCTTGGATGATTAATCTTGACGGCCTGACCTGTTGCTCTCAACCAATCACTCTAGAAAATGTCTCGCTTTTCCTCCCATTATTTTGTCATCCAAAAAATATATTCTCTCGAACAAAAAAGGATAGGAAGAACTTTCAAAAAAAATAAAAAAGGATAGGAAGAGATTGATCGGCCATCAATCCATTTGCTTCTTCAACTTATCATTAACACTAGAAAGCTATACAATGATGAAAACTTCTTTTAACATAAGAAAATCGGAACATAAAGTTATATATCATGCATATATCGACTTGTAAAAAAAAAAAAATTATGCCAACGTATAGAAAAAATTAATCCTAAACTTAATAATAATAACAATAATAACAACTAATTTTTTTAACATTTATTAAAAATAATTTTTACCACTATGAGAACGAATAGAGGGTCAAGCGATTAGAGTTTTATGAGTTCATCTGAGAGGTCAGGGTTTGAATCCTATTAACACTAATTTCCTAATTTTATTGTAATAGTGTAATATTTATAAAAAAAAAATAAATTTATCACTACACTAACCCTTTACTCGCCAACAAAAAAAAAAAAAAAGAAATGAAAAAGAGGAAAAAAAGAAAAAGAAAAAGAGAAAATATCATCTTCTTCCGAGTCAAAAAATTCGTTAGATGGCACTGGCCGTGTAAAATTCCAAGTCGGACAAAGCAACTTGTGGTCGTGGCAAAGCTCGGTTCTTATCATCCGACGTATCCAAACAAACCAGAAAACGAGCACGAGGCTAATTCAACGGCCCAAAACCGCCTCCCGAGCGGCGCACACCTTTTCTTCTGCCAAATTTTCATGCTCATCTCCACCATTAGATAGATTTTTTCTGTAAATATTTATTTTGATGCTATATTTTTCTTCCGCTAGGGTCGGATATGGCCACTCCACTCGAACTCTTACGACCGATTTTTCAGAGTCAAATTTCCATTAATTATACTCCCCATTTCAAATGTTTATACCATCAGTGTAATCTCTTATGTAGTAGTAACAGAAACGTAGTAAATAATCGTAATCCGTTATCTTTCATCCCCAATTCGACGACGTTTCGAGCTCAATCTAGGGTTTCCTTCGAACTTTATCCAATTAATTTATGGGGAGGTTTTTCGAAGCTCCATAAGCTGAGAGTTTGTATTAGAGTTCGGGCAAACAACTCCTCCGATCACGATACGGATTCTAGTGATAAAGGAGAAGCAAAAACTAGTGAAACCCGAAATAGTCCTAGTCCGGGTGCGGGTCCGGGGCCGGGTTGTGGGTCTAATCCAGCTCCGGGTACTGGTACTGGTACTGGCTCTTCGAGGAGGGAGAAACAAGGGAAAGGGAATTGGTGGTGGTCTAAGGGGAATAATCGTAATAAATGGCGGTGGCAACCGATAATTCAAGCACAGGAGATTGGGGTTTTGCTTTTGCAATTAGGGATAGTTATGTTTGTTATGAGACTGCTTAGACCCGGGATTCCGTTGCCTGGTTCGGAGCCCAGGGCTCCGACTACGTTTGTGAGTGTTCCGTATAGCGAGTTTTTGAGTAAGATTAATAGTAATCAGGTGCAGAAGGCGGAGGTTGATGGGGTCCATATTATGTTCAAGCTCAAGGGTAGTAGTGAATTGGGGGTTGTGGAGAGTGAGATGAATAGTAAGCTGCAGGAATCAGAGTCGTTGCTGCGTAGCATGAGCCCCACGAAGAGGGTGGTGTACACAACCACCAGGCCGAATGATATCAAGACTCCCTATGACAAAATGCTGGAGAATAATGTGGAATTTGGTTCCCCAGATAAGAGGTCTGGAGGGTTCATGAATTCCGCATTGGTAAGCTTCTTGGTTTGTTCTTGGGACAAAATGCTGCGTATTTGGTGATTTATGATTGTTTATAGACACAAAGGCACATAGATTACGAAATTTTATTGAAGACACCGTCCATTTTGATGCTGACTTGTTAAAAGTAGATTTTTGGATGTTTATCTTTTTAATTTAAATTAGATCAATTACTATAGATTGTTATATGTTTATCTTTTGAATTTAAACTAGAACAATTACTATGTTTTGTCTCTTGCATTGTTACACATACACGATATTACTGTACTTAGTGCTGTTGTAGGAGTGAAACCAGTGAATTGAGACTTACAAATTTAATATTACAAATCATCTTTTCAAAAGAAGACACCAACCGAAGCTAATAGGAAGAAAATTTGTATAGCAGAACTGGAAGTTTGGAATGCATTTGATTTTTGATATCCTTCTTTTAGTAGAACTGGCCCTTCTGGCTAGATCATTAATGCGCAGCAACCGATATTCCAGAATGCCAATGGACTCTGGGCTTTGTCCATGTGTTTATTATTTATGCCTTCTAGGTTAATGTCATTTTATGCCATATTTCTTAGGGGACCACGAAATTGCAAATTACATTGTCCACAAAACCAAAAAATTAGTCTATTAGAGATAACATTTTACTGCTGCATTGCAGATAGCGTTGTTTTATATAGCTGTGCTTGCAGGTCTTCTTCATCGGTTCCCTGTAAGCTTTTCTCAGGTGTGAATCCCAATACCTTGTTCATCTATCCTGTGAAACATATATTAGGGCTACTAATTAGACTGATTAATGTCTGCATGCATCCAGCATACAGCAGGTCAGCTCAGAAACCGCAAGTCTGGCAGTTCTGGTGGTTCTAAAGTGTCTGAACAAGGGGAAACAATTACTTTTGCTGATGTTGCAGGTGTTGATGAGGCTAAGGAAGAGCTAGAAGAAATTGTGGTAAATATTCTTCAGATTTTTAATATGACCTTGCACATATGGAATACCGATTCTTTTTAAAATTTGATTTTCTATAGAATATGATCTTTATCTGCTCTTTTTGTTACAGGAATTTCTCAGGAATCCAGAGAGATATATACGACTTGGTGCACGTCCTCCACGTGGTGTTCTCTTGGTAAGTTTGACATTTGAAGTGCTAGTGAGAGAAATCATATTTCACGAAGTTAGATATCATGATTGGTGAAGCCTGAAGTCTCATTGAGATTCGATTTCTATATGTTCCTATTTTTCTCCTATATCATTGGTCTCATGAAACAACCCTCTTCCAGGTTTATCTTCTTACAGAGATATCTATATTCATAATTTAATGGAATTGTAATTTTTTGCTTGGAGGAAGTACTTGTTGAATAGAAGGATAATACCCTTCAATCTTTGGTTGGATTTTAACCTGCTGTTTCTAAATGGCCTATTAGTTCATTTAATGGTAGACTAATTCTCTTTTTCTATACCCTTTCCTTCTAGATTTTAACATATGCATTGGTAGAACATTCATAATGGGGATAGTTTACAATTTTGGACACCCCCCCCCCCCTTTTTTTTTTTTCTGTTTCTCTCTTTCTTTCGCTTATTCTGATTTGTCAAGTGTAAGTACAACTCTCATTTCCTTACAGGTGGGTCTCCCTGGGACAGGTAAGACACTTTTAGCAAAGGCTGTTGCTGGGGAAGCTGAGGTACCCTTCATTAGTTGTTCTGCAAGCGAGTTTGTAGAATTGTATGTTGGCATGGGAGCATCCCGTGTCAGGGACCTTTTTGCTCGAGCAAAGAAAGAGGCACCATCAATAATATTTATAGATGAGGTTTTTTCCTTATCCCTTTCCTTTCCCTCTCTGTTTTTTATCTGCTTGTCTCTCTATATTTCTTAGTAACCGTGTTGATGTCCTAGGTCAGATTAGAAGATCATTTATGGTATTCTCGATTTGCAGATAGATGCTGTAGCAAAAAGCCGTGATGGTAGATTTCGCATTGTCAGCAATGATGAAAGAGAACAAACCTTGAATCAATTGCTCACAGTAAGGTTTTAGCAAGGTTGTATTTGTGCTTGAGGGATATATTTTGCTTGGGTGGTTGGATTGATGGGATAGAAATTTGCTGCAGGAGATGGATGGATTTGACAGTAACTCTGCTGTGATAGTTTTAGGAGCAACTAACCGGTCGGATGTTTTGGACCCAGCCCTTAGGCGGCCTGGGAGGTTTGATCGTGTAGTAACGGTTGGTATACAGTTGCTTTGCTATTTTTCAATGCTAGGTTGTAGAAGTTAAAAGTAGACCTTATATCAAAGTTTTCTGAGATATAAGTCACATTTCTTTTGCTTCAGGTGGAAGCACCTGATAGGACTGGAAGAGAAGCTATTCTGAAAGTTCATATTGCTAAGAAAGAGCTTCCTCTTGCAAAGGATGTTGATGTGGGTGATATTGCTTCTATGACCACTGGTTTCACTGGGTAATTATTCTCCTTTTAAGATTGGATTACGATTTTGGACCATTTTAGTTCTGTTATCCTACTAAATTTAGGAAAACTTAAAAACTTTGTGTTTTATTTTTGTGCATTGTACAGGGCAGATCTTGCAAACCTGGTAAATGAAGCTGCTTTGTTGGCTGGAAGACAAACAAAACTAGTTGTGGAGAAAATTGATTTTATTAAAGCTGTGGAGAGGTCAATAGCGGTTAGTCTTTTTCCTGCTGCCAGTCTTTCTCTTGTGTTCGTGTGGCGATTTTAGTGAATAACCAAATATGGTACCAAGGCTACCTACATGTGTCAATCAATTCATGCGCTGTGTCTCTGTGGTTCTTTTCCTTGGCCCTGTTTGTTGGGGAGAGAATATGCAATATTCACCTACTAATTTATTATAATTTGCTGTTTGACATGGTATTTACCTTTACAGAAACCTTGAGCATTCTTTCTTTAATCTAATAGTCCAGTGTCAATTTCATAGGGAATTGAGAGGAAGACTGCCAAGTTACAGGGTGGTGAAAAAGCTGTAGTTGCTCGACATGAAGCTGGTCATGCTGTAGTTGGAACTGCCGTTGCAAATCTTCTTTCGGGACAGCCGCGTGTGGAGGTAAATTTTTCAGTAGAGCCATGGGAATCTCTCTCTGTTTTCTGTCTCCCATATATGTGCACGTTTCTCTCTCTCTCTCTCTCTCTCTCTCTCTCTCTCTCTCTCTCTCTCTCTCTCTCTCTTTTTGGGGTTTTTGTTTTGGTCCGCCCGCGCGGGGGGGGGGGGGGGGAATTAAATTCTAATGCACTTAAATTATGACAAGAGTCTGGTTTTTCAGAAGCTGAGCATTTTGCCAAGATCTGGAGGGGCATTAGGGTTTACATATACTCCTCCAACCAATGAGGACAGATATTTGCTCTTCATTGATGAGTTACGTGGACGTTTGGTTACTCTTCTTGGTGGACGTGCAGCTGAAGAGGTCATATACTCAGGACGTGTATCTACTGGTGCACTTGATGATATTCGGCGAGCAACTGACATGGCCTACAAGGCAGTTGCTGAATATGGTCTGAATGATACCATAGGTCCTATTTCACTAGCAACTCTTTCTGGTGGTGGTATGGATGATACTGGGTCCTTGCCTTGGGGAAGGGATCAGGTTCTCAAAATTTCCTTGTACATTATTAGTTTTGACATGTTCTAGTCTTACTCTACTTCTAACAGAATTTCATTTGCTTTTACATTAATAGGGACATCTTGTTAAACTTGTTCAGAGAGAGGTTAAATCACTGCTGCAATCTGCTCTTGAAGTGGCACTCTCAGTTGTGCGTGCCAATCCTACTGTTTTGGAGGGACTGGGGGCCCAGTTGGAAGGTACTTTTGTGACATCTCTAGAATCTGTACGGTTATACTTTTGTGACATCTTGTTAAACTTTTGTGAATGTTTCTTCATTCATATCTCTAGAATCTGTACGGTTATACTGGCAAAAGTAATGATCTTATTATTACAAATCAATTCAACCTGTTGATGCAGTGGAACGGTAAATGCGAGGCCAGGAGAAAAAGGGGGGGGGGGGGGTTTGCAGGAAACTAACGAGATAATTATTATTATTATTATTATTATTATTTGGTGTGCATGGGCATGTTGTTTGGCGCAAGGATTGAAGGAAAGGGTAGGTGGGTGGCAGGATTGCAAATGTTTAGCAAATATGTGCCCTTTGCCACTGTGAAGTGGGAGAACTGCTAGCTATTTTTATGTCAAACACATATGTATCATTGTTTGAAGGGATTGTACACTCATAATAATTTTCTCCCTGTCCCTTTTTTGTCCCTCAGAAAAGGAAAAAGTGGAAGGTGAAGAGCTGCAAGAATGGTTGAAATTAGTTGTTGCACCAGCAGAGCTTACATACTTTGTTAGGGGCAAGCAGGGGTCACTTCTTCCACTGCAAACAGGTCCTTGATGACAGCAGGTGCTTAATTGTGGTACACTGTTCATGATTTGGTGGACCCTTTTTCCCATCCATCTCAAGCAAATGAAAACTTACGACTTAGCATGCTATACTGCGGAGGATCCACACATGTTGTGGTTGGCATGAACTTGCCCGAGCAACCTTGTATATTTCAATGAGGTAACTAATTACTTTAACATCCTCCCACCTCCAACTGCCATTGGTCTAAACCATAATTGTACCCCTTGATAGCTTGTGAAGAAGGCATCAGTTGAAGATCCGATTATACCAGGACTGCAGAGTGCTTATGTGCCCGTCTACATCTTTGGATTGAGATAACGAGGGGCACAAGGTTGTAATTGCAAGTTGCTTTGTGTTCTGTTGTACATACTGCTTTATTTTCTTGGTCTGAGCAACTCTTAACTTGTAATACAATATCATCCCTGTAAATGTTGTGCAGAACAAAGTGGTATATACTCGGTAATCTGAGAATAGTCACTGTAACTGTAATTTGATTGTAGTTGTTCATATGCCAAAGTTAAGAAATCAGTCGACATCTACTCCAATGTGCCTTTTTTTTTTGGAGCCAATGTGTTTGTTTTATGTTGAATATAAGCAAGAAAATTGCTGATGTTTTGTAGCAGATGAATTAAATTGCTAGTAGCATGAAAGCCTTCTCACCTCTATGAGAAATAGATTTGCATGGGCAGAGTTCATTTTTTTTATGCTTGTTGACATTCATCGGGTGAAACTTATAGTGTACAAGCATCAAAATTCCTCGTTTTTGACGCGTTTAAGTTATTGCAGAAATTTTGTAAACACTCTTATTCACATTCACTGTTGTATCTTCCATAAAAGATATCAGTTGGTGTACAATTTATAATTGCGCTGAACATCCAATATCAGGTTCTAAGGTAGTTTTTAGCTGAGACAGGTGAGATCAGGTACTGACTAGCTTGTCAGTCCTAGGTTTGCAGGCTGAACACACGATCAGAGTCAAAGTAACTAAGTTTAACTTTTGAGCTCTGTCCTCGTTAGTTCAAAATGGACATCCTAAGTTAGACTTGAGTGTTTAGACTCAATTTATACATTGATCTATGTCATTTCACTTTTTCGACGTGGGATAAAGTATCACGTTCACCCCTCCCTATTAGGCTTTACATTCTTGCAAAGTCTAATCCGTATTATAATTTGGATTGTCCACTCGGTTGTGTCGGATGCCCAATTCATATCATAATCTGAACTGTACACTCAGTTGTGTCGGATTTTTGAGGTGGCTTGTATGGACTCTAGACATGACTCCCGCCCTTAGGTCGACGTAGCATTTAACTTCGTATATCATTTAGTTCTTTCACTTCCTTGCGCAGTTGCGAGTCCAATATCATAAGTCTAATCTCATCCTGTGCAGAGACAACACAAGATTCGTCTAAATAGCCAAATCTAACTTTTGGGCTCCATTCTTGTTAGTCCAAAATGAATATCGCAAGTTAGATTCGAGTGTTTAAACTCAACTTATACATTAATTCATGTCGCTTCACTTTTTCGATATGGGATGGAATATCACATAGCTGGTGTCGGTTCTTGTGTGGCTAGGGTTGCTTTTGTACTCTTGAAACTCTCTTTTTTCTTTGGACTTTGGTGTTTGGATGAATCCATTCTTCTTAGCCCTCGTTTCCTTGAAGTTACTTCTATCGAGCTTTTCATTTAATTTATTTCAGCAGCATAAATTTAGAAACTAGTATGATATCCACTATTCCTTTATGGAATAGGTGGCCTTTGGTAGTAGATGCAAATTTACGGCAGAATTTTGTGGGGAGTTTTCATGCATGCTGATATTTTGAAACTAGACGAAATATCAATGTTGCTTTCTGGGGGTGGGGATTCGGGTTGTTAGTGGAAAGAAGACGACAACAATAAAAAAAACTAAAAAAAAAAGATAAATATAAAAGAAAACACAGTACCACATACCAGAAGTACTGAAACAAGGACAAGTGTAACTTCTTCTTGGTGTGGTGATTTGGTAATTCTCTGTTGTAGCCTTCGGTCCAAGGCAGGAGAAGGTACAGGGGCATCTGAATTTTTCAGTTACTTGTCACAGACCAATTAATACATGTAAAGCATTTTTCGTGTAACCCAAAATTTACTTTCGTTATCAATCATCCAGTTTTGTGTGAATGCTTTAAAACCATGTTACCCTCTGCTTCAAGGAGGTCTCCCACAAACCCTTTATTGAGAAAGGAGTGAAGTTCTCAGAACAAAAAAAAAAGAATCACTTGGGAAACACAGCTGTCTAGAATTATGTAGGCGACGTCGAAAAGGTAAAAGTAATAAAAGAAAGGGTCCTCCTCAGTCACGGATATTTCGTAACGTCCTTGCTCGCTCCAAATGTACTGTTCTAGTCCTCTCCCTTCCTTTTCCGATACCACAAATATCTAAAATTCCGCGACCATAGTGGAAAGCCACGTGAGCGTCAAATTACCTTTTTGTGCCTTTTCTTGGCAACGGCCTATAAATAAGAAGCCATCAAAACCTCCGGCTCTTTGACTCTAATCCCTCTCAAGGGAAGGATAAAAAGATAAGAAGCTGAGTTTTTGAGGTTTGTTTTCTCCCATCGCCTCTCTCTTTAATATCGGCATACAACACTAATATTTTATATACATATTTTTTTTCTACTATCTGCTTGTTGATTATTGAGGTGATATATTCATTCAAGATCTTTACAATTTGGACTGTTTCATTTCAGCTCTCATTTTTAGTTTATTTATTCTTTGCATAAATCATGCATGTTTGACTGACTGGTTGAATTCTTCGAATTCAGTTTTATTTCAGTAAATAAGCTTTTTTTTTTTTTTTTTTTTGCATATGTAACTATGGAAATTGTTTGTCAAGATTGATTATTTCTTTATTTTTGTTTACTACAGTATTAGCCTGTTCAGAAAATGGCATCAGTGCAAGCCATTCTGACACCAGCTGCGTACAAGAATGCCAATTATTCTTCTCCGATGAAGTTTCTGAATGGTTCATTTTTGCCGGGATCTGATGTTGGTGGACAAATACGAACTGGTATACGGAAAAAGGACTCGTTTTCTACTCATGTCTCTGGTATTAGAGCCACTTTGACATTTGATCCCCCTACAAATACGACCAACAAAGACAAGTCTAATAAGCACAGGAAGCACACAGTAGATCCCAATGCTCCTGATTTTCTCCCGCTCCCATCCTTTGAAGAATGCTTCCCCAGGAGCTCCAAGGAGTACACGTGAGTCTTTTACGCCTGTGTGTTGTTTGTATAAATTTACGGTTTACATGTTGCTTTTGTGTTCTCAGATAGATTTTTCACCTTCCAAATCACACACGTTCAAGCTTGAATGGGAGATGAATGCTAATGTGCATCTATTTTATTTGGACTTTTCACTTTATTCTACTGTAATCGTGTTAGAATATGTTTTGCACCAGCGTATCCATGTCCGTAGGACTCCCGTAGAGTCTGAGTAACATAGATTTGCATTATAAATCCAATATCTGTAGCCTTTAGGACAGATGATATGATAAATCTTCTTTTTTACAGCGAAGTTATTCATAGACAATCTGGAAGCGTGCTCAAGGTTCCATTTCGCCGTATCCACCTGTCAGGGGATGAACCTCATTTTGATGCTTATGACACCAGTGGCCCCCAAGGCATTAACCCACGCATTGGTAAGGTTATCTCTTACTACTACTTTTTTTTTGCCTAGAAAAAGTAAGAAAGACATTTGTCAAGCGTTCTTTTCTTTGAAAAAATGGTTTTCCATTATTCAGTTGATATTTGTCTAAGTGTTATGTTCTTTGGCAACATGGATGGCCATATTTAGTTCATATTCTTCTTCGCTATCCAGATATTACTATCATGTTAACCATGCATTTGTAAATGGGACGGTGATCAGGTCTTCCTAAACTGCGCAAGGACTGGGTTGATAGGAGAGAGAAGTTGGGTGGGCCAAGATACACTCAAATGTACTATGCTAAGCAGGGAATCATAACTGAAGAGATGGCATTTTGTGCTGCTCGTGAAAATCTGGAGCCAGAGTTTGTGAGATCAGAGGTTGCTCGTGGGCGTGCAATCATACCATCAAACAAGAAGCACCTTGAGTTAGAGCCAATGATAGTTGGAAGAAATTTCTTGGTGAAAGTAAATGCTAATATTGGAAACTCTGCTGTTGTAAGCTCTATTGAAGAAGAAGTGCATAAGCTTCAATGGGCAACAATGTGGGGTGCGGATACCATCATGGATCTCTCAACAGGGCGTCACATTCATGAAACTCGCGAGTGGATCCTACGCAACTCTGCTGTACCTGTTGGTACAGTGCCAATCTATCAAGCACTAGAAAAAGTGAATGGTATTGCGGAGAATTTGAGTTGGGAAGTTTTCAGAGACACCTTAATTGAGCAAGCTGAGCAAGGTGTAGATTACTTCACCATCCATGCTGGAGTCCTCCTCCGTTATATCCCACTAACAGCAAAGAGAATGACTGGAATTGTTTCTCGTGGAGGTTCTATTCATGCAAAGTGGTGCTTAGCTTATCACAAAGAGAATTTTGCTTATGAACATTGGGATGAAATATTAGATATATGCAATCAATATGATATATCCTTATCGATTGGTGATGGTCTGAGGCCTGGGTCAATTTATGATGCAAATGACACTGCTCAGTTTGCAGAGCTCCTAACTCAAGGAGAATTGACTCGTAGAGCTTGGGAGAAGGATGTACAGGTGAATCTTTCGTCTCACTGTTATTTATCAATTTTGGTAATACTTCACTGCTCTTTGTTCTTTATGCATGGTCGTGGTGATTTTTCAACAGCTCGTTATTTGAAATTAGTTGCGATTGGAAGTATTTTAATTTAAATGTACCTTGTGGCATAAAAGTTGATCTATGCATATAACTATTGCATTTATCTGTTGATTTGATAGTTATATCTTCTTCTTGGCATGATACATAAGATTGCTGCAAGCCATTTTGCACTAATTGGTACGGTAACCGCTCTCTTCCTGCTCCCCTCCGTCTCCACTCCAAAAATGGTGGATACTTGGCATTGTAAAGTCACACCTTATTGTTGGAATTTTGATGTTTGTTTCGTAATCTAATGTTTGTTAGCTTATTACAGTGGTTAACAATGTGTTACTTGTTATTCAGGTTATGAATGAAGGACCTGGACATATTCCCATGCACAAGATTCCTGAAAACATGCAAAAGCAATTGGAATGGTGTAATGAAGCACCTTTCTACACTCTTGGACCTTTGACAACTGATATTGCCCCTGGTTATGATCACATCACCTCAGCAATTGGTGCTGCCAATATTGGGGCTCTTGGTACTGCCCTCCTCTGTTATGTAACACCAAAAGAGCATCTTGGCCTGCCTAATAGGGATGATGTGAAGGCTGGAGTTATATCTTATAAGATAGCTGCACATGCTGCTGATTTAGCAAAAGGGCATCCTCGTGCTCAAGCCTGGGATGATGCACTGAGCAAGGCAAGATTTGAGTTCCGTTGGATGGACCAATTTGCCTTGTCATTGGACCCCATGACTGCCATGTCCTTTCATGATGAAACCCTGCCATCTGAAGGTGCTAAAGTGGCACATTTCTGCTCTATGTGTGGGCCCAAGTTTTGTTCCATGAAGATAACTGAGGACGTGAGGAGATATGCGGAGCAGCATGGTTATGGAAGTGCAGAGGAAGCTGTTAAACATGGGATGGAAGCTATGAGTGCTGAGTTCTTGGCTGCCAAGAAAACTGTGAGTGGAGAACAACATGGTGAGATTGGTGGAGAAATCTACTTGCCTGAAACTTACATGAAGTCTATCAAAGGCTGAAGGTAAGACTTAATTTTACTCTTACTACGTCCATAAGAAATCTCTTGCCTTGTGAGTCTATGACTTGTTTGAGTATGAAATCCTGGGAGCAAATTCTTCTGTTCACAGCTCTCATGCATGTTTTGTTATTTTAAGTGATGTTCGAGAAATTTACAATGCACTTCATCATTCTTCTAATGAAGAATAGTTCAAGCATGATACATTAGCAAAAGCCATCTTTATGATTTCCTAGCTTAACTACTCATATTTCACATCAGACTCATTATACAAGTGATTTAATTGTTGGAACAGTCTTGCTATAAACGTCTGTCTCTCACAAATTCCTGCCTACAATCCCCTTGCTAGATCGTTTCATGAGTGGCAGAACCTTAATTGGTATATTTTTGCAGGATAATCTGGACATTGGGAATTCGATGTTGACTTCCTGGGCTTTAGCCTCATTTGGCCTTGAGAATGGGTTAGGATCTGCTTGTTAAGATATAGGTATGTAGTTCAGTTTGTTAAATAACTTAGGACATTATCCTTGTGGATGGATGTTCCACTTGTCTTGGTTATCAGTAATGAGAATCTTGTCATCAGTATTTATTGTCTATTCAATGTATGTTTTTCCTCTTTCATTGACAAAAAAAGCACCGGGGGTGTCTGTACCTGCCAGCACCGGCTGTTCAGTTGGGATTTTTGGCAGGACAGGCTGAGAAAGTCCCTTTGAACCTGAACAGGATAATTCCTGCGTAGGGAGTGTGCATTTTCTTTCCATTGTTCTGTACAGGAATGAAAGTTCATCGTTTGGTTCGGCCCTGCTGATCCATGTGGGACGCGTTCAGCTCCATGGTCAGGTTCATTTCTCATGCCAGGCGAGTAACTGAAATTGATAACTCACCATTTGCTGTGCCTGGTACCCAATCTATAGTCGGCCAAAACCCTTGATAGTAGGTCGTTAAAAAAAAAAAAAAAAAATCTCTCCTGAGTTCCGCTTTCCGAGCCAGGATCAAGGGAAACTTGAAATACTGATTGCATTTAATTGAACCAGCTAAGAAGGAATAAGCGCTACTCCCGTTTCTTAAAAGAGTGCAATTTCTTAGATCACTCACTTCGACTAGATTTATTGTTTCAGTTACTATAAATTGCAGGGAAAATGTTGATATCAAGATCTATTACCATGACAGAACTCCGTGATGCCTTAAAAAAGAAGTAATCCCGTAAATCTACTTGTAGTCTTGGAGGCTTTGAGCAAACGATGTTAATTAGAAAAGGTTACTGTTGCAAAATTGAGGCCGGTTCAAGTCTAAGTAGTAAACCAGATAAAGCAATGCAAGACAATGTTTTACAAACTGGCGATATTTAATAGCTTAGAAGTTTACGTGCACAGATGAAGCAGTTCTTGCAAAGTATACAATCCTCAACCATTGAATTTCTCTAATGCCAGAACTGGAAAGCAAGAAGCTAAAGCTCCATTTGCTATAACTGGCGAACAAATAAAAAAATTTCCACCATATAGAAACATACAAATTCAAAACAGGAACTGAAGTTGTTCTACATAAGCTAGGAAATGGATTCAAGAATACCAAATGCTAAATAAAAATCTTACATGAGCCGTAATAGCATACGAAAATGATCAACGCTTTCCCACTCAAAGGAAGTGTAGTGATTTACGACAGATGGAACAAATAAGAAAAAGCTCAACTTAGACCAAAAAACCCCTCAAAATACAAACCCAAGCTGACAGCTATTAGTGAAAATTAGCAATGTCAATGCAGGCGTCCAGGAAATTTTTGGCAAAATCCCCCTCCGGCCCCAATCATCAGCTTTGTTGTCAACCTCTTCCTAAGCATTATGCCAATTCAAGTGAAAGTAATCTCTCAAATGCTGGTGTGCTTACTTAGGCACCCTAACATAAAGCTGCATTTTTATTGTTTACTACTTATAACTGCTCTAGACAAACAAGAAAACGTGGCTAAACTAGGGAAAATGTGTTTGTAGCAACTTGTGATATAGGCATTCCTTAATGACCTGCCTGACTCGGTTCTTGACTGCTGCATCTTTTTACTGCTGCAGATATTCCTTCTTCAAGGACACCTGTGTGGTGGTACAGCCCAAGTTTGCAAAGAATAACTCGTGTGGATTCGCTTATTTATAGACAATGTTTTTAAAATCGGACCGGACCGGTCGGTTCGACCGGTTGAACCGCGAACCGGCCATGTGTCCGGTCCGGTTCCATACAATTTACTGTAGAATTTGAAAACCGTGACAAATCGGATTGAACCGGCGAACCGGTATTGAACCGGTAAACCTGCGAGCCGCCGGTTTTTGACTTTGACATTGACTTTAGCCTTTTTTTCCAAAAAAGTTACTGTAGCGCGGGTGGGAGATCTCGAACTTGAGACCTCCCACCAAACCTTCCAAGAGTGAAACCATCAAGCCACCATCCAAGTTGTTGTTCTAAATGTTACAAATATTTTATTTATTCTTTCTTTAGTTTTTCTTTAATCATTTTAATAAATTAATTGATTATTACATTTTTAGTTTCTTTATTTCCTTTTGATAAAATTAACTCATTCTTACTTTTTTAATTTCTTTATTTTCATTAATCACATTTATTGAATTTAATTGATTCTTACTTTTTTTGGTTTCTTTTTTTTTTTAAATCATGTTTAATGAAATTAATTAATTCTTACCCTTTTATCTTGGCATGCAAAATCATTATGTTAAAGAAATCTTAGATTTACTTTAAACAAAAACTCTCCCATTAAGATTAGTCTTTTATCTAAATTATTTAATTATTCATTTATATGCCTAAAACATTCTCCTAATTAAAAGTTTAAATTGGTATTTTTGTAAGGTATTTGTGTAAATTTTTTAATTATGGCTAATCATTATTCAATAATAAGCACCTATGACATTTTGAAAGTAAGTGGATCGAAAGTTATTTTCTTTATTAAAAAATTAAAAATCAGTTCAGATTATTAAAATCATATTTTTCTATGCAATATATTGATTCCAATTATTATAGCATCACATATCTACCTTTTCTTGACATACTAAAAGAAAATGTATAAATTAAACATAAGTGATTAAATTAAGAACTAATAAGCAAATAGATTTACTTGTTAGTTTTATTTTTAAGACTATTATACAAAGTCAAATTGACTCACTCAATAGTCCAATACGTCAAAAATAAAATTTCTTTTGGAGAGAATACGTCTAAAGTAAAAGCCTAAGAACCAATTTTAAATAAAGTTTAAGCGCTTTTAAGAAATTCTTGCTTCGTACAAAATTGTTAGAAATTACCTCTCGTTAGATGTAACAAAAAATGTAAAAAACTAAAAAATTTAAAAACTAAATAGATCTAAACTAATAGTAAGATAATCAAATTGAAATTTGAAAATAATTTGATATGTGAACCTACCTTAAAAAATAGGGCAAAAGAAATTTTTTTATTTAAAAAAAAATACATTTACTCGAGCCGCCCTATATACAAAGTTAATTGTATTATTTGGTACTAAAAATAAATTTGAATTTTATATTGAAAAATAAGTCTTGACAGTATTAAAAAAGTAGAGAATGTAAAAGCAAGCAACAAATATGATTTAAAAATTTAGAATATTCAAAATTTTAATTTAAAATATTTTAAAAATATAAGAACATACTTTAATGGTAAATTTTATAGTTATTATATATTTTATACTTGTAATGCTATTTTCTTTGTTAATTTAATTGTTATAGACGTAGAATATTTCATAAATTTTTTACCAAATATAATAAATTCATTAACTTGTGAATTTGAATATAATAAATTTATTAATTTGTATAGTTGAATATAATAATTTATTAATTTGTATAGTTGAATATAATAAATTTATTAATTTGTATAGTTGAATATATTTAAACAATTAATGGGTTGACTAGTTCAACAAGGTGATATATATCTAGTATTTGTTTTATATTATACATTAAATTAAATTAAAAAAGAAAAAAATCATTGAACCCCGGTCGGACCGGTCCGACCTTGAACCCCTCCCCCCTCCGGTTCATTAACCGGTCCGGTTTTTAAAACATTGTTTATAGATTAAATTAACAACTTATGCAAGCTCACCCTTCTTATTCTCAATCAATCATTAGTTTTTTGTATGATACAAAGTTGACTCATGTTTGTACTATATCCAAATTCTCTTTTTTTCACGTCTAAATTCAGGTGGCAAAATGCAGGTGGGGCGTTCGTTATTGTACTTCGTCCCCTTGAGAATGATTTTCTTGGTAAAAGGTAAAATGAACGGCTTCGAGCTTTGGGATTCCTTCCGGTGGAAACAGAATATCAAACAATTGACCAACTGGGGTTGCCATCCACTTCAAAAAAGTGTCCGATTAACTTGAATTACCTTTTTCTTCTGGTGGGAAAATGGTTGGCGATGTATAAAAATCCGCACACACGTGTGAAGTATTTTCAATTCCATCAAGTTACATTTTAGGGATAATTTTACATACCTCCCCTGAGATTTGTCATAATTACATTCACCTCCCTTCAAGTTTTGAAAATTATATTTGCATCCCTTATATTTATATTTTTCATAATAAAATAAATCCATTTTGATAATGTAACTCAAAACACTAACCAAATATCTTAAAATATTCTTAATTACTTTTGAATTGGTCTTCTCTTTCTTATTAATATATTTGTTTGTACAATTTTAATAGATAAAATAAATCCATTTAGATTAGTAAATCCACTCCACTTGGAGGTATATTACTGAAAGGTGGATTGGTTGCTAATCTCATTTCTTCGTCCCATAGGAATGATAACAAAAGGTTATTGGGCTGCTACCCCACATTCCTCTCTTTTGCAGTGACCTTTATCACACTTTAATCCTGCCTTATATGGCCCATTAGAACTATCAACTTGCATTTTATCTTTGATTACTCCAAGATTAAGTTCATAGGATATGATTCGGTAACTATTCATAATTAGGCCCACGGGTTATATTTGTCTCATTTGAGCCGACCCAGCATTCCATGTTGCCTACCACCTCGTGTGGGCTGCGGCTCTATTTGCGTAGCACCTTTTCAAAAATATTTTTTTAGAACACATTTTTGCAATTGGATTTTTATTTAACGTACATCAATTACATTATAGAAAGGATAACAGTAATCATAAAAGATAATGTTGATTATGTATTACACTTCCAACATAAAAATTTGTTTACACTAGTCAGTTGTGTGAGTTGTGCGAGAAGAATCTTTCCTTAAGAAAAATTTAAGTACATACGAAGCAGAAGGACAATTACTCGTGTTAGTGCAAATTAAGAGAGTAAACTACTAAACTTGTGATGGCATCAATCATTACCCTTTAACTAGTTTATCATCTGTTTATTAATGGAAGATGCTTAACCCTTAAATAACAATGGAAAATAATGTTGAGAGCTGTGATACAAAAATTACTGGTCTTACCACATGGCTCTGAAGCTGAAGCCAGGATTGTGGTTCAATTATGGTAAAAAAAAAAAAAAAAAAGGGAAGGAAATGAGCATAATGAAGGATCCCCTTGAACTTTGTTAGATAGATTGAATGTAAAGCATAGCATACCATGGTAGAGGGTCCTCCAGAGATTTCAAAATAGGTTGACAGATCCTCTGCCAAGAACCTCAGAAATTCTTGTTACTTGTAATTTTATGTTCGGATTTTTTATAGCAATTAATGCACGCGCAAATGGCGACATTCAACTAATCTAGAGATGATTTGGCGTCCTAATGTAATTAAAGTTTAAAGGCAAGAATGTAGGAGGAATGACTTTGAGAGCTAAAGATCATTCTTGAAACTTGTACATTACTTTTTCCTGACTGCATTTTTTTGACGGTCAGGGAGTGCAGTAACATTTTTGTCTTTAAGTTCTCGGCTTCTCACCTTATTTTCAAAAAGAAAAAGTATATGCAACTTCTATATAAGCACATCATTTCACACACCAGGCCTACATACTCCAGAGCTTGCTCTCCTCTTTCTCACCCTATCTCTAGTTCCAACTGCTAACCATAGCATTAGCATCCCACTGCTAGAAGAGATTGATTCTTTTCAGATGTCTGAGAAAGGCAACGGATCAAGTACTACTGTTGAGAAGCCGGCAGACGAGCTTCAAAAACAGAAGTCTTGCAAGAAAGATGACAACACACCGAGGTGCACAAATAGTTGTAAATTCAGGATGCCGAGAAATAAAGAATTATCTCCACTGAAGTATCTTAGACATCTTGGTAGTAAGATGGTGGCAGTGCTGCAAATGATGTCTCCAAGGAGATGTTCTCCTAAAGTTACCTCCTCAGAAAGAGCAAAGCCCTGTGTTGCTCCAATTGATTCTCACAGGGCTGAAGCTATAGACGATTGCATCGAGTTTATTAACTCTTCTTCTTCATTGCCAAGATCAAATTCCACAGTTCAATAGGTGTTCAGCGTTTCTGATGAAGATCTTGTGTTATAATTTAGATCCTAGAAATTTGTGGCTCAATCAAAGGTTGTTCCTCCTGTAGTGGTTATTTTCTGATGGCTTTCTTGATAAGTTGTTGTAATTTGAGACCAGGAGAAACTTAGAATTATTTGACATTTCTAGGTAAATTACTAGACCATAGATTCTAGTGCAGCAATCATTTTCTTAGTGTGCTGTCTTGCTTTGGGTAGCTATTTGAGGCCATGTTCTAAACTATGGTTCATAGTGTTGTTCGATGGTTTGAGTATTGTATAGTACCTGCATTAATTTCATATATACACATTATTGTGCTATTTGTTGCTTTTCATTTCCAATTTTACTCTTTTAAATGTAAAAGAATATGGATTGCTTGGCGGTGTTGCTCAAGTTTTCAACTAAAGATTCATCAAGTGTGCTCTTCTAGAAAGTATATTGCTTAATGTATGCAAGAAATGAGTGAGTTTGATAGACTTCTCTAGCCTCAATTACTCAATTTAGTCATCAATGATCTATTCTTGCTGAAGATTTGTCAGCAGGAGTAATAATGCTATCATCTGAATTACTCTCAGTCGATTGCATGACTGGCAACAGTGTTTTGGAGAACAAAGCGCCTAGCAGTGGTAGCAAAGCTGGAGCCAGGATTTTGAGATTTTGGGACGTGGCTGCCCCCACCTTCCGGCCTCAGCTCCATTGTATCGTTGACCAAACCCACATGCTACTGTTTCCAAATTTGAAGAAACCCCATAACATGTGTTTGTAAATCTGAGGATTTTGTATGTATGGCTGTCTTCTTAAGTTTTTTTGGTCATACTATGGTAGGCTAAGAATACCTGTCTTGCATTAACGAATGAAAGTTCGAGGTGTCGGTGAAGGGTCCATGTCCTATATACAGGTGAGGAAGACGCATGTCTGTCCTTTTTGTTTGTCGATAGTTAAATCTGTCACCTACCTAATTAACAGTCTTACATTTGCAATTGTTGTTGCCCAGTTGCAGTTCCTATACAGGGGTCAGCGCTAAAATAATACAAACAGTTGTGAGTGTGCAGAACAGAGTGGAACCAGTATTATTAGATTGTCTTTTGTTCATATATCTACTATTTCTGTCAACCGAACCTTCATCACTGATTGAGTGTCTCTTTCTACTAGTGAATTATAGACCTAGACCGGCGAATAAATGATGCTGTACAATTTTTCAGACAAATGCACAGCAATATGTTCATCAGGTAATTTAAGTCTTTTTCCTCCGGTAGTTCTTGCACATTTCCAATTTAGACCATGGAGAATGGAGTTTCTACACTTCAAGCGATAGCTCTAAATCATCCTTCATAATGAGTTAAACGAGATGGCCTAAAATAGAAAAGAAAATGAAGAGAGATTTGAATAAATGCTAGAGCAATTAAGAAATGAAGGGAGACATGGAAAAGTCGAATTTTCTTAGCCTATTATTCTCTTTTTACAGCTTATACTGGCAAAAGTAATATGTGCATTTTATGTGGATGTTGAGTGTAACATTCAAGTTCATGAGAAAAAGAAACTTCAAATATCGTAAGAAAATTTTTTGAATGAGACATCATGAAATTTTGCCAGTGGCAGCATTGATGATTTGAGGATGATTCTTGTTCGTACAAGTTGATTTTAGGAGCTAGAAAGCATTCCAAAGATGTGGTGGTTGTGGCTCTTACCACAAGTACAAGTCCTTAAAACTCCTCTTGGTGTTTGGTTTTACCTAACTAAAGATTCAATCAACTTCGTGTCGGTCCTACTAGTATTGATGATAAGCTTTGGAATTGGAAATGGTCATTCTTGAAAAGGAAATCGATCTCTATCAAAATTTAGTCTTTCAAATGTAGTCCACTATTTCGATTTCAATAAATTTCATCCTAGCATTGTGACTACTTCCTATTCTTAACAAACTTGAGAAATAATAGCACCTCAAAAGAAACTTGAAAAGTATCTGTTAAAATTAACTTTGAAATCATTCTTTTTAGTTCCAGCAATGAAGAAAACTAAGAAAGAAAACTAAAAAGCATTGAAATTGCATACAAATTTACGTACACAACTGCACACCACACTACTTATCTGCTTGTATTACGGAAAAATTCTACTGTGTTTTTATAGATGGTATGACACTGTATGCAAATTTAATAGGTTTGGCCTTTTGTTGTAGATACTATGATGATGAAGATATAATAGAAGCCTTATTAGCTCAGATGATTGATGGTTAAACTGGACCCTAAGCCTGAGCCACCACCTATACCTCTCCCTGCAGAAAACCTTAAATCTGTCATCAAAGGTAGTGCAAAGAAAGAGGTAGTGAAGGTTGTTACGCGGGCATAAGATGTGTATGATCTAACTCCTACCTTGGACTCGCATTATGCATCGAATAGGACTGAAAGTCATAAGAATGAGGGAAAGAAGAGTGGAAATAAAAGGTAGATGAATGGCAGTAAGGGTGCTGGAGGAGGAGAACTCGGAGGATTAGGGAGTGGTGCTAAGGGTGGCAGCAAAGACAAGGAGAAGGAGAAGAAGGATAAGAAGCGAGCCAGTGGCATTGGCAGTGAAGGACGAATGAGGAGGGGAATGTGCTAAGGATGGCAAAGATAAGAAGCAAATAAAGAAATATGGTGGGAGTGATATCAAGGCTTATGACAAATTGGATGGAGAGGAAACTTTAATTAAGGCGGTGGGGATAGTAAACGTGCCGAAAATGATGCCATTTACTGACATTTATGCTACTAGTAGAAGTTATAACTTTCAAAGTAACTTACTAATACGATTTTATATCAAATGCTAAAACATTGTGAATTCTATTTATCTTAGTTGTATTGTTGGGCTGCCTGTGTCCCTATTTTAAGTCGTGAAGGATCATCTCTCTACTGCACTAATTGCTATGACATTAGGAAAGGTCGGATGATACATACAATAAGAGAAGAAATCATTGATTCATTAGTATATTCGGTGCAATGATTTGTTACAAAAACTATGAGAACTTATGGAATGAAAATGCCTTTGATGTGACTTTAGCATAAAGATATAGTGCATAAAAGCCTTCTGACGGCGCTCATGGATCTAATTATGTTCTGTAATCATTGGTAATCCTATAAGAATAATTCAGATTCTCATTTGCTTCCATTGTGCGTTTGGTTAACATCAAATTCTCAGGTGTATATAAGTGGCAGATGCAGCATATCAGAAAGCAACAATGACAATCATCTCATGGATCTGATATGTCCATTTGTTTCGCGAGCCTAAGGTTTCTCGTCCTCTAACATGAACAAATGACAACTGGTTTAGAGATCAATACTATTCTAACTGAATATAGTCTAACAGATAGAGTATTAGCCAGTATAGCACTATTAGGATTATAGTTATCTTATCAAGGACTTTATATAATCGAGAAGCAATGGATCATTGGGCAGTTTAGCAGCATAAGAACCACAATTATCAACCAAGAGATTACATAATCGTTGAGTTGATTACAATTCAAAAACTTACATTTTACAGAAACTAGAATTTAGATTTAGTGATTCAGATTGTAGAACTAAAATTAGAGGAGCATTGGGACAAATGAGGCAATCCTTCCCAAATTAAATTTTTGAAATTAAATTGTAAAGAAGTTACGGGGCTATAAATTTCATACTAGAAAAGGCTCACGGTCATTATTCATTCTTGGCAAAGAAGCCTCCTAGTCCAAAGCTGCCGTTTTTCTTGTTGGGAGGTGGCACAGCTACTGAGTTCTTGCGTCCACCATTTTTCTCTTCCACCTTCTTCAAGATTGGGTCAGTTTCCAAGAGCTGATCTTCCTTCTGCAGCCCCCCAAGAATGAAATCCAGCAGCCCCTTCTCCTCACTACTTCCTCCAGAGCTCTTTGCAGCTGTGGCTGCTGTGCATACTCTTCTTCGTGGGACAGTAATTGGAGTAAAAAACAAGTTCAAAGAAGCCATTTCAATTTTCAATTATCTTTGTTTTGTGTGGTCTTGATAATTGAAGTCAATGAGTTGAGAAGGGATAATATATTCTCTTGGCTCCTGTTGGGTGAATTAAGGCCCGTTGGATCGGATCAGAGATTGGGAAGAGAATTACATGTACGTGTTTCTAACACGAGCTCCCCACAAGTGGCTTATCCTCATTTCATGGGTTCCTCTATATTTTGCCCTTTATTTCTTTATTAATGGGGAGGGAAAAAATTAGAGATGGGCCAGAGCTCATCTCTTGCAGTTGTGGCTGAGGATTTGACACGCGACACGCAGTATGATGTGGTCGAAGTTCGTCTAAAGACGAGTAATTCGACCATGTCTACGGCAGCGAATATGAAGCTGAAGAGTCACAGTTGTTTTGAAGATTTTGGGATTTAGTCACGAAATTGAGGAGCTGCTGCCATACATTTCCGTTTACCAAAAGCTTTGGAATTCTCTTTTGGGCTATACCTATGTTTCTTGCTTGTCAGCCAATTTCTTTTGGGCTCTGGCTGGCATACAAGGGGATTCCCACCCTGTACAGGTTCAATCAGACTGAAAATTTTTGGTGTGCTAGCTCCAAATGGACACCAAATTCCAGCTACCATTGGTTTTCCCTGAGCACCTGTATGTTCCAGCTGAGGTCTTTGAATGACGCTTGAGTCTCGTTATCCTCCCATCTTTATTTGAATGATCTCTTAATCCAATATTTTCTCACCAGTAGAGAAGAGGTTCCATATCACGGTTCCAGCCAAATATAATCAAAATGAGACCTTGAAGAAGACATCATCATATGAACCTAAACATGAGGGAAAAATATTCTAGTTACTTAGTGGTGCTTTTAGCGCAGAAAGGAGGCAATATAAAACCATCAATCACTGGAAATATGGTTTCCAATCAAATGGGATTATGATGAGGACATCAACTCTATTGCCACAGAAACATGCACTGCCTATATGCAGCAATCAATGAACGGCGAGTCTGTGTCATCTGCTTTAAATGCTCCACTGTTTCTAAGGCCGTTCCTCACTCTCTTTTGAGGACCAGGACCATTGTGTTAGTAGAAAAACACTCAGAATGGTTGATTAAGGGAAATATAATACTTAACAGAATAGCGAGGGGCTATCTTGATGATTGGAATACAAACCAGATTGTGAAAAAGCATCGATCCCTGGTTTGAAAATAAAAATGGAAACGGAAAAAGGGAAGAAAAGGTTGATGACTATAGATACAAGAAGGCAAAAAAGATGCCAAGCATACAAAAGGAGAGAGAGATTCCACAATGAATATTTGGAGAATTAGCCAAAGGACTAAAATCCGCAAAAAACTTCCAACTAAAATTGTTTTAGAACTATGGATTCAATCCAAGTCAGAGTCCTTCTATGCAAACACTGAACTTTTTGCCAAAGATATCTTTAATGTTTAATTCATCATATAAAATTCACCAACCTGACTGCAGGTCATACACAAAACCGTCATTGCAGGAGAACAACATGGCTTAACTGCGTCAAGAAAGAAGGAAGGCCAAGAAACCCAATTGTCAGCATTATCTGCACAAAAGATTTCAGAACATAGAAATAGTTCAGTCACTGAATTTACAACTACAAAAAACTAATCTAGCTGCACTCCAGTACAAATGACATGCAGTAATGTCTAAGCAACCATGAAACAGAATGGAACTATCATAACCAGCTAAACTAAGTTGTCAGGATAGTATATATCTTCATAATTCGGGTCAGACGAGCTGTACAATTATGTTGTTGAATTATAGTTTGTCATCACAAGCACAAAGTAGTATGTAAAACTCACAGTTCAAACACATCCACAAGACTTCACCTTCGTGACAACGGTGAGAGATACACCTTTGCTCGCCTAAGAATCAGCAATTCACCCACAACATTTGCTGAGAAGGCCATTGCAAGCCAACACAAGACTGAAAACGTTCCAGATTCAGCAAGGTTAAACTTCAACACCTACAGCAGAATGGAGCAAGCACGAGATATCCAATCAGTCTTCAACACCTACAGCAGAATGGAGCAAGCACGAGATATCCAATCAGTACGATCATGCATATGATTAAGCTGTAATTTACAAAATAATTAACATCATAATTGGTGAATATCATGATGTTCAGTGGTCTAGAAGAGAATGTATAGGCCGAGTGTGAGTAGTGATATGGATTTCAATTTATTTCAACAACAAAATGAGAAAAAAAAAAAAAACACACACACACACACACCAACAGCATGATTTCCAAATAAGGGATGATTATATCATGATATTTGAGCATGTGAATTGTGCATGTTAATTTCATCAAATTAATAAAGAAGGAGTATATATATTTTAAAAAAAAAAAAAGGTAAAGGAACTCTAAAAGGGATAGAGCCCAAAGCTAACTACATGGATTAGTTAATGGGCTTCGTTCTTGATAACCCAGATGGCCCGTCCCATGTCCAGTTCTTTAGACAAGGCAAGTGAGCTAGAGGAAGCCCAACAGAGAGGGGGGGTTACAAGTTGACCAATCTGACTTGTTTTCTTTTTATCCCATCTTCAACTTTTAATTATTTTCTTGTTTTCATTTTTTTTTCTCTAACAGGAGAAAAGTTCCCATAGAAGATATTTAGTTGATGCAATTCATATATTGCTGAAATATGCAGTTATCTGTATTGCATGTACTGAATTTTATTAATATTGACTCCTCAAGATGTTAAATGTTGAATTTGGCATTTGAACTTCTAGCACTTTAGCTGCTCAATTATATGCTCTCGTACACATGAATTTTCTTTTTCTTTTCTTTATTCCCTATGTGTCATTTTTTTTTATTTCCAAAAGAATTGATTTAACAAGTGATAAAAATTCCCAAAACTCATCTTGAATAATTGAATGAAATTTCAGAAGATCTAATTTTTGAGGGGCTTTAATTTAATTATGTCAACCGAAAGCAATTATTAAGCAAGGAAGAGATAAATTTCTAATAGTGCCACATATCATATATGCGAAACGCCAAAGCTATAAGCCAAAGCATACCATTAGTTCACGTGCGTGTCTCGTATCTGTTAGTGTGTCACTGAACTCTGATCACATTGCGACAAATTGAAGCAATCAGCCGACACTTCTATCAGTCTTTCATTCACGGCCTGTGCAGAGAAAAGTATACAATACACCACGTGTATTGTCACGTGGTGTACTAGAACCTAATAATTTATCGTCATGTGACAATAGTGGGTCATACCTTGTATTATTTGGCGATGTGTGATTGGTTCTAGTGCACCACGTGATATACCACGTGGTGCACGCAATACTCACTCGCTTGTGCAGTGTTCCCCTCTCCTCCAAAACCTCGACAATTACGACCTACCGCAACTAAGAAAAATTCTTACATGGATCAGATTTATAGTTTTAATTGTATATTTTATGGTATAAAAAAGTGTTATATTAATATAGTGATATATGTCAAAATAAAAAAGTGATATAAAAATATTTATATAATTTTTTTTTTAAATAACAAGTGAAATCGTAAATTGAGTATATGTACGAATTTTTATTACAACCAGTATCCAAGATCTTGTTATCAAGTTGAAGCCAAATCGTCAGTGGAAATTAGCTTATTTTAGACAAGTACAATTAAAAACGAATATAATCTTTCGATGCGATTTCGTGCAAAAAGCCAAGAAACTTGTGGATCACTAATCAGACATCTGTCCCTCCCTTCAAAAGATTTAAGATATGCTTTATTTCCATGGGTCATGCGCTGCGCAGTTTTTCACTGTCAAAAAGAAAAGAAAATCAAAATACACTATTGTGCTGGAAACATAGAACAGTTCCTACGAACCACATTTGATACCTTTTGTTTTTAGGGAAACACTTGATACCTGTTTTACGGAAAAATTTTATTCTTACATGGATTTACACGGATCCGGTTCACGGTACAATTTATAAATCTTGTGTTATAAACAAAAGCAATATATGTTAAATGATACAAACTAACGTAAAAACAATATTAACGTGGTCTTTATTTTCAATATAATATCTACAAGCTGGATTGTAAATTAAGTTTATACAAGAATTTCTCAATATTATTGCAATAACCATAATTTTTTCCTCCTCCAATCTCTAGTGTCCTTTCCTTTTTCTTTTTTTTTTTCAATGATCAATAGTATTTTATCTTATTTTTAATGTAATATAAAAGAAGAGGTCTAACTGAGCTTAGGAAGAACTGATAGAGACTTAACCACTATCAAATCAAATGAGTGTATTATGTACCTATTTAAATTTTTAATAAGAGGTGTAATTAAAACTCTTGACTTCTCACCTCATTTAACTTTTAAAGATTTTGTGGTGACCAACCTGAGGTCGGATTGTCCTCTCCCATATTCACTCTTCAAGACAATTTACAAGCGGCTGTGTAGGATACAGTTTTGCAGGGGGGCCACAAATAACGATAAAGACATCCCTGGATTTTGTCAGCTTGGATGTACTATGTGGGTCTGACCATGATGTTTAGGGGAAGATTCGATTAAGGTTTGGCCTACCTGGTTTGGTTATGATCTTTGCTCATCATCACCGCAAAACTAGATAATGCCCCGAGCAATTTGACAATGCTTAAATACGCTGGAAAACGGACCCTTGATCATGATTTGAGAGGACACTCAGGTCTCACCTAATATTTTCTTCGTAGTGCCCAATTTATTTAATTGTGGTCACGAATATGGTCAGTGTGCAAGATCGTGTTGAACAATTTCCGGATTGATTAAGAGTAAATTACTAAAATGTCATTAGAGAAACATAATCCTTCTACTTGAGTTTGTTATTTAAAAATATGTTTTTAAAAAAATTTTAAATACGTTAACTTTTTATCTCGCACTCACATTTACTAAAAAAATATAAAACTGTAATAGTCATTTTTTTTTTTTTTGAAAAAACACATTAAAAAAAATAGCATTCAAACGGAGTGATTAATTTAACTCTTCCAGAGAGAGGCAATCTACTACTATTTATCCACCATTGACTTGCGACATGATAACGTCTTCAAAAATTCAAAATCGTTGTCCTAAATACATTAAAACTTCTGCTAATTATATTGAGTGATCCAAATCCTTGTTTTACCAGCTGGGAATTGCATAATATAAAGGGGAAATACACAAAACCACCAATGACACAACGATGAAAAATGTGGTGATGGTACTGGTAGGTCTCTGATGTCCTTCGACCTTTGCCAGACAAATTAAGAATTGATCATCCATGCAGTCCCCTTACCTGTCCAAATGAGAAAACCAATGCATTATTTTAAGTAATTTGGAATCATGTATTTTTGTTTTTTTTAATTTTGGTATGCCTTTGAAATCATATCGCCAACACAAAAAGTAAGAAGCAACACATTTGATCTTTAGTAAACAGGGATTAATCTAGCCATTGTCGGCAGCTTTCTGCTCTGTGACAGTGGCGCCAGCCAAAAGGAGAAAAAAGAGACATAACAGGCTATATATAAAACTTCCAAAAGAAGATAAAGTTGCGCCAGTTGCCAAAGAAAGCTTCTGTTTTTTACGGTTTGGCTTATAGTCAAGTGTTCTCCAGTCTCCTACAATGCCCCTTTTCTTTATTTTGTTATATTTGGAAGAAAAATCATCATTGCTTGGGACTTACCAACTGTAACTTTCACAATGTCCTGTTGACCTTTTCCCTTTTCTTTCTTTTGTTATATTTGGAAGAAAAATCATCATTTCTTGGGACTACTGTAACTCCAGTTCCTTTTGGGAGTGAAAGTGACATATTCAATGCTTTTACAAACTCTTAAACTAAATATCCCAACATTTAATTGCTGACCATGCATGTCTTTTTTTTTTTTTTTAATCTGTCTCTCTTGTTATCAGGGAGACCTATCCTAAGTATATACAAACCAATTACAATTATTTTATTATTTTATCTTCACATAACGAGGCGGAAGCTGTTGATGAAGTTACCAAAAGAAATTTCTCAAAAAAAAATTTACCAAAAAAACTGTTAAGTATTTTTTTTTTTTAAAAATACAGAAAAATTTATCCAAATAGAGCATACATCTTTCCGTGCTTCACATACTAAATTAATTTGTTGAACTATTAAAAAATGAGAATAACATTTGATGTTGAAAATCTTAAATCGAAAAATTTGACATTCAATATATTTAACTGACACAATTAATTTTATAATTTAGATGGTCTAGATAAATGGATACCTTATTAATTTAGGGGATAATTAAAGATTTTCACATGTACTAAGGGACGGTGACACTTTACCCTTGAACCTTCGAAATATACACTTTGTCTCTCTTCTAATTAACAACAATTATGTGTGTGTATCTGCTTATATATATACACACACAGAGAAATATATGTGTGTGTATGTACACGCATATATGTGTATATATGTTTTGGCTAAATATATTTTTCACATATGCTTGTAGTGCTTGGTTTATGATTTACAATTTACCAGTTGATAAAATTTTGTAGTTTTTTGCTAGTTTAGGTATATATTTATTTTAGGGATAATTACAGAAACCTCTCCTGAAATTTTGACAATTTCACTCAACTCCCCTCAAATTCTAAATATTACATCTACCTCCCCTAGATTCACTATTTAGGTAACAAAACCTTAAAAAAGAGGTGATGTCAACACAAATTTTCAATGAAAATCCTAAACTATCCTTTCTCTAAAAATAAAAAAATACATTTTCCTACTTTTAACTATCCCAAATACATCGTCATCACCACTACAACTACTCTCGTCTTCTTTTTTCACCACCTTGGCGACAACATCCCTGCCTCTCCTTCCGCATCCTCAACACCACCACCACGAATTAGATAGAAAAGAACAAAAATCAATCTTTTTATTACTGAATTACTACCTATTACCGTTATTACAATACAACCAGCAAACAGAAAAAAAAAATAAACAAGGACAAAAATTCCATTTTCTTTTTCCCCCACTAAAGTGGCAGGTCACTGCACCAACTCCACCTCTATTAGTCATCTCCATCACAGCAAACCCAAAAATAAGCAACAAATACAATATCTCTTTGCCACTGAAATCACTACCGCTACAATACTAATTACATCTCCGTAACAAAGGAAAAAGAAAAGTGGCAAAATTCACATTTTTTTACCATCTAAAACTACCACTAGCAAACAGCTATCTCCGTTAGTCACCACTAGGGGTGGCAACAGGTCGGGTTGAGACTTGGGTATAACAGCCGACCCGCCAACCCGAAAATGCTCAACCCGAACATGACTCGAAACGGGTTGGTGGGTTGGCGGGTCGACCCGCCAACCTGAAAAAAAAAAAAAAACTACTGACATTTTGTAGCTTTGTTTCACTTATTTACATTCAAACACAAATTTTATTCATTGGATAATTAATCATGTAAATTGTAAGAAAAATTAAGAATTCTACTTAGGTTTATCAAAGTAAATTGTAAGAGAAATTAAGTGTATTTTAGCGAGTGACTTCAATATTAGTATGTGCAAAAAATGTGTTTGATCATTTTGTGTATGTGTATGTGATTTAATGTCTTTTCTTTCCTCTTTTCTTCAAAAAAAAAAAAAGAAAAAAACTACTACTAACATTTTGTAGCTATGTTTCACTTATTCACATTCAAATACAAATTTCATTCATTGAATAATTAATGCCTTATTCCACTTATTAATTCAAACACAAATTTCATTCATTAGATAATTAATGCCTTATTTCACTTATTCACATTCAAACACAAATTTCATTCATTGGATAATTAATCAAGTAAATTGTAAGAAAAATTAAGAATTCTACTTAGGTTTATGAAAGTAAATTGTAAGAGGAATTAAGTGTATGTTAATGAGCGACTTTGATATTACTGTTTGCAAAAAAAATGTGTTTAATCATTTTTTTTGTGTGCTTTAATCTCTTTTCTTTCCTCTTTTCTTCTTTTTCTCCTTTTTTTTTTTTTCGGGTTCGCGGGTCGACCCGAACCCGACATGTTTTTCTTCGCTGGTCAGTTGGGTCCGACCCGCGAACCCGTAAACCCCCAACCCAAACTCGCTATTTTCGGGTTAGGTTCATGTCGGGTTTTCGGGTCGTGTTATAAATTGCCACCCCTAGTCACCACTATCACCAAAGCAGCCAAAAAAAAAAAAAAGAAAATGAAAACATGGCAGAGAAATTCAAACAATAGCATCCAAATTTCTCCACCCAAAATCAATCAATTCTCAACAAATCCACCAACTCTTTACCCATTGCATTTAGTGACATCTCCTTTCCATAGTTAAATTGAATTCTCAACAAGCACAGCCCCTCTTATCGCAATTACCTTCCTCCTTAGACACCACCACCAGCCTTCTTCCAAGCCTCTAGTCATCTTTCTTTAAGCCCAAACCATACTACTTATTAACTTTACTAACAAATCCCTCCAATCAATGCTGACTTTGATTTTTTATTAAAAAATCTAGTACCAGTGCATTTTTTTTTTTTGGCAAAAGAACAGAAGCAATTGATGGGAAAATTGAGTAGAGACTACACAATTATTTTGGAAGTAAGAAAATGGGAAAGAAGAGGATTCTAAATAGGGTGAAATTGTTGACTTGTGAGGGAAAAAAAAGAGGTGAGGAAGGGGTGATATTATGTGACTGATACAATTTTCCCGTCTTCTTACTTGATTTGGATTAGGAGTAAAGAGGGTAGAGAATGAGAATTTGTTAGGAATAATTTCACATACCTCTCTTGAGATTTGCTATAATTACACTCACCTCCCATGAGGTTTTAAAAATTATATTTGTACCTCCCTGTGTTTATATTTTTAATAACAAAACAAGTCCATTTTAATAATATAACCCAAAAACACCAATTAAATCTCTTAAATATCCTGAATTACTTTTAAATTGGTCATTTCTTTGTATTAATATATTTTTTTGTAAAATTTTAATTAATAAAGTAAATTTTGTTTAGATTAGTCAAATAACTGAGTTTTAAAGAAGTAATATTTGGTGAATATTGAAAATTTGATGTAAGAATATAAGTGCTTTTGACATTTTTGTGACTAATTAATTAATTTTTTAAAATTTATTTATCTTTTTAAAATCAATTAAGCATATTTTAAATTATTTAATTGGTATTTTTGGATTACATTATCAAGATGGACTTGTTTTGTTATGAAAAATATAAACACAAGGGGTGTAAGTGTAATTTTCAAAACCTAAGGGGAAGTGAGTATAATTATGTCAAACCTCAAGGGAGGTATGTGAAATTATCCCAATTTGTTAAGAGGTAGTTGAGAGAGAAGTTGGGGGAGGGGGGGGAAGGGGAGAGTCTGCAACGACAAAGAAGGAAAGGAAGAGAGGAAGTTAGCTGGGAAGGAGAATAAGGGTTGTGGATGAGGCTGAGGATTACAATCGCAAAGGGAAGAGGGTAATTTGTGATGGATTTATCTCTTTTTTTAACCCTATTTTTTTTCTTGAAGTTTTGCTTTAATTATCTCAGTAAGGTTATTATGGTAATTTTGAATAATGAGGGGAGGTAAGTGTAATATTTAAAATTTAAGGGGAGCTGAATGAAATTGTCAAAAACTTCAGGGGAGGTTTATGTAATTATCCATTTATTTTATTAGGTATTGTATATTGAACACAAATTCCAACATCAATTACAAAAAAGAAAAAAAAAATTTACTCTTGCTTGCCTGCATTTTTCTCCTAGCGTTTGAACAAAAACCGGGTGGTTTGGACCTCATCCCTTTTGGCTAATAACTACAGGCAAAGTATATGTTTTGAAAGTTTAGGGGTAAAATGTTACCACCCTGAATGCGGGGTAATATGTAACTAACCTTTAATTTTGTTCAGCTAGAATTATACAATATTATTTCCATATAAATATTGGAGGATTTCGGTGGAGGACGGAGGGGAAGTTCCAAAACTATCCAAATGGGTTTGCAGACTTCAAAATTAGCCAATTCTCTTCTTGGTTCGATTTCCAGAATTTTTGCCTTAAGTTTTTCCTCAAAGGTTATCAAATAAATACTTGTATATTTACTTCCAAATATTTCTATTTTTCTGTGATTTAAGGACCTGAATGGGAGACACTGGGGTTTTGATAAGAATTTTCTTCGGCCGCAGATAAGATCATTCCCTCGGCCATCTAAACAACAAAGCAAAGCATACTTTGGTCCCTTCCAAAGAGAAAAGTTAGTTGTCTTGAGGATCATGGGTCCACACCCGCACAATTAATTTCCACAAGTCGTAATAAATTAGAGGCAAAATACAAGAAGTATGGGCTCGGTTTGTTTGTACTTGATTTTGAAGAATATATTTATAGAAAATTTGAAATATATTTTTTAATTAATTTTTTATCTCATATATACATTTATTTAAAAAAGATATCTAAACCCACTACAGTAAGATTTAAAAAAAAAATCTGCAAAACAATCATCCAAATAAAGTAATGCATTCCAATCGCAAAAAAACAATAAAAACGATCATCCAAACAAAGTAATGCATTCCAAAACTAAAACGTTATCTATATTTTCTTATACACGCTTCCAGATTAAGAGTAGCACCTTAGTTTCGATACTACGAGACTTGTTAATTATTGTGCTTTAGGTTGATTAAGGCTATGGACACGCTTTTACATTAGCACTGAAGTTTTAATAGGGGTTTACTGACGGGGAAAACCATTGGTTTTCCCATATTACCAGATACATTTTCTTGTACATGCTTCTTTTAGATTATAGTAGTATCAGACACAAAGAAAATCTGATAGGTAGTAAGAATCTATTGATTGAAGTTCTAAATTAGAATCTTAGAGAATTCCAAAAGACGAATGAGGTTGGAGAATTGGACAAGAACTGGAGTTATACATCACACGCCAATGCATACTACGTTATAGAGATTCGTGTTAATTTAAGAATCAGAAGATACAACGGATGAAGAAATTCCATTCGACCTTTACTTCATCTCTTCTTCATTCGTTCAAGAATTTATAGAATCATAGCAAATAAAAAAAATGCACAGAACTGCAAACCTTAGATTCTCCTCGAGGAAAGGAAGAGATAAATGACAACATGCATGAACATTATTTAATGAAGAATTGTTTAAATTCAACTTGAAGATATTGCCGGGCATAATATCCTATGTTTGAAATAGGCTATTCAAACGTGAAGTTAATCTTTCGTTTAAGTATATCTGGATATTTACGTCAAAAATAAAAGAAATATATATTTGCATATTTACGATTTTCACGTAGAAGATGATGACTATAAAGTTCTAACATGTGCGATTGCAAGTCCTCCGTACGTTTTCTCGTTTAATGCGAAGCAAAGAATTTCCACTGTTATAAAAGTAAAACAACAAAAATAGCTACTTTTTTTCTCATAAAGAAATTAAGAGAGGGAGAGAGAGAGTGAGGGTAAATAACTACTTTTTTTTTTTTTTTTTGAGGAAAGGGTAAATAACTACTTAACCAAGGAAGAATCCAATTCTTGCTGACAGTAGTAATTAAGTACAAAATGCAATGTAATATACACCAAAACTCTGTGGTCTTTTTTATTGCTTTAGGAGGTAGTTTAATTCTCAAAATATCTGTCTTAGGACTAGACTAATCTTCCTTTTTTTTATTTTTTTTGGCCTTTCGAACCAACAGACAAGACAAATCCCCCTAGGCCTCCCTCAATCTCTTTTTCTAAACCAAAAATGAAAAATAATATTCGATAATGCTAAAGGTCATTCGATTCGAATTGTATATGTACTGAATGATAGACATTCAATTTGACTATTCCAAATCATTGTTGCTAGTTCAAAATTTTCCACTGCATTCAATTTTGGTATAAATTTTTTCTACACCAAGAAAGAATACACAGGTTTCTCTCGTGACAAACATTAATCTAGCTGAATGTACTCTCCTTAATTTCACGTTTTCAAAATTTAAAAGATAAAACCCTTATCCAATATTTGGAGGGAAAAAAAAGAAATTGTTTAAATCACAAAGATAAATACATTAACAAAGAGAGGATAGAGAGAGAGAAAGGGAGTGAAAATGTGAAAGAGAGAGAGATAAGGAGATGTACGAGGACTAGGACCAAGAGTACAAAAGTTAAGGATTACAATTTACAAATACGAATTGTGATGAAATTGAGTTTCCACCCAACCACCTTAGCTTTAGCTTTATTCTTCCACGTCCCCACCAATTTCTTCCTTCCTTTACATTAATTCTTCCTTTCCTCTGCCCCCTTTCTTTCTTCCATCATTCGTCACCATCCCTTCCAACTCCTCCTCCTTCTCTCTCTTGTCTCAAACAAGCAGCTTGGTAGTATATATTTTGATCATAGTAGTATTATACTATATTTTATTACTAGCTCAACAATGGCCAGCTTCCGCTCACTCTGGTCCAACTTTCTCCTTCTCCTCCTCCATCTTGGTTGCTTCATCTTCGCCACCTCGTCCTCTCAGTCTCACCGCCTTTCCAAGAAGCGGAAGCTATCAGACTCTCCTCCACCACTCGCTTCCCAGCCACCAACTTCTCGTCTCAGAAATACGCCTTCAAAAGCTCTTTCCACCTCTTGGTCTTTCCTCAAACGTGTCTTCTCCACCGCCCTGACATCTTCAACCACCACCAGGCAGCCGCCGTCACCACAACCCATACCCCATCTTCTCACCATCTTCTTCCACGAGATCCTTATCACAACCAATCATCATCCCTCTTAACTCACCCGACGGTGCTCTCCTCTTGGACCCTCTCACTATCCGACCAGTTTCCGAATCCGATATTTCCTCCGACCAACAACAATTCTTCCCTCTCCGAAACAACATCCTCCCATGCCCAATTTGCGGTGAAGTCTTCCAAAACCCGAATCTCCTCGAACAACACCAGTCCATAAAGCACGCGGTTTCGGAGCTCATTGATGGGGATACGGGTAAGAATATTGTTAAGATCATTTTCAAAACGGGTTGGCCCGGTTCGGCGAAGAACCCGACTATCCATCGGATCCTGAAGATTCATTGCAGTCCCAAGATTCTAATGAGGTTTGAGGAGTACAGGGAATGCGTGATGTCATCAGCAGCAAGAAACGGCGCCGTCAGGAGGCGGGCGCGGGACGAGAGGTGTATAGCTGACGGCAACGAACTGTTAAGGTTTCATTGTACAACGTTTTTGTGCGAGCTGGGGCAAAATGGTAATTCCAGCTTGTGTACTCATCAATACTGCAGTCTTTGTGGGATAGTGAGAAGCGGGTTCTCACCCAAGATGGACGGAATCTCCACGCTATCCACCAGTTGGATGGCACACGTGTCCATCCCCGAGGAGATTGAGGAGGAGTTCAGGTTCATGCACATCAAGCGCGCCATGCTAGTCTGCCGGGTCATTGCGGGTCGGATCGGGTGTGACCCGGCCGATGCGGATAAATTGGATCCCGGGTTCGATTCATTGGTGGGCAGGGGAAATGGGGTCCATGCCAGATTGGATGAAGAGGATGAGTTGTTGGTTTTTAATCCAAGGGCTGTGCTGCCTTGCTTTGTGATTGTTTATACTGTGTAATTTTGATCCCATGCTGTGTGAACCAAGGGGTTCCTCTGTGTGTTTACCAGAAATTAAGCTAGTATTTAAATGAGTTAGAGCTTGAATTAGTGAGTGCTGATGATGTTGTTGTTTTTATTTTGTTGGATTAGTGTTGTTAATGAGATGATTAGGAAGAGTTAATGTGTGGCACAAACTAAGTTTGACCTTCACTGGTGTTGATTGAGTCATGCTTTTATGGCTTTATCCCAAAGTTGTATGACGATGAAGACTGAAGATTAAGATTGAAGAGGGATGTGGACTGCTTTGGGGAAGAACTTAAAAAGTAGTTTCTTCTGTTTGCGACTTGGGATAACTTGCAATTTAAGCTTTGTACATTTATGGTCCCTTTTCTAGTTTGTTTCTCAAAAACTGGGTGTCGCTTCATAATTTAAATCAAACAGATCATGTTAGATACAGTTGTAGTGGAACAAAAGAGGTATGCTTGGGATGGATTTGGCCATAGTTCAAAGATGACTCTTGGATGTCTGCTCTGGTTGTCTACCACTAATTCATCTCTTGGTGATTTCAAATACATGCCACCAAACATGTATTAATGGTGCTGAACAAAATATTGTGCGTTTTTTTTTTAATTTTAAGTTTTTATTAAATAGACATGAAAATAATTTCTGAATGGAGGCATGTTATGTATATCATTTTTTGGGGGTTAAAAAAGAGATAGTTATGCACGTTGCTATCACATGAACTTGTGTTTATCTAGAGAATTTCACTTGAACTTGAGATATAAGACTTGCAACACTTGGCTAACAATTGAGGCGTAAATAAATTTGAAAAGCAGCATGGTATGAGCACCTGCATTTTAGTTTCCTGATCTACTTAAAAGCTCGTCATTTGGACCAATCCAATCCTCTTATTCATCGAAGGTTGCACTAGGCTTCTGAGCAATAGTCACGAGAATCCTTGAATTGAGATTTAGAAGATATAACTCATGAATTCTTAGTTCTTACCCGTTCTAGCTAGAAAATAATGTTAATAAGTCTCGAAATAAGATCTAAGGAATTAGAATGTAACATATGTGTGGTTAGAACATACTACTAGAGAATCTATCCCCTCAAGATGGGATAAAAAGTAGGTTTAGCAGCAGAAAAAGAAATGAAGAACAAGGCTAAAGTAAAGTTGCCAAAGTGCTTTCGATTTGGCAAAAAAGGTGCAGTTTCACCATCATATTAATATTGTTATCGTCACTTATCCATCACTTATTATATACACATGCTGTTGTCCAAATTATCAGAAACCTAACTCAAAACATCTTTTTGAGTCCTGAATACCATCACATCAAAGACTGATAGTATGATTAAAGCCTCCAAAACTGTAAAAGCAACATAATTTTTCTTACGTGATTGAATCGAAACAGTTTTCCGGACGCAATCAATCAAGGGCACCTTTTAGTCTGGTTTAGCATGCCAATTTTTTTTTTTTTTTCCTTTTTTTGGAGACCCATATGCCTTGAGTTTTCTAATTTTTAGAACTTTTTTGCTACAATCGATTAAAGGATGCAAAATTAGATAACAAAGAACTAGTCGAGGTTTTTTTTTTTTTTCGTCTTTGTCTGGAGTAGTTGAGTGAGTAACCCAAACTCGAATAATTAATCTCTGTAATATTCACCTCTAATAGTTTACCTTTATTAGATGATTTTACACAAACTGAACGACATATTAGAATCACTCAACCGCATAATTGATTGTTTTTTTTTTTTTGCCACAAAATTGGATTACCGTGTGAGCGAATGAAGGCAGCAGCAGTGGTTCGACCACATGACATTTTAATAACAACCAGTCCCCGCCCCCCGCCCCTCCAAACCCCCCCCCCCCCCCCCCCCTCCCCCAAAAAAAAAACAAAAACAAAAAACACCAAAAAAAAAAAAAAAAAAACCAATCCGTGTAGTTAATAGTGATAAAACGACAACTTTGCATAAGTCTGAAGCCCAAAAGAGTTGGGCAACACAAACCTGCGGTGCAGCGAGCTCCATAGGCTTCAAACCAGCCATGAACACTATCGAATCTCATCTGTACAACATAATAAATGTGAAATTATTGTAACTTACTATGCAAGAGTGCTATTATATAACGTTGTGTTGTTAAACCTCATCTAAGTTATAAAAGAATTGATTTTTCGTTTTTTACGTGACTAGAAGACTAATTTTTGTTTTTTTTTTTTTGTCAAGATTCAATATACTAACCTACTCCTAACCTATTTAAGGGGATGGTCCAACTGGACCTGAGGGGCTAATGGAAACTAAACCACCATTAGACCAAAGGAGCACTATGGTGCTCCTTTAGATTTAATACCATCCAACTGCTACAGGTGAGGTTAGAACCCCAGACCTGCAGCAGGGGGAGTTAATCCAAGAGCTCCCCTGACCACTGAGCCTTCGGCTCAGTGGCTGAAGACTAATTTTTCGGGTCTGGCTGTTTTCAACCAAGACCACTAATATTTTTTAGTTCAAACAAGTGGTATTCCAACCCAAGACATTACAAAGTTGGCCCCAACTCTACGTATGAAGGCCGTCGACAGATCCAGCCCAATAAGACCACCCTATAAGTTCATCCAGCGGAGCCCATTGGAAACCGCGCCATATTTTTGTTCCAGCAGAAAAAAACAAATGCAGCAGAGAAGATTGCAGAGCATCACAGAAATAGCAATGCCAGATTTTGGGGAGAAGATGTCTTTATCAAGTTACTAACTTATTGATTTACCGATCGATTCTCACTCTCGCTCTTATAAATAAGTGCAAAACCTCTGTAAATAGCAAAGTCAAAACCTCTGTAACGCACGAGCAGCCGAGATGTGGGGCCACTTCATGTGCCATAATCTAATAAGGTAGACCAAGTTTATCTAAAAAATTATCATTTAATATTAAGTGGAGTAACAAAATACTTCAATCTATCTCCCAAAATCCAAATCAACAGAAAGTGAAAAGGAAATGTATTTGCTAGAAGAAATCGTATTGGTAATAGTTCCCCACAATATCATTTTATATGTAAAATAATGAAAAAAAATCCATCCACTGGGAAAAATACTTTAACAAAGCAACGATTATTTAAGAAAATGAGCGGTCTTATAGATTATCAAGTTTTGTTTAAGTGCACTAATAGTCTTCACACAAATAATATATGTGTAATTATCAACATTTGAAGAGTTAAGAAATTGAGCATTTGTCAAAATATGTTTGTTTTGTTAATCTTGTTCCTTTTTTGGTTTTAAGAAATAATATATATATATATATATATATATATATATATATTAAATTAGAGTGGTCCTGCAAATTTAACAAGTTTATTGCACTTGTCCGTGAGACATCTGTCCAAACCATCTTTCTTTCCCTTTCTAATTCATGCTGTTTCCAATTAAATTATCACATTTATATGTCTTTTAACTTGTAATGTGTTAACAAATGAGAAATTTCCCTTCAGGGCCTTCATACATATATCCATTCCATTTTTGCTATATTTTATATGATTTAACAAGAATATAGTATTTTATTTAGCATAATTGGTGAAAATATTCATTTGAATAATTAATCATTCATTCTTTTTCACAAAATGTCGTACTAAATGGTATGAAAATCTTAGAAAAAGCATACGTTGCAGTCATATTCTTAGCCAATGCTCCTTGTGTCTAATGGTCAAATTAACATTTTATGTTAGCTGCGCCTGATGTTGAAAACTGCATACGCAATATTACGTCAAATTACTGATGTATCATATATAGCATGAACACATCTTCGATTGGAGGAACATTGCTTCGTGTAGCCAAAAACTTCAGTACTTCGATAATTTTAAAAACTTCAGTACGTCAAATTACTTGTACATTAATTTTGATAATTTTAAATTATTAAAAGTTGTTATAATGTGCAAATCATTATGACATAAAAATATTTTTAAAAAATAAATAAAGTTTCGTGATCAGCATCAGGGAAGAAGTGGTTTAGTCGAATTAAAATGTAAAAGAAATTTAAGAAATTTACAATGGCATTCTTGTCTTTACATTTTCTTGATGTTGACTATAAACAAAATTAGTGGTCAACCAGGTTTATGCGGCAATGGATAAGCCGCAGAGGCAGTAAACTTGCCATAATCTTTTGGGTCAAAGGACGAATCAACATACCAAAGAAATTCGCAAAAATATATATGGTAAAAGCATTAAAGGTGCATTGCAAGGCAAATAAATGAGGAAATAATTAAATGCGGGATCTTAATTGCGTAATTATACACATAATACACTCTTTAAGACTAATACGAATGAAACCCTAGTATCGTACCATAACCTAGTACGTACTACACGTTAAGTGATCGCCGATGAACATTTTCTCTCAACCTTAATTAAAACTCAAGTATTAACCAAATTTATCATGAGTAGCAAGTAAAACACAAGTAAAAGACGAAGAAGAAGAGTAAAGGTGAAAAAAGGAACTGCAACATTTATGTATATCCTCATTATTGTCTGCGTGCACCTAAGCAGACAAGGTTGCATGATGCATGGCATGGAGAGTAGAGGAAGCCAAGATTAATTATCTTTCTTCAAAAAAAAAAAAAAAAAATCCTACGTGAGAATTGAGACATGAAAAGCATTGTAATAGAACACTAAGGAAGCCATATTCAAAGGACCAAAAAAAAAATAGAAATTGAGGAATTCAAAGGAAATTTAGCATCATATATACTTTATTTTTTATTTTTCCTTTTGATTAGCACCATCATGCACTTGCCCAAAGGGCATTTAACTTTGTCCACGAACCAACTCGAACTGTTCACACTTGGTAAAAGTTTGTGTCCATGGCCAAAATATCCCTGTCTTTTTCTTTTTCTTTTTTCCCAATGCATGTTGGCAAGAATTTTGAGAAGCCAAAGAGGGCTTGGATCAACATTAATGTCAAAACCTTAGTTAGGCCATCTACCAATTTTATTTAGTTAAGTGACTATTTAGTTTGGAACGTAATGGTTGAATAATTGACTTCAAAAATTTTGTAAGAAATGTATTATCCCTCCTTATTTAGAAAAAGAAAGCGTGCCCAAACTTTTTGAATTAGTAATATTATTGATGGACCCAGTCGATTAATTTTTTGAGTCAGTGCTGATTAACGTATTTATGATATACATGTTACCCAATCTTTTTCTTGGCATCAGCTCTGACATTCGAGATGACATCGTCCCATTCAATCAGAAATCGTCAATTATCGTTAAAGAATCGACAATAATATATCGTATAAAATTAACCGTTTAATACAGTTGAAATTAATATTAATAATTTAATATTAATGAATATCCCAAAAATAGACATTGATTTTTGTGGCAAAACATCACAATTGTCCAATTAAATTAGTGGTACTAATCTACCATCATCAGAAGTATACTCTAAAGTCCACTGTGACGTCACAACAGGAAGATTTATGTTGAGACACAAAATGCACTACAAGCATTTCTGTCTTTGTTTTTAGCGATGCTTTCATCACCATACCCGAAACATCTTACCACAATGCAAGGAGAAATGGACAGTTGAGGCCATTCTTTTGTGTTGCACTTTTCTTTCTTAGAAGGAAACACAACTTTCGTCTAAGTAGAAAATGGAGAAAGACACATGCCATTTGAGAGGGAAAAAACTCAAGATATATTTGGCTTACGACCACACTTATAGACTATGCCATATGATTATTATCCACATCATTTTTCTCGCATCATTTTATAACACTTACCATCATTTATTTAATCTCATCATATATTTTCTTATTCGTGCAACTATTATTTATTAATATCATTATATATTATTTTATTTATTTAACCTTGAATAAATCATAAGATCCACAGGTAAATCTGAAACAGAGTCTATCCAAGTATTTTCTGACACAGACAAAACAAGAGAAAACTAAGGAACAGAAAAAGATGACTCACCGACCCAAAAGACCATCATCGGTATGCGTGGAACTTAATAACAGAAAACTAACACCTGGAGTGGAAAACCATGACACGATTCAAGAACAAAACGAGAAAAACATTCATACATTACAACACAATCATCACTAAACATAATTTTTTGACAAGTCTTGAACAAATTGTCCAGAATATGCCAATCCAAACCGAAGCTAAAACAAAAGCTAGAGGTGCTCAAGATTTCGTTCTACATTAACAATTAAAATTTGTAGAACTGGAAAAATCCTTCGAGACATAATTACTTAAAATCTAATCATAATCTTCATTCAATTCTAAGTTTAGAAGACAAAGCTATTAGAACCATTTCTCCAAGCAAATTGAGAATTTGAGACCATCTCTATCAAGTCCACCTCCTGTCTAACCGAAGGACCAGCTTCATCCATCATCACCATGCCCATGTTCATGTTGCTAGGATGCCCCTGCGGAGGGACAGTTAAAGCATTGCCTTCATCTAATAGATGAGAGAGATAAAGGTCAGAATACATTTGGGCAGATTGATTATTCTCTTGATTGCCTAGATGGGTTTTGGATGGCAAGTTTGGTTGCTCGGCAAAAGATGGAAAACGCCCATAATCCAAGTTTTCGCCAAAACCCTGATAAGCACTACCAGCGGTGCTAAATCCATATGGATTGAAAGCAGACGTCTTATCCTTATGATCATTCCCAAATTCTTGAGGAGCTTTTGCATTGGCATTTTCGCCGAATGAGGAGGCAATGGGGTTATTGTTTCCAAATACGGTTTGCATGAAGCTCATTTCATCATCGTACGAGTGTTGAGCCATATAGGACGGGGAAAAATCGGAGGCCGATTGATATAGCTCTGGATATACCATGTTGAAATGAACCGATGTGGGGTCCTCCGATACGACGGAGTTGGGCGGGGTAGTGTGGGTGGTTACACTATTGGAAGGTGTAACAGTGGTGGAGCTGAAGTCAGTGTTGATGGTGGTTAAGGAATCATTATTAGAACAAGTACTTTTGATATAATCTTGCAGAATAGTTGACTGATTCTTTCCATTCTGCCCTCCGTCGGATTTCTTGACCTTTCTCCTCGAATTCTGCCTTCTTTTTGTGGCATTCCAGTGATTTTTTATGGAATTTTCTGTCCTTCCTGGAATGCTTTTGGCAATTTCTGCCCATCTGTTGCCAACCTGCATATGGGCTTCGACCAACAATCTCTCTTCCTCTTCACTCCAGCTTTCTTTCTGAAATGGGATCAATATTTACAAACAACAAAGATTGAATGTTATTCTTCTAGTACAAGTGTACAAATATTACAATGAACACAGATATAAAATATAATTAAATAAATAAAAACAATTTATTTTGCAGTGGACAAAAAACTCATAACAAATCATGATTCCTTTGTCGGAAAAGAGTTTCTACTATCACATGAAAAATGGGTTTTAACAATATGAGAAGGGTGACAAATGTGACAAAAATATAGCCAAAAATGCCTTATTCACAGGCTATCATATCAAAATGCTTTAAATGGAAAATTAAGAAAACCCCAAAAATACTCTGGTAGGAAAAATATTCTTTGCACCAAAAAAAAAAAAGAAAAAAAAACACATTTCAGAGACAAATGATGGTATCTCCATAGATTGAAGAAAAGCGAAATACTCGGGGCTTTCTGAGTCGGTCACCAACAACTCATTGGATTGCATGTGCGTGACCATGAACAGCAAGCAAAACCCTAAGTGTAATGTTTTGATGAAAATTTATTTTCCATGCCAAAAGTGAAGCATAGATGATAAAGATTTATAGAATGTCTAAAAATGAACAAATAATACTCCTGGTTTGGAAATCACATCACTCCAAATTCTGATTTGTAAATCTACTTGTAAGGAAATTTGGAGAAACTTATGTTTTCCAAAAAAGAAAAAATGTAAGAAGAAGAAAGTACAAAAAGATGTCTGATCTGGGAATTTTCTTATAGAAACTTTCGAAAAGATTTACCACCAAATCTGCAATGAATCCAAGTTCTTAGATCCACTGCTGGTTCCTGTTAGAGGTTTCTGAACCTTATTTGGCAAGGGGGGGCCAGAGGATGGAAACTAAACAGCCAGAAAATGTGCAAAAGCAACAAGGCATCAAGTGAAATTTAAAAACCAAGAAAAATATATAGATGTTGAGGATCAAAATTACAAAAGATGGCAAGTTTAAAAATAAAAAAAAAAAAAAAAAACCTTGATATCCGGACGCAGATGGTTGTGCCATCTTTCTCTGCATTGCTTCCCGGCCCTCCCGACCATGTTTGCAGCTATCTGAGCCCACTTTTTCACGCCAAAATGTTGTACTAAACTCTTTAATTTCCTGCATAACAACCAAAAAGAAAGTTAGAAAGCCAGCAAATTAGAAACACTTTCGGCATCAAACTAATTTTGCATGTTTACTAACAAGATAAAGATCCACAGAAAAAGGTACAAATAAAAGTAATAAATGATAAAAACAGAGGAGACTAAGGTGAAATTCCATGATTATTACTCGTCTTCCTCTTCTGTCCATTGACCTTTGATCAAAGCAACAGAAGAGCCACCTTTCCCTCTCCTTCCCGTTTCTCTAGGAACTTTTGGAGCCAAATTTTCTTCCACTCCTAAACCATTGTTGGGATTCATTTCCTGACCCAAATTTGGATTACTTTCTTCATTGAACAAAATCCCATTAGCAAAATTTGTATCATGAGGAGGGAGGAGAGTACTTGGCCACTGAAGTAGCCCTCCTCCTCCTCCTGCATGGCCATGAATTGCACCACCGCTAGAAGAGCTAGCAAAATCAGGATTCACTGGAACAAAGGTTCCTCTGTTATTGAAACTGGCATAAATTTCAGGTCGAGAAAAATGGCCTTGACCACATAAAAACCTATCAATGGCGGTCATGGGGGGCCTTGATTTATAAAGAGGAAAACACAGGTAATTATAATTATTCCCGTAAGGAAAACTTCCTCCTACTCCTCCTCCTTCCATGAAAGAGAAGAGCAGTGTAAAGGAGTAGTTAAATGAAGAAGAGAAAAGGCATGGTTTTTAGCAATGAAAACAGCTATTTTTATGAAGGGAAAGTCCTTAAGCTTCCCTTTCTTCCTTTCTACCGTGAATTAGGAAGAGGAGTCCATGACTGAAGTTGTTGGTGGACTAAAAATTTATAGAGAAGTTGGCAATGAGCTGCATGCGTTCATGCCGTTGATTAAGAAAATGATCCAACGGATGAGGTTTGGAGGTGAGTGAAACTCCTGGGCTTCTTCTCAGACAAAAGAAGAATTTGAGGTGGAGAAATTATGCACATTTATTGAATCCTCCCTAAATAGACATTCTTTAAAGTAAATTATTACCACATTGCGGGATAATAGTATGCACTAGACATGTTTATCTTCTTACCAAATTTTTTAAAAAAAATAAATCCAAGTGATAGAACTAAATATCTTTGATGCAACTTCTATTTTATAAAATTGAAATTGAAATTTGTCAAATAAATATTTTCTATTGCGTGCAAAATAAAATTTGGTCAAGAAGGCTGACATGGAGAACAAAGCAATATTAAGAGCTTGTTCTCAATAGCTTCTGATTTTTATAAGAACTAATTTTAGAAAAGTTGTAAAATAGTTGCTCTTGATTTTGGCTTAAAAATTAAAAAAAAAATGTAGTAGAAAACATCATAAAATAGATTTTTCAAAAATTAGAAACTAAAATCAGGTAGAAAAAAAGCTATCAAGAATAGGCCCTAAGAAGAGTGACTGCATCTACCGAATTTTTGGATTTACTAAATAAAATTAAAATTTGTAAAGTTGTGAATTTCTTCATTACTTGCAAAACTGGGATTTGGTGAGGAACGGAGGGTAAAATTGGAAGTCTATTTTCATTAATATGAGTGACGGCATCAAGCAAAAGAGGTAGCCACCTTAATAATTTCTGGTCGCTTAATGATAATTATTAAGAAGGAGGGAATTATGGAACAATTTGGCATTAATTTAATTGCTCTTGGATGACTAATAAGTGCTTAGCTATTCAAGGATTAATACTGTTTCTGCGCCTTCCACTTCTATTTCTACTATCATATCTTCTCAATGATAAATATAAAATTGAGATTCCATCAGTAATTCGGTAAATTTGATAATTTTGTTTAGTAAAACACCAATCAATTTCAATTTTGAATTAAAATTTATTAAACTCGATTTCATAAATTGAATTCAGTACCAAATTTGAAATTTATCAAAATACAATTTAGGTTATTGGATTGAAAAAAAAAATAGTCTAAGAACTATGCAAATATACACACACACATTGCACGCATGCATTTGTGTGTATGTTCTTGTGAGTGAATGTTTGTGCGCATGCCTGTGCGTGTGACCTATTACACATTATTGAACCAAAAATATTTATCACACAAATTTCATTATCCAACAAATGGTCTGTGATAAATATAAATAAAAAATGAGATTATAATAATTTTTAAGTAGTTGATCTATTGTATCAGTATAAATTTTTTACTGTTTATTATACAATTGTACTTGATGTAACATAAATAAATGTATGTTTATACTTTAACCCAAAAATAATTTAATTATTGATATGCAAATATTTTTTTCTATAAGTGTGTATTTTGCTATCATTATAATTTATTATTACGATTTTATATATAACCCTTAAACTTATACTTAAAAGTTGAAAATAAGTTGAACATTAGTATGTGTGTGTCTGTGTGTTTTTGTATAGATATTTTAGTTATAAAATTTATACTCAGTCATATTTAGCATATAGGTTAAATACATGCTTAGTCATATTTATATGTGTAACGTCATACATTAGAAATTAAAATTTATGAATTCCATAACCAAATTGCCAAAGCACCAAATTCAAAATCTCTAAAATACAGTTTGAATTCAATTTTTTGAATTCAGTATAAATTGAAAGATCAAATCGATTTATCAAATTACCTCTTTCATATTTTTGAAATCAATTCAAAATATGTTATTAAAATAGTTTTTTTCCAATTATACTGACTCATAAATAAAGTTGACAAGTTAACTTCAATTTAAATGTTTCATACTTCCAATACCAAAAGTACATGGCTATGCCCAAATTGAATTCATAACAAATTTTAGCATATTGTCTGGCTTGAGCAAAATAGAGTAGGTTATGCCCAAAATAAAACATTTCAAACATGATTATTAATCTTTTCATTTATGCCAAACTCAAATTCGATTCTAGAAGTCATATAGTTGAGTAGATAAGCAAAGTGTTTATGAAATTAGTACTTGGGACATTTTATTGCGTATCATAAATAGTTTTCATAATAAAAAAATTCTTAAGTGCCAAACTGGTATACACCAAATAGTTCCAATAATGATGATTTTAGAAAAAAAGTTGGATATACCCAAAAAGCATTAGGAACATGCACCATTTGGCCCGTACTATTCATCACATGTTGAATTCGCAAAAACAGCCATCCATAATTGTGGATTTGAAATCCCTAGACTTTTGATAGAATAAACCTATTTGCATACTGAGCATTTTATTTATTATCAGTATGAGGATTAAGTCTAAATTATTATCATTCAATATTAAACCATCAAGTTTAGGGATAAGCTTAAAGATGTAATATGAGAAAAATCAGAACTGTGTAATTTTAGAATTATTTTTCACTTAAATAGATTCGTGATTGACTAAATTTTTAGTAAGTTGGTGGCGAAATAATAAGAATGTCTCATTTTTTAGTTTTAACTACTCGTATGCACGTATATTGCACGCGACGATTATGATTAATTTTGTAAACTAACTTAAATTGTCTCTATTTGGATTTTGTTGAGTCCAACATGTAAGAAGAACTGTTCATAATTATTAATTTCAAATGCCTATATTTTTTGTAGAATAAATATGATATATGTACACGAAGCATTTCAGTCGTAATTAATACAAGGATTGAGTCTAAATCATTAGCATTTGATATTCAATTAAAAAGTTTAGAAATAAATTTATGGATGTTACATGAGAAAATGGGACTTGTGTAAATTTAGAATTATTATTTTTGCTTAAAAAGATTCATGCATGGGCATGGCTGTTTAAATTTTTGGTAAGTTGGTGGCAAAAGAATAAGAGTATCTTGCTTTTCAACTTTATCTAGTGGTGGTGCAACTTCTATTTTATGAGCCTCACTATATGAAATTGAAATTTGTCGACTAAATATTTTTTATTGCATGCAAAATAGAATTTGGAGAAGAAGGCTAACATGGAGAACAAAGCAATATAAAGAAAACCGATCATATTAACCAAAATTTTTGAACCACCCAATAAAATTGAAATTTGTAAAGTTATGACTTTTTTTTATTAATTGCAAAACTAGGATTCGATGAAGAACAAAGGGCAAAATTGGAAGTCCAAAATTTATTAAGAAGAGTGACAGCGTCAAGCAAAATAGATAGCCACCTCAATAATTTTTTTGGTTGCTTAATGATAATTATGAATAATGAGGGAATTATGGAACCATTTGGCACTAATTAAATTGCTCTTGAATGACTACTCAATGCTTAGCTATTCAGCGATTAATATTATTTTTATGCTTTCCACTTCTGTTTCTGTTATCATTCTCTCTAGTTGTTAAATTTAGAAGTAAGATTTGGTCAATAATACGGTAAATTTGATAATTTTGCTTAGAAAAAATATTGATCGATTTCAATTTCTATTTTAATTCAAATTTATTGAACTTGATTTCATAATTCAAATTCAGTATTGAATTTGATATTTTATCAGTTTACAATTGAGGCTGTTCGGTTAAAAAAAATTTACCTAACACATATATATATTTGAAAATATATATATATTAGACCCAATACACATTATCAAACTAAATATATTGATAAAACAAATGCCATTAATCAAAAAGTAGTCTTTCATAAATAGGATCAAAAATTGATCTTTAGAAATATGATTTTAACTAGTTGATCCACTATACAATTGTACATGATGTAATACAAATATATGTCTAATTATACTTAAATACAAAAGCAAGTTAATTATTTATATATAAATATTTTTTTCTAAAGAAAAAGTTCACACGCACACACACACACACAAGTGTATTTTGTAATCACTATAAGTTATATTATTTATAATTTCATACATAACCCTTAATTTGCACTTAAAAGTTAAAAATAAGTTGAAATTTAATGTATATGTGTGTGTGCACACGCACATGTTTTTTAGTTATAAAGTTTATATTTAGTTATATTTAGCATATAAGTTGAAAATATACTTAGTCAAACATATGTAACAATATATGTTAGAAAATAAAAAATTATGAATTCAGTAACCAAACTATTGAATTGAATTTGACTTTCGTAATATTGATTTTAAAATCCTTAATTTTAAGTATCGTTTGAATTTGATTTTGTGAATTCAACATATTTCAAAATATTGATGGATTTATTGAATTATCTTTAAATTTTTAAAATTATTTTAATTTTTTTCCAATTATGCTCACCTATAGATAAAAGTAGATAAGTTAACATCAAACTATTTCGCATTTCCAATATCAAAAAATAAATGTGCAAAACACATTCAATCATGAAACATGTGCCCAAATCGAATTCATAATAAATTTAGGTCATCGTCTGGCTTGAGCAAAATGGAGTAGGCTCGACACCATCTATAATTATTGATTTCAAATCCACTGGACTTTTGGTAGAATGAATGTGTTGTGTACATTAAGCATTTTAGTTAATATTAGTACGAGGCTTAAATCTAAATCATTATCATTTGATATTCAGTCAATAAATTTGGAAATAAGCTAACTGATGTAACTTGAGAAAATCACACTTGTGTAATTTCAAAAAAAAAATTTTTTGCGCTTAAATAAATTCGTGATTGACATATTAGTAAGTCAGTAGCTAAATAATACAATTGTCTTGCGTTTCAGTCTTATTTGGTCATAGTGCACACGCATTGCCCATCATGATTGCGATTGATATTGTAAACTAACTTAAATTCTCTCTATTTGGATGGCAATATTTAATAAATAAGAATGGCCATTTGGAATTATTAATTTCAAATGCCTTTTTTTTTTGTAGAATAAATCTGCCAGGTATACTAAGCCTTTTAGTCATGATTAATATGAGGATTAACTCTAAATCATTAGCAACTGATATTCAATTAAAATTTTTGGAAATAAGTTTATAGATGTTACATGAGAAATTGAGACTTGTGTAATTTTTGAATTATTGTTTTCGCTTAAAAAGATTCGTGATTGACTAAATTCTGGGTAAGTTGGTGGCGAAACGATAACAATTGATTCTCAATTTTATGTAGTCATGGTGCACGTGTATTGCACGCGATGATTGTGATTGTGAACTAATTCAAATTCCCAGTGTTTCGATGGTTGAATTCGACATGTAATGTAAGAAGGTCCATCTATGATTATTGACTTCAAATGGCAAGACTTTTGTTAGAATAAATCTGCTTTGTATAAGGATTAAGTCTAAATCATTAGAATTTGCTATTCAATTGAAAAATTCGAAATAAGCTTACAAATGTTACATGAGAAAATCAAATGTGGGTAATTTTAGAATTATGGTTTTCACTTAAAGTATTGTTAATTGATCATCTTTTCGTAAGTTGGTGACAAAATGAGAGAATGTTTCGCTTTTCAATTATGCGTATCTGGTCGAACTACACATGTATTGTACGCAATGATTGTGAATAATATTTTAAATTAACTTGAATATTCTATCGTGATTAATATCGTAAACTAACTTGGTTTTCCTACATTTAGAAGTCATTTTTGGAGGTGTTTTTTAAAAAAAATATTATTGTACCATTTTTTATTTTTTTCCAAAAAAAAAAAAAGGCGTAAGATAGATATGTGGTTAAAAAATGTGATTAATGTTTTTTAGAAAAATAGAATTTTTGAAAAACACTCCATCGAATTATTTTCAACATTTGGTTTATGTTGAAACGTAAGGAAAACAATCTGGACAAACAAGACCTTACATTTGACTAGTAAAATCAGTAAATTATGTAGATATTATCCAATCAATTCTTCCTGTCTAATAAGCTTAACCATGTCATATTTCGTTAGGTTAGAAGTTCAATACTACTTCATACTACAGTGCAAATTTTCCAAGAGATACAAATCACTCTGCAGGCAAAATAAAAAACTCCAAATGATATCGAACTATTTAGTGAACCATGATTCATAACTCTCTTTGTTAGACTTATTTGAGTAATATTCTATTTTCAAAATGGAAATGAAATGCATCACACTATATACTCTCTTTTTTTTTTTTTTTTTTTTTTGCATACTATTGTTCCAATTGATAATGGGCAACAGCAATAGTCTCCTTATAGTGAAGACATGTGCATTGGACGTTGTACATAATATGTAGCTACAAATACTATCCATAATTAAGTATGGTAAAGTTTCTTGTAACTTACCCACCCTAGAATCTAAAAAGATTATCAAAAAAATATATCTCAAATTTATGTTGAAAAAAGCAAAAAATAAAAAAAAATGGAGTCTATTATATTGATAATGTATGAGTTTTATTAAAATTACATGCATCCCTCTTCTAATTTTTCTGATGACAATAGATAAAATTCTACTAAACAACCAAAAAGAAAAAAAAATGGAAAAAAAAAACTGGCATGAGTATGAGGTTTGTTAAAAAAATTGCATAAATCTGTCTGCTAATTATTTTGGTGATAATACAGCGAAAAAGAAAAGGGAAGAAAAGGGAATGTGAGGGACAGAAAAAAGAAAAACTGACATGAGAAGCCACTGTATTTAATACATTACGGATTAGTATAGCTGCTTCCGTTTGGTAATGGGAAAATATTTGAAAGGGAACTAAGCTGAGCCAAATCCCAAACAGGTAGAGATACAAAACCCATTTGGGCTCTGCCTTAAGACGGCCCTGCCTGCTTCAAAGTTGTATGCTAAGCGGATACCTCAAATATGAACTTTGTGTTCAGAGTGGGTTGTCCAGGCCCGGTCTAAGGCGAAGACTTTCTTTCTTCGTGTTTTCCTTATCCACAGAGAGCCTCCATTGAGCCCAATAGTGATGGGCTAAGCTAAGCGTTTAGGGGTAACAGAGAATAGCCTTAACATCCTTATTCAAAACACTAGTAGAGGATGGCCGCACTTGGCCCAACCTTTTTACTACTTTTTAAAATAATGTAACTAATGAATATAGATTCTAAAGCATATGATCATTTAATCAATAAATTGTTTTAGCATCACAATTAGGGTGTAATTAATGGGAAAATGATATAGGACATGATGAAAACAAAATGGATGTTATTCATTCTACAGCACTAAACCAAAGGTCCCTAAGAAAAAGTTAACTGGTAATATCCTTTAATCAAGAGGGGGCTATCAATCTAACAAAAATACACTACTGGATGAAATCTCTAGTACCATCCTAAATGGACGTTACTCTTTTTGTAGTCAATTCCTTCGGGGACAAGACTATCATTTGCAGGTCCTTTCTCATTAATCAACACACCATCTGACATTGAACTATCCTTTCCAAAATTATGATCCTCCTTAGAGCCTACAATCAAGTTTGAAATGAACTATGAGAAAATATCATTATAAGCTACCATAGATTCTTTGCAGAGAAACATGAAAAATCCATCAAATACTAACCGTAAAATCCATAAAATACTAACCGTGTGGTTTCGAATGTGCCAATCGCCAAACAATTGTGAGTGTCAAAAGGTATCGAAATAATATCCCTATTACTGATAACAATGCTTCTAGGAACACCAGAGGCTCTCTCGTATTAATGGAAGAGAAGCAAAAGAAGTTACCAATTTGGTCATTAACCTGAAACTGGTAAGTATGGATCGCTGTGGAGGTATTGGACAATTGGTGCCAAGCACCCCATCTTGCCAAGAATTCTTCCTCACAAAAATACCAGACCTGTCTCAACACATTTCCCCTCACCCTCAACCAAGGAAAAAAAAAATCTGACCCAAATCCCAAATCGTTAGCAACATCTCAAAAAACAAATTTCAAGAAACTAAATTCAAAAGAATATTAACTCCATGTATCCTACCAATGTATAAGCAGGTTTTTCTCTAACTTGTTCTTCACATTGACAACAATATTGTAGTTAGTAGTCATATTAATAGCAATACATGCATTTAGTTTTGATACTTTGCTGGGAGGTAATCATAATGCTTGTGACACAATTGTAACACGAGGAAAAAAGTACTCAAAATACACAATTCGGAAGTTGTAATTGAAGAATGCAATTTCTTGTTGCCAAGTTCAGCTCTTGCTTCATGGTATCAATAACTGACACTTTCAATGTCTTGTTCGGTGTTGCTTGTATTGCAAATATAGAAATCCCATTATTGTCACAAACAGAAGCAAAGCAAAATTGAGACACACGAGCCACAATTAGAAAGAATGAAAAATAGCCCATGAGAAATCTTAAACCCATCGTCCAAAAAAAGTTCCAAAAGCAAATGACCATTACAACGCACAAATAGGCCTAAGTATGACAAAGGCCATTCGGCCCACTAAGCTGGAAAAATTTCTCAGTGTGACAAGTGGCAATTGAACAGTTGCTGACTTGGTTTTTATATACTAGGTAGAAATAAATGCCTGCACAACCGTCTGGCTTTTCTGATATGTCCGCTAGAGGGATGAAGTTCCGAATCATCGACTTCAGTGGTTTAAAACAGAAAAATAAATGCCTGAAACTTTGAGCCCAAAAAATATAAAATATGAAAAAACCTAATATGATCTCCTTTATTTTCTTTTCTTTTTTTGAATGGTGATAATTCCACTATATTTTAGTATTTTAAGTCTCTTTATACTCTACCCCTGGCATTTTCGAAAATTGAAGCAAAAAAAAAAAAAAACCCTATATTACATATTTCAAGTTGCTAATCCTAAATCGATATCCTATAATAATATCTCTCGATGCAATGTATAAACTAGAATCCATGGAAATTGTACAAACACTTCGGCATATATGCAAAATGAACCAATGACCGCAAGTGGGCCAAGAGGCTTGACAAGTGTCATTTACAACAAGTTGACAGTTTAGATTTAAAGGGCAAAAAATAGACGGACGAAATTGAATCAGTAAATCCAAAATTTTAATGTAAAAACGAAATCGTTTTGAGTGAAAAATTGTTACATTAGGCTTCAGTGAAGTTACCTTTTAACTCATATGTTACGCACAATTTAAATTGTACAAAATGGAAGGAGCCCATCCTCTTTCCCCAAAAGTGACTCCGTTTGGTTTGTTTTGTTATTTAGAAACATATTTTCTAAAAACTTCATACATATTTTTTAATTAAAATTTTATTTCATAAACATATTTATCGAAAAATAATCTTTTAAAACTTGTTACAATAATATTTTTTTAAAAATACCTTAAAAAACAACCATTCATCAAACCTAACCGATATTACCATAGAAAAGATGAAAAATTCAATCAGACTAACTCAGTCAGGGCCCTGGGATGGCGGGCTAGCTAAATTAGGTCCCCGCTCTGTATCATGGCATACAGACACGTAGAAGCCCCGATAAAGGAACTGGACCCTTGCGAACAGAAGTTTGTTGATGAAATTACACAAGTTGTCCATCTAAATTAGTGACAGTTGATTAGCTCCAATTTGTCAGATTTATGATTAACTATTGTGTTTGTCCTGTAATAACTCATCTGCTGCAGAGAAACAAGTCTAATGTAACTCAAGAATTTTCTGGTGTAATTGTGCTCGTCAAATTACTACTCGTAAAAATTTCTCATTTTCTTGAAAGATACAGCAATTGAATCGCAAGTAATTACAATCGAACATCGAATTCAACAGCTTTCAAAGGCTAATTAAGGTTGTCTCAGAAAGTAAAGTCGGGAACAGGGGTCAGAAAATCGAAGTGCGCAGAGATCTCAAACCTTAAATTTACGACATCAAGCCCATGTTTGCAGAAGTTGATAATAAATGGGATGGATGTAGAATAGAAAGTTTTAAGGAGCAGTTGGAGAGACGTTGAGGTGGCAGAGCATGGGAAGATTGACGAAGGCATCGGTCATGTATGGGATTGGGATGGTAGTACATTAGTGATGCCGTCTTTTCACGTGTTTTGCCTGTCTTCTTCCCCTTGGCCTAATTCCAAAACTCTAGGCTTTGGACAGATGACCGACAAAACCACATCATCTCACCTATGATGATAGTGCTTTGAGTGTAGGTGGTTCAACTGCTTGATAGATACAGGACTACTCCTCAGTCTTCTCTCCTTGCTGATAATCGAAAGTTACATTTGCATGTTTGCTATGAAAGAGAATGTATGGGACACAGGACTCACAATTTCCTCTTTTTCATTTTCTCACAAGTTAAACACGATTGTAATTGACTAACAATTTTGTGTAACTTTCTAACATCGATTTTCACGTGAAACGATATCATTTTTTAGCCCCATTTTTAGCATTATTGGTTCAATCTGGTCTGTCTATTTTTCATCATTTTGATCTGGATCGTGAACTTATACCAAATTGCACTTGTGAAGCCTCATTTCCGAACGTATGAATGTTGAAAATATCTGTTCATTGCATAACAAACATGAAACTTTGTCCCGCTGACTCATAACTTGATTCACCTACACTTCCCCTACATTTAAGACTTTTGACATAGCACATGCATCAAGTATGCCCGGTTGCCATAAGATGTGTTTGTCCTAAAAGACATGAAATTGATTGAAGTCAACAAATCAGCCATTTCTTGAGGCTTTTCTGTTTGTTTTTTTCTTCGTGAAATTTTCTGTTCGATCATAGTTCCATGTCATTTCAAGATGAGACTATGTTAACGGGCATTAAAATCATGATGATGACTCAAGAATAGTCCACCACTGGCTAGGCAACAGCCACACTGCTTGGTATTAGCCGGGGTTGTATTGGCTTCTTGTTCTTGTTGGTAATCTTCAAGGAAAGCGACGGCAACCAATAACAAATAGTTGACGGCCATAACTTTATGGACTCTTAGAACTTATAAGCAAAAAAAGGACATTTGATTGTCCTAAATCAATATGGGGAGCTACTTATTTGTTAAACTCGAATGCGTGCGCCATGTATATAGGAATGAATGAAGGAGCGCTTGTTTGTCGGGAATGAAGCACGATCCACATTTAAAGCCATGTCAAGAGGAAAAAGAGAAGCAGATAAGTAGTGACCAACATTCAAGAGAGGGATCGAAAGAGGACAGCTGACTTCATGTACGTGGCTTAAGAATCAAATTTGAAATGCTACGATTGTTCTTCTCCATCCAAAAGGTGGTAGTAAGAAGGGGAGGCTGGTGTGGAAAATAGTAGATGAAATACTAAGAATAAGTAATTATCAAAAGCATTAGCTATTATTTACCACAATTGATAATTAGCTCTAAAAGCATTTATTAACAGCAAATGGTTTATATATTGTCAATCATCCGATCGACTGCAAACGAATATTTCTGCATAACTGTCAAGATTATAAAGTACGCCCTTGCAACTTCACTTACCTTGATGATGATCCCCCCGTTATGTGGACAACAATGAACTCTATTGAGGTATAAGCTACACTAGGTCCCTAGCACTAAGTGACGATTAAGATTGGATAGCAAAAGCAATTTGATTTAATGCACATGCAAAACAAGAAGAAAAAACAGAAGGGTAATGCAGATCAACATAACAATGCATGAGAATCGTGGACATCTTTCTCTCATTTCAACAACGTTACAGTTGAGTGTCCAGGATTACATTAAATCATTTCAAAAAATGGCATTTATGTATTGACAAAAGTATAATTACAATTGGCCATGTGGTTGTGTTGCAAAAGGCAAAGGCTGATTAACACATAATTCTACTCCAGATGAAGAAGAAGAAAATCTACTCTATGCAACAATGCAGAACCCAAATAAATTATCCTAATTTCTTTTTTGACACCAAATTTCCAAGTCTCTGAAGCTAGTAGATCTCCAAATATCAGAGCTGAGGAGAAGTAAGGTGAGAGTAGCCAAACAGGACAGGAGGCAATTGTCACGCCCTCCAAACACCAAACAACAAAGTCCAGATTATCACCTATCCAAACAATTCCCCCACCCCAAAATGAACTGAAAATATCTAAAGAAAGAACAATAGGTGGTCAAGATAAGCTCAAAGAAAAGAAGAAATATCTAGAAGGAACCCTCCCCTTCCCTCTTGGCAAGTTTTATTATAAAAAATAACTTTGTGTATGCTAATCAACATAACATATGAGGTAGGAAGGATCATCTTCTCTGTGTCTCTTGTTTTCATTTCTTTTATCCCACAAGTTAATTATGCATTATTTTCAGTATCAGGAGAATTCAGAGGAAAACAGGTATCCTCCCCACCGGTACTCCACAGAAAATGGGCATAGTTAGCTGCATAGTATGAGTTGCTAGGGTCTGCAGATATGGCTTCAAGATAGACCTCTTCGGCAGCCCAGAGGTCTTTCCTCACTTGCCAAAGGAAACTTGCATATTTGTTCAGTGCCTCAGCATCCTTGGGCTCTACTTTTGCTGCCCTCTTGAAATAGTCCTCTGCCCTGTTATACCCAAACAAAATAAATGATTTAGCATCCAATTATCTTGAACGACAAAACAAACGCATAAGTTTCACTAACTTTCCACTTATTTTCATAATGTCATTTGCTTCAGAGATGAAATCCCGGAAATGATGTGAAGTTTGAAGTCTATGTTAATTCAGGGCCTACATGAAGAAGAAAACCTTTCCTAAGCCACCTCAGCAAAATATGGTACAAGAAGAAAGAAACAATTATAATAACTTCTAAGTTTATTAGAGTTCCTTAGCAATGCGTTTAAAGCATGCTCCTCAATGACTTTTATTCGTAGATATTGTTCTTGCTAAGAGAAGGATGGACTCCAGGGTCACCACACATTTCTCTATCAAGAAACAACCAAGACAAAAATTTAATAGGCAAAACGACACCTTCTCTAAAAGTCAGCATCTGTGCACTGCACAACAATCAATAAGTCATTGAAAACAATAATATCTCTCTTTCCCTTTGATTTCAAATTTGCGTGTTCAAACAAATATGTGATTGATAATATTTACCAATTCCAAAGGACTCTTCAAGTATAGTCTAAATCGAGAAAAAGGAATCAAGACCGAAGAAAACTTGTAGTGAATACGATATTAAGGGAAGAAAACTTATACCTGTCGTAATCTTGAATAACCAAGTAAAGAAACTGCGCATAGTTGGCTAGCAAAAGAGGATTGTTGGGCTCTTGTGCTAATCCTGTTTGATACAGCAACTCTGTCCTGAAGTAATCTGCATAGTCATCTGATTCAATCTTTGCATTGACTGGGGAAACAAACCTCTGCATTGTCTCATGATCCAAAGATTCATCTATGGATGCAGACTGCAGTTTGGAAGCTTCTTCAGCCATTGAATTCCACAATCTCATCTCTTCTTCTCTAGTCACCTGTCCAGAAACTGACTCTTCCTCACTAGTCCTCGAAGGATTGCCGATGGATGACAAACCATCAGGAACAATTGTCTGGCGATAATCAGACGACGTCCTATCAAAACTTCCATCCCCATCTGTACCACTAGCAACAGGCCTATATTTTCCACCACCGCCATTGCTTCCACCAATTGAAGTAGTCTTCCCACTCGAAGAAGACACCGAAAATGACTTAATAAACGAAGAATCAAACTTTTTCTTTCCATGACTTTGATCTCCCACCTCAGAAACAGATTCTGTGGAAACAGCATGAACCTGTGGATGTGGTGGGGTGGCAGCTAAGGCAGGATTATTAGCCATTGAATGAACACTATAATTCGCAAGTAAAATCATTACATATACCATTAAAGTCGGTGTATGCGAAAACACCTGCTGAAACAACCACACAAAAGAAGCATGCAATTCCTTTTGAACTCTCACTAAAATTCCTTGTAAATCCTCGTAAAACAGAATTTCTCTCATCTGTAAAGTATAACTCTGAAGTTCTCGAATTATAAACACCATCGACGAAAACGCCTTTTTCACAGAACAATAAGCGGATTCACCAACTTCTCTAAAGCCCTCTTCCCACTGCTTTTTTCTCTTTATTATCCTGAGCGAAAGAGGGAGGTCTACACTGTTGGCCTTCCGCTCTATACTGGCAGGAATTATCCCCTCCCTCTCCGGCCAATCCGGGGGATCCAAAGGATTAAAGGATTTAAGATTTTCTAAAACTACATCATCTCCATTACTAGGATTACTATAACGTTCTCCGGTGGTGCTGCTTTCAGGCCGATTTTCAGCCTCATCAACTTCACCATCGTCAGATAATTGGAATCTCAATGCCACTTCTTGAATTTTCTTCGAAAATTCTTCATCCGAAAAGGATTCCAAACTGGCACTGCAAGCCCTCTTAATTAAATGGGGCGATTTAGATTTCTGTTGCACCCAACATCCCGACCTATAGAGCTTGGAGTGTGAGTTTCCAAGGGATGTTGATCGGCCCAAGTATCTGCACACCAGGACTCCATCTCCACCGCTGAAATTACACCGTTTTGAGGAAGGAGAGGCAATTGCCGAGGCTAATGTTTGAGAAAAAGATGGGGAGTGCGGAACCGAAAGTGACCAATGTAAACAGGTCGCTGCTCCTACTACTTTAACCACCATATTTTCACCAGATTGATGATTCTGAATCGGATTCAGTAAAGGATTTGTGTTTAACAAAACCTGCAAAAGAATATAAAATAAAAATCAAACCAATTAAAAAATATATATATGTAGTTTAAATTAATCTTGCATGCTCTTAATCATTAGACCCATCTACTTTCTTCCATTAAAATCGGATCACAGACTTCTGGCACGAAAACCATGTACAGATACTTACGTACGAGGAAGAGAAAGAGAAACACCAAGGTTAGGTCGGTGGAAATGAATAATCAGATGAAGAGGAGTGGGAGGATTGTTGGAGAAAGCCAAAGTACGAGCGAGCGCCGTACCTCGCATGTATCATCAAGATAGAGCAGGTTTTGAGGTCTTATTTATATACTCCCATATGTATATAGATAATTAAATAACGGAAGAAATGGAAGATGGCTTTTATTATTATTATTATTTTGTATAATAAAAAAATATCAACAAATTCAAATGGTGAATATTGTACAATAGTGTGACAACGTGACAATACTATTTTATTTACAATGTTATATGTCGAATTTCTATTGTATCCATTAGGTTAGTTTTTTAATCACACACCAATAATTTTAGAAATAAAAAATCACAGCAAACTCAATCTACATAAATCCTCAAATAGTCAATCGACTAATGAAAATTTTGTTCATAAAATCATGTTTAAATGTAAAACATTATATGACTCAGAAACTACGAAAATTTTCAATTTAATGAATTTATTTCGTATTTTCTATTTAAACCATGTTTTGCACTCAAAGTTGGAATAATGAAGAAATGATTTCTTTCACAATTATTTCTTAGAACTTGAATCACAAGAACGGTTCTAATGTCAAATAGTAAAAAAAAAAATTTAAAATTAATTTAATTTTATCTTTTGTGCCACCTTATAAGTAATTCTAATTATATGATTTGAACAAAAACTTTTGGCTAGAAACAATATGAATAATAAATTTACATGATTCACATGCTATCTTTTTTTCTTTTTTTTTTCGCATAGTTTAAAATATTCTTAACCTATTTTACGAAATAATTTAACTAAGCTTGAGAAAGCACATTTTAAAATACTCCTAACTTATTCTATAAAATAATCTTATTAGACCTGAGAAAGTCGATGATGATTAAACAGCTCTCTAGACTTTTTTGAGTAGATTTTACATGCTATCGTTGGATACAAATTTGGGTTTTCATGAGTCGTGTCAGTTGACAAGTTGTCAAAGAATACAAAGGCCACTGAGCCTGACGCGGCTAGGTTCACGTGTTTTTTTTCATCTTTTCTAGCCATCAGGCATGTGCTACACGTTTAACCAGATTTAATCTACTGTTCCGCTAAGCATATTTATTTATTTAAATACATTGTTTTAGTTTCTATCCTATGTTTATATTTATTTAAATATGTTATTTTCGCACCTTCTATCCTGTACTTTCTTTGGTAAGTCATGTTATATTGAAATCCAATTACTTTGTCTTATCTATATTTTTTGACAAAATATGAAGGGAGTGAAGCATTACCATCAATATGATACTGCTCACCTTCTTGTACCAAAACAAATCGAGACTGAAAAGTCTTATTATAAGACATTTGATTATTATTATTATTATTAGTATTGATTTGTAATTGAGAAAAGGTTCCACTTTGCTATTGTCAAGGGGTCCGATGAATTCTCAATGTTTGCCTTGAGCAAGTATGCGAACTTTCAATTTATTTATTATATATATATATATATATATATATGTTTTAAGAGAATCAATAGTAAGACTCCACCTATCCCCTTCGCGATTCAAACCGAGAACTTATAGATATCAGGTAAAATGTCTTATCAATTAAACTACACTTCGTTGTCTTTTGAGATTGATTATAAAGAATTTTTATTTAAAAATGTACAAGCACTTGTATGCAAATTACGAAATGTCACCCACAGAAATTGACTGGCACTGTTCAACCTTAAAAGACTACCAACAAATTTCATTTTCATTGAAATTAGCCAAATTAGAAATGATAGCACTCTAGCAGAAAACTTGTATCTCGATTCATTCGAGCTCTGATATATATATATATATATTGGCTATTTTTTAGGTTTTATTACAACATTTGACATTTTGATTAGGCAAGTTGCTTTTACTTGGACCGATCTTCTTTAATTTTTCAATTTCCTGGCTTTTTGTGGGTAAGTAACTTAAGTGTTGCTCCAAAATCATGTTGTAGATAATTCTCTGTTGTTTCTCTTTTGGGAAAAAAAAAAAAAAAAAAGAAACAGATACGTTGTTTTTCCAACGATGCGAGATGGAATTGGCAATAGCCAATTAGCCATATTACCTTTCAAAATCCAAATAAACTTTTGAATAATATGATAATATTATGAACGTTAACGTTTATCAGATTTCTTAATTGGAAGCAGATCGGATTTGGAGATATTCACATACTAAATGCATATTGATAATGAATCTCCAACTCCTTGATACGCGTGCTTTACTTTGTACTTCTTATTTAAGATACTAAATGCTTTTTTCCATTTTGATTGCAAAGATATTAATGATTCAAATATTTCTTACCAATAGCTATAATCATTCAACAGTAAGGATTTTCATTCATGGTGCATAGAAATGTTACGTTTTCCATTTTAATTAAACAATTCTTGTGTCAATTATAAATTAAGAATTTTCATCTCCTATTAAATTTAATTGAATTATAGATGATGTATATGGTACGATAGAGCTTTGAATCTTTCTTCAATATCTTCACAACTGTTCACAACCCATGACGCAAATTATTTTTTCCTCGAAAATACCTCAACAATGGGTTGTTTTTTATTGGAAATTTCTTTTCTTAGTTATATATTTGTATGCAAATAAATACAAAATTGGGCGGATCAAATCATAAAATTATTATTATTATTTTCCTAAAAATATCTAATTGGTGGTGGAGATGAGAAATCAATGGTCTAAATTGCGAGGTCAGAAAAATTTAAGAAGGGACCAAAATTTCTGTGTTGCCATCTTGAGACCGATGATGACTGCGACCGCCCACTTTTAAAATGACGTAACTGTTTAATCGGACGCTCATGGACGTATCTTCAAGATCTTTTCAAGGGTCTTGATAATTTTCTGAAGCCAGTATCTTTCTCAATTGGTTTATTCCTGAATTTTTGTCCTGTCAGATCTTGGCTTCTTTACTAGTTGATAAAATATTTCAAATAATAATTTGAAGATTAAAGAGCATGATTTTTTTAATTGGTTTGTTCCTGAATTTTTATCCTGTCAAATCTTGGCGTCTTTACTAGTTGATAAAATCTTTAAAATACTGATATGAAATTGAAGAGCATGATTTCGGTCGAATTTGGCATTAAACATATCTATCTAGCTTCCAATTCGTTGTTTTTTTTTCTTTTAAATCATTGATCGGGTTCACGAGTCCTACCATGAACCCAATGGTAGAAATTGGTAGAAATTAGTTTAGTGGCTCATTTGTCGTCGACCTAGTCCATTCAAGAAAAATTCGTACGGAAAGAGATGTGTTTTTTTATAGCGGAAGCATTAGAGCCGAAGTGGGAGTACGAAGGCATGTGCATGGAAAATTGATTGTCTGTCTTGACTTGACTTAACGGTGCTACCAAAAGCCAACAGTATTATAAATCAAACACGTCTTTCCATAAATTAGAAATTCTGAATCATTTTTTGACATAAGTGGCAGGATCACTTTCTCGTAATCAAGGAGATAAGGTTGATGGATTATTTGTACCCATGAAAAAAGTTAGAGCAACAAAAGTTAGTTGGTGACTTTAGACATTATGGTGGGTGTTGCTAAAATGACTTCACATGAGATGTTCATACTTTGTATTCTGAAGTGCTGATTAATCCTAACGTGCTTACACATTTCACTTATTATCTACGAATCATTTCCTGATTTGGTTTTCGAAAGATAGTGGGCCTGTGAACAAGTATCCATGTAGTATCTATGTTTTTTTTTTTTTTTTTTTTTTTGGGGGGGGGGGGGTTGTATATCTAAAAGGCACAAAAAAAAAAAAGAATGCAAATTATTTCAAACGGGAGATATTTATTTTTAGAAAATCAGACAGCCACCATATAAGTCTCCCAATGATTTTTTTATCATTAACTGTTTATATTACATTGTATCCAATGATTTTTTTAATCATTAAAACTATTTATATTACACTGTGTGTTGCCTTGCCTTACACAAGCAAAGTGAGTCTCTCAAAATTAATTAGTCATTTGTGAAATGTGGTCTTCAAGTATTTGAGCGTCCAAAATGGCCTGTTTAAGTCGGGGCAATCTAGCCTAGAATCGATCGAAAAGTTGTAATTTCGAATACCGTCTCCCTCAAGTACTGCTAAATGGCCATTCCCAAAGTAAAGAAGAATTCAAAGAGAGTTAAATCTCCATTTAACTTTTCACCAAACTGAAGAGGACCATCGTTCATCGAGAAAGGATTGGACACATTGTATCCAATGTTTTTTTTTTTTAATCATCAAAATTATTTGTATTACACAGTGTGTTGCCTCACACAAATAAAATAAGTTTTTCAATGATGTGCTGAATGTGTTTTAAATTATTTATCACACACAATTGAAATTATGACTTACAACCTTAAATCTATCATTAATTTTCTCTCTCTACACTTAAATGTCAATGCTGAGATTCGAACTTCCGATTTTGAAAAGGTGAAGGAATCGGTGGCTTTCCCTTCCCGGTAGCTCCGTACCTCTCATTATAAGCTCAGTGGGCACATTAAAGAATTAGGGGGTATTTGGTTTAGGGGAATCAAGGAGGGGAATGAGTATCACAAGTAATGATACCCATTGTTGATGTTTGTTAAACAACTATCACTATCATTCAATGGGAATGATAGTGATTAATTGAGGTGTTAATAATTTCCCTCAAAAATACTAGTCTATCAAACCCATTAACCCTTATCATTAAGGGCAAAAATACACCCATTAAAATATATATATCTTTTGAGTTACCCTCTCTCAATACTCTCTCTCTCTCTCTCTCTCTCTCTCTCTCTCTCTCTCTCGTCTTTTGATTTTGAATATTTTTATTAGTACTTTATAAATTTTTTTTACAAAAATTCTTTTTAATAATTTTTTTTACATTCAATAATTTTATAAAAAATTGTATTGAAAATCAAAGATATATAATACTCTTTGTTAATATAATAAAAATGACTTTTTTTTAAGATTATCATTTCCATAAAACTCAAATTAGAGCATGACTCTATTTAAAATTGAAGAAATCTTTTTAAATTTTTTTCAAATATACAAAATAAGAAATCTAAAAAATATGTATATCATAAATAAAAATGTTAAAATTTTAAAATTTACTTGAAAGTCATTTCAGTATACCAAACAAATATTCTTATAATGATACCCCTTCAATATACCAAACAAATATTCTTATAATGATACCCATTCCATTATTAAACCAAACATGTTGGAGGGAATCATTAAAACCCATACTCATAATAGGGTTAATGATACCCATAGTAATAGTGATTGAAGAATTTGAACCAAACGCATATACCTGGCCAACTTGAAAATTTGCATTACGAAAGTTATTCTCTACGGACTATTTGATTAGTAAATCAAGCATCGATGGATCAGAGGATAGGCAACGCAAATGAGACGTCGGGAGGGCATTTATTTAACATGTGTAATGGGGTAGTCTCAATTACAAGTCAAAGACTGGATAGGGACATGCACACAGCAATGCCACGCCAATCTTCTTATCCTCTCAGCCATATACCGTCTTTCTTTCTCTTCCACCATATAAAATTTTTCTGATATAACCATTTCACACCTCTTTGTTCCCTGCTTTATGCAAATTGCAGCATTTCCTCACATTACACACACACGTTAATTTTTTGAGCATAGTACAATTAGACGATCACATATAATAGTTGATAAATCTACATGTACATGTTTTATTCCTTTCTTGATAAGGACCTGTTTTTGTCGGGTTTTTTTTTTTTCCCTCTAAATCTTTGATTTAAAAAAAAATGTTTCGTGATATTTTCATCTACTTTTTTGTTCTTGCTTTCGAATTTTTTATGCTAAAATTAGAAGCAATTAATTTTTAATTTTTCTAAAATTAATTTTAAAAAAAATTAAAAACATGTTGAAATGAACTCTAACAACAACATGATGCGTGGTGGGATATAATGTAGTACACTAAAACACCTACATGAGCTCGTGTAGTTTTTTTTTATAAATGAAACTACAGGTCTTATAAAATAGCAATCACAGTAGAGGTATTCTTTACTTGAAATTAACTTACTCATGAACCACGTAAATTCAAATTACCTAGTCAAAAATATTATATTGATATAATGACTCTGTTTCTATCTCACATCAACGACCTTCATGATATATGCGATACAAGTGTTCTCAGATTTAACGGCTAAAATCTACATAAATATGTATATCTACATAAATAAATATACGTGCTACTTAATAGTTAGAATATATATGGCATTTTTATTTAGTTTTCCATTTTAGTCTTTGACATCAACAACTAAACTCTATTGATTGACTGGGAAAATAACAGGAAAATGCAGTGGCGAGAAAGACTTACGAAAAAACAAAGTAGGCTTTTAAACAAGAGTGTTAATTTTTTTTTTTAAAAATTTACTACTAAACTTTGAAAAGCTACAAAAAAAACAAAAATGTGCACTAGTAAGAGGGTACCATTTAAAACTACAAAATAAAAAGATACAATTAAAATATTACACGGAAGAAAGGACGCTATGGTAATTTGATATGTAAAATATCTAATGCTCTAGACATCCGGCCACTTTCGACGTACAATTGCCGGTCACTTTCGACCGGACCGTGTCGATATTCCTTTGCGACAATTCCACATAACTAAATTTTAGTTAGGGGACCAAAGTCCATTAATGCCCATCCAAAAACATAAATTCCAATTCCAACTAGATTTCGAGGGGATGAAAATCAGGCCACGTCGTTTCCGGCTAGTACAAAAAAAAAAAAATAAAAAAATGAATCAGTCTTTTGAATGTAACAGCGGGAAGAAATCGAAAGTTATGTGACAACTCAAAGCGTAACAATTTCCAGTTTTAGCATAATCCTATGGTACCTCATCTTCCGGTTGAAAGGAAAACATACGAGGTCACGGAGGACACGTAGTTACTTTGCCTTTCTAAGATGCGATTTAGATTTCCTCAAAAAAAAAGAAAAAAAAAGATGCGATTTAGAAGAAATATGAAAGAACAAGCAGTAGTTTTTTATTCGTCACGTGATAAATTTAGAATGATTATTAGGTACGAAACAAAATATTTTAACCATTTTAACAAAAGTAAACAAAGAGAAGATAAACATTAGATGGTTCATCTTTTTTTTTTTTTTATAATTTTGTTGACTTCTAGAAAGTTGGAGCAAATGGATAGGTTCAAGTGACTAGGGATATTGTAAAAATCAAGTAGCAACTGTTTCATTGTAATTGACGATTACCGTTCATTTACAACATTTACAAAGGAACTATAACATTTTGACTAACCAAATGTCATGGAAAATTCATCCCAAAAAAAAAAAAAAAAGTCAAGGAAAAGAAAAAAAAAATCCTATATTAGCTTCTACTAAGCAAAATGCATTCTATTGTTTCTTTTTCTTCTCCTTCTTCTTCTTCTTCTTCTTCTTTTTGGGAAAAAAATTGCCTCTTCTTTCGGAGCTATAACTCTGAAGCAAATGATTAGCACGAGCTATCGATTTATTTGATGGATACTCATCCTCTTTGATAGCAATCCGCGTTTCAAGAGCTTGGCAACTTCATTGCCTTGTGCAGTTTATAGCTGAAAGGCAAGCCTCGTGGGACACAAATCTTCTTGTGCTGTTGCAAGAATGGGCTGCCGCCCGGGGGGTTCGGCCCGGTGACTATCTTGGGCCGAGAGGTAGTATCACGTGACCAAATTGCTGATACTCTTTCATAGTTTCCACAAACCACGAAGGCCTTTGCTACTGTTGACCTTGGGCCAGATTACGAAGTAACGTAGTTGTTTTTCCGTATAAACGTTTTTGGGCCAGTGGAAACCGCAAACTTGTGTCTTCAAAATTTCAACCCAAACCATGGCGGGAATTAATTCCCGCTATTCCACATTCGCGCGAAGCACACGATTTATATGCCTCACTAACTCCCATATTCAAGCGCAACTGACGCTTCACTCTGAGTCACATTTTCCCCGCTCTCACCTCCGGTTAGGGACCCCACCAGCCTCACCGGACCGATAGTTAATTAGTAGACCAATTTTTTAAAAATTGACTGCTCATAAAAATGCCGACAATAGCCGGCCGTCGTTCATCTCCAGCTGCTGTCGTCAAGGCTGAGATCGGAGACTCGACTCCTCACAAGCGTAAACTGAGATCCGATTCCGCTGCTAAAGATATTTCGGACTCTTCAATTTCTTCACTGATGCAGAGTTCTCCGGTGAATTGGAAATCGCCTCGCCGATGTCTAAGTGACAGTCCGAAGACTAATACTCCTTCCAAAGTAACTTCCAAACTTTCCTCTTATTATTGTTTTAATTAATGCAAGTCCATTTCCGAAGCTGAAGGTTGCTCTCACGTATAAATCATAGGAAAATGAAAAAAACTCAGGCGAAAAGGTAGTGAAGTCGAGCAAATCACCGGTGAAAAAGAGGTTATCAGACAGTTTTCTGGATAAACCGATCTGGAATCCGACAGGCAAGTCCAATTCTCCCAGATTTTAATAAGAATCGGTTTTAATTCAGTTCGATTAGTTTTATATCGAATATACTGTTAATAGACTGCGATTCGCAAATCTGATTTCATGTTAGTGGATGCATAATGCATTATTGTGGAGATCTTTTTTTTTGGATTAATTAAATTACTTTTCATTACTATTTTACATAGATGTGGAGCAACTGAATTCTGTGAAGGAGGCATTGCATGTTTCAACTTCTCCTTCTACTGTAGTATGCCGTGAAAACGAGCAAAATAGGATTTTGGAGTTCTGCCAGAAGTGTGTTGAGCTAGAAACTTCTGGCAGTTTATATGTGTGTGGATGTCCAGGGACTGGAAAGTCGCTGTTGATGGAGAAGGTTAAAGAGGCTTTGGTTGATTGGGCAAAGGAGGTACGGCTTATAGTATGTGATGCGTGTGTCTGAAATTATATTTTTGCTTCATTTATGGGATCTTTCGATATCAACATTGTATTTTTACTTCATTTATAAGATCTTTCGATATAAATTATCCAGCTATACAAGGTTTGTTCTGTACACTTGGTCCTTCATAATTACCTCAATTACTTGCACAAGTTGATTTTTGCTGATGTATTCTCCTGTATTAATGGTGGTTTGAAGTTTGGATTTCTATTTGACTGGAGATAGCAGCAAGAGGCATCATATACCAATGATACATTATTAGAAATGTATAGAATTGTTAAAACTGACTTCACCACAACCAATGACAGATTTTATTGTTGTGCTCCCTGTATCTTCTATGAGATCCTATTTGAGTAAAATTACATATATGTTAGTCGTGTTACTGTGACTTGCTTTTATTGGCACTTTGAACCATATTGTTCTTGATGAAATTTGTCATATTCTTGAAAGCATTTCCTGTATAATTCAGAAAGAGCTCAAATTGTTTTTCTGCATAATGGCTATGTCCGTCCATTTTGTGGCACATTTTCACCATACCTTTTCCACCATATGAAGACAAAACTGATGAAAACATTTTTTGTGACTAAATTAGGCAGGAGTTCACCAACCAGATGTGGTATCTATCAACTGTACTTCTCTTGCAAATGGTTCCGAAATTTTTAGCAAGGTATATCAATGTTACGCTTGTCCTAATACAAGATGCAGCTTGCTAAACTGCTTACATTAACAAACTGGTAATGTTTACAGATACTTGGGAAATGTCCAACACGAAAGAAATCCGGTGGTTTTATTTCCCCTTTGAAGACTCTTCAACATAGTTATTCTCAGAAGCAGCATTCAAGTGGAATGAAGATGACGTAAGAAAATGTTCAGACAACATAAATGATCAACCAAATTGATTGCTTAATTTGGAAAACAAATCTTCAATTTACACAACAACGTATGGCTGCCTTTTATGCTTATAGTGAAAGTATTCTAAGTAAGTCATTCCATCCTCAGGTTGATAGTTGTTGACGAGTTGGATTATCTGATAACAAAAGATCGGGCAGTGCTTCATGACCTTTTTATGCTCACAACACTACCATTTGCCAGATGTATCTTGATAGGTAAAGTATTAATTTTTCTTTTACATCAAGTCTAATTCCTGATTTATCAAATTATTGGCTACTGTTGTTTGTAAGAGAATTTTGATTTTTCTTTTGCTTTGACAGGAATTGCTAATGCCATTGATCTAGCTGATAGATTTCTTCCTAAGCTACAATCGTTAAACTGTGAGTATTTGTCTAAGATAACACTATAAATTAAATATGTCTGCATTACTATCAGAAGTAATTTAAACCTCATCTATGATAGTTCCCATTATCGGAGATCATGAGAACTCTTTAATATTTGATTGTCTTAGAGATCGTGAGAACTAGATTCTGCTTGCTGCAACTTGCTTTTTCATTTTTTCCCTTGTTTTTGAGCTCTTTCTTGCTCTTAATAAAATAGGGAAGAATCCAAACTTTTTTGGCTATAGTATATTTCTATTTCCAGCAATCATTTTTATTGTCCAAATTTAACATTTGGCTGGAAATACTTCTTCATTTGCTGTTATTTTGAGATCACTTTTCACTTATTCTGCATTCCATGTGCAAATGATTAATGTGCCTATCCTCTCTGTTTGTCAATTTAAGTATTCAGAAAGTTTAACATGTATTAATTCAGCTTCCCCCTTTGTTGGATTATCTCCTGATATATCTATTTTGATAGGCAAGCCTATGGTGGTAACTTTTCGGGCCTACTCCAAAGATCAGATCATTGTAATTCTGCAACAGAGATTAGCAGTAACTTCTCTACTCTTTTGATATTCTAAACAAGTAGAAGTAGTTCTTTTGATAATTTTTTTTCATTTCCTTTTTTCTTTCTGAAGCTGAGATTTGTACTTAAGCATTAGGCTTATTTCCTCTAATTCACTTTGCATCTGCATAAATCTAAGGCCTCCAGCAATGAAATCAATTTTTTATGAGTTCTAGCAAGGCTGGAGGGATACCTTTTATTGGATTAAACAGGATTGGGAAATGACTGTAAATATTTACTGTTGTATGTTGGGAGATTAAATCTCTGTGCTTTTCTTTGAATAGAATCGATTTATTTGCACAAAATCATTACTCCAAACTTGTCAACTAGGATATTTACAATCTTCTTCAATGTGCAAACAGGCACTTCGCTATGTTGTCTTTCAGCCACAAGCATTGGAACTTTGTGCAAGGGTGAGTCTTTTACCATCTTGTCTTATAATGCTGTATTTTGGATCTCATCTCTTTACTTGCCATAACTTTGTTGAAGATTTATGTGTGTTGGCGTGCTGCATTTATATTATTGTTTAAATGTAACATAAAATTAAGTTACCTGATGGATTTAAGTGTGGCAGAAAATTGCTGCTGCATCTGGAGATGTGCGGAAGGCTCTTTGGGTTTGCAGGTTGGTGATTAGTATCTTCAATTTGTTTAAGCTTATAGGAATTGTATTTCTGATTCCTAGAATCAGATCTTCATAGTTGGGGAAACCTTAATTTGACTACAGAAGAACACGGATCTAGTAAAAAGGCAATACCTGTAATATTTGATAATTCATAGTCACCCTACTCAGCCTAGTATCCTTCTTACTTGTTTATCCCTTGAACATGTCATTCAATGAACTTCGTTCTAACTTTTGCATTTCTAATTGATATCAAATTAATGAATAAAGTAATGTGAAGGAATTGAGGAACCTTCATAAAGGATCTACAGAAATAATCAATTTTTAGCGGGTATGGTCTAGCAACACTTGTAATTACCCACTCTGATTTCTTCCATTGTTATCAAGCATGCCTCAAATGTTGATTAGTTTACTTGAACTTTGTGATAGGACAAAAAATAATATTTGAATCTAAACAAATTTAGGCATGTTTATGCATATAAAGCAATGTCAGAAAGAGCAGACATAATTTGGGCATCTGTGCATGGTTCTGATTGATATGTAGTCAAGAAATACTTAGTACAGATTCTAGATGTTCAAGTTTCTATAGAAAGAAAGTAAAACTTTTGATTTTTATTTTACCTGTGAAAACACAATAGCTTATTTTATTATCTATTGTTGTTAAAGGAGTGCAGTTGAGATATTAGAAGCTGAGATAAGAGACTCCATTGACGACCTGATTCTGTCATCAATAGATGAACGATTTGGCAATACTTTGGCAAAGCAAGATTCCACAATTGTAAGTTGAGTTACCATATTTACTATCTCAAGCTGAAATTCAGATAAAATGATATAGGTTAGTCAAATAACTTGATGGACAAATAATAACTTCTGTTATTATCCCCTCACGGTATAAGTTTTGGCTTTAATAATTGCAAGGCCAAAAGTCAATCTTTTCATTTCTGTAGATTTCAGTTTGCTGCTTAAATTTCGTTTGTCCCCACAGCCTCTTGGCACGTTGGGTAATATATTTGACTTTACTTCCTGTGGACCTAGAACAGCGTTCAATTTTACTTATCCTGGCGCATTTCTGTTGTCCAGTGTACATTTTAACAAGTACTGCCATATATGCTCCCTCTTACAAACATAAATGCCTTGAAAAAGATTGACTTTGTGAGCTGAGAAATATTTGTCTTTCATTATTTCCAGCTTTGGATTTTCTTATGAGTTCATACAGAATGGTTCAGCCTCAATCTTTTTGCCTTCTCAAATTTCCCTTTTATGAGCTTTATATGTTCCATTTCAAATTCTTAGAAGCATGAAAATTTCACATTTTATGTTTTCCGTACAAGGTTTTTTGTAATAGTTGCTATAATTTGGTCATTACAGGTGAGAGTTGATCACATGGCTCTTGCTTTATCAAAGGCATATAGATCCCCAGTGGTAGATACAATACAATCGCTTCCCCAGCATCAACAGGTAATTTCATGCTATGTTTCTCTGGATAATTTTGGTTTATTTACACATCATTGACTTTTTAGAATTTGATGCAAATACTTTCTTTAACATACAATTACCTGTTTTTCAATTCTCTAATAAGTAGCTGAACTCTGCTTTAGGTAACCCCTCTTTTGCAATGTAATGCATCTACTTCTTTGTTGATTGAATAGATATATGCTGTCGAGAAAATTTGTGATCCAATTGGTGTTGACATTTTTTTCCAATAGATGCCTAATTCGAGCCGTGCTGGCTGGACTGGATGTTCTGGTTTTACCAGGTCTCTAAGATGAAGATGAAGAGCAAGAGAGACATTTGTCCATGAGGCTTTAAGTAATATGGTCCTTAGAATTGTCAGTTAGACAGCCTTTGAATCTAAGGATTAAGGGGCACTACATTAGGGTATATTAAGTTGCGAGGAAAGGAAAAGTATATGGGGTTGATCAAGTTGTATATCTGTTAAGACTGGTCGGCTTTTGGGTCCAAGATTTATGGCATAGAGAGTCTGATGTTAAAAGAGGGAAGCTTTCTATCTTTTTCCCTCTTTTTGTCGATTTTTTTTTAATGCCCTGCTGTATTGCAGGATAATATGGACTTTACTTAGAGAATCTTAACTAGCTATATTGACCTATAGTGTATTGGCTGCACAGAACTCATTAAATTCAATTCTTAAAGTTGATGGGTAGTGTTGAGGTGATTCTGTTATGCCAAATTAGTGCTCTTTTGTTAGGACAACCATTATTTTTCACCCTTTGCATGCGCTTCTAGGCTTTGCCAATATGGTCTCCTAGCGTTACCTGGTCTTTGTTGTTGAGAACTTAACAGGATGTTCTTACCCGATATGTATTACTAAGTGATCAGATCAGCCTACAAACCTCTGTTTCTGAATCAGGAATGGGGCTGATAATTTCCTTAATATTTACAGAATGGTCCCTTTTAATTTATAGGAAAATAAAAGGTTTCTTTCATCATTCTGATGAGTTATCCAAGGTGATTGCTTCCTGGTAGTTCAGTTTCCTTCCGTGCCACAATAGTTTTTTCTACATCTGGTTGTCATTATTGCTCGAAGATATCAAATTCTGGGCATGTTTGAATTATATTTATATATTTCTTTTTGTAGCTTATTCTTTGCTCCGCTGTTAAGCTTTTCCGGCGTGGAAAGAAGGATACTACCATAGGCGAGGTAAATGTTATTTATTTTAGGCATAAATTTGACAGTAGAATCCCATGTATGATGGCTGATTCCTGAAATATCTGCTGTCGTGCAGTTAAATAAATGTTATATCGATGTCTGTAAATCATCTTTAATCCCACCGGCTGGAATTGTGGAAGTTTCAAACATGTGCAGAGTGTTAGGAGACCAGGTAAAAGAACCCAACACTAGTGGTACTCAAGTGTGTTGCTTGCACTACTTAATTTGTGCAATTGAAAAACATAGAAATGATGTGATTGCGTGAGCAAGCACAGTAACATTGTTGGACGTGCAGGGGCTTCTTAAACTGGGACAATCACGAGAAGATAAATTACGAAGAGTCACCTTAAAAGTAGATGAGGCAGACATTAGTTTTGCGTTGCAGGTATGGGTTAATTTCTTCAATATAATCCCTTAGTAGCCTTCAATTCTCTGTTGAAGGAACAAATGCCCTTTGCTTACACGCCATATTTTTCTGTGCGCAGGGAGTTCGTTTTTTCCGTAATTGTCTTCAGGAATCGTAGAAGTAAGCAAGGAAAAAAAGAATTGATTCTCAATCTGCTGCTGTTCTTACCCTTTTCAAATTTAATACCTGGACCTCCCAAGACCTTGAAGGTTGAAAGGGTGAGTTTATAATATGCTCTCTAGGCAAAACAATCTGAAAGCACGGAAAAGTTGCTGATGGTATTTGGTGGAAGTATGAATATCTTTGGTGTGTGAACTTGAGATGACGAACAGAACTTCATCACGGTGGATGTTTAAAGTTCTCTGAGACGCCTCTCAGATGTTGTCGTGGCAAACAGGAAAAGAATTGGCACTGTATTAAGCTTCAGTGAATGCTTCAAAGATATTGGGGATCGTCCGTATGTCTTGTTTCTCCTAGTCCTGGGTTAACTGTTCGATATTACAAACGTAGAATCGTAAAGAAACAATTTGTTGGCAGCAGGTTGCTGAGAAACAACTTGGCCAGCACCCCCAAAAAAATAAATAAATATATAAGTTGCTGACAAACATTACATTATTTGTAATTCTTCACAAAACTTGTATATAGAAGGTTAATTGTAATGTTGCTTATATCATATTCATCTTTCACGGTTGGAAAAATTGCTTCGTCGTCACTACTACAACTTTTCTACTCTTGCCAGTCCTCTGCCAATCGCGACTGGATTGCAGTCGTTTTAAGTCGATTATCAACGAAGCACCTTATTTGTTTATCAAATATAATGCTTGCTTTCAATCCCTATGTTCTTCTCCCCTAATTCCACCTTGAAAAGAATCCCCTCTCTCGCAGTTCAAAGGAAGTCCAGGCCTATGGAACTTGAGAAAATAGACACAGAATGTGGGAGTAAGCATCCAGAAGCCTGCAAAGTTTTTCATGATAACAGGTGTTTTCCTGAAAATTTGAGGTTTTCTGAGGTTTCTCGTTGCCATGATTTTCTTCATTTTTTACCTTTTTCTTCAGAAGAAAGATTAATTGGCAGCCAGGTAAAAAAAGAAAGAATGCAGAGCAGAAGAAAGTTGTTTGGTTTCTATTTCTAGTAACATTACATGGTGAAAACCGGTAGGAAAGGAAAAAGATGGGTTAATTATGATTGCATTTTGTGGCAATAGTACTCAACCAACTAGCAGGGGGGAGTGCGGAAATGAGGATTGAGGTGGTGCGTGTTTCTGTTGGTGTGCGAGTGTGTACCGAGAAAAAACCTGTAATTTTTGTTGAGCTAAACGAGACAAACGAGATTTTACAGGGGGTGTTAAAAACTCAGAAAGGACGTGGTGAGATGAGGGGTGGTGAAGTTTTAAATTTTACACAACACAAAATTTAACCACAAATGCTCCTACATTAAGCAAAATTTAATCGCATAAACTTCTACACGAGAAATTCCAAGCATTTGAGGAGAAAATATTTACATGGACTGGATCCACTGGTGGGGCCGTATCGCCTCATTTGCAACTCACATGTGGCCCATATTATGGTCTGTCCGTGACTCACTTAATAAACGAGGTAGTTACTTCTAGACTATAGGATTCACAACCCTACTTGTAGACTTGGTTCATGTAAGTATTGTTCTTTGAGGTGCACAATATTTTTATTTTATCTTCAAATTAGCAACCAATTATTGTATAAAAATGATAATTTTGGATTTTTCTATATCATAAAGAATATATTTTAATGTCATGACAGCTTTATGTTTACCCCATATATGGAAAGACTATGGCATCAAAAAAATTAGAGTACATTTCAACCAAAACAGAAGGAAGGCGTCCAGGAAACAGAAAAGAATAAACGAGGATGGTTTTTCATTACGGTAAGTAAAAAGCTGGGTTGGTTTTGCATTTGCAGTAAGAATATACGATGCATAACTGGTCTTGTTGCATGGGGGAGTGGAAATGTGAGGGGAGATTTTTATATGAATGGATCCAACTACACTTGAAGATTTTGTGGTTTAAATGAATGTCACGTAAGTATAGTGATGTATACTAATATTAAAAATGATACTCCTTTCGTCCCATTTTGACAGGCTTGTTTTCCTTTTTCAGTCGTCCCAAATTATAGTTCACTTTCCAATTGAAGAATGTAATTAATTTTTAACTTCTCTAAAGCTGTCTCTATTTAATTACTTTGTTATAAGTGAGAGTGCATAGCAAACTGTGCATTCACATATCAAATGGAATTAATTTAACTTACGGTGCAATTTTCTATTTGTATTTAATGTAAATGTTTAATAATAAATATAAGGGTATTTTAGAAACATTATAGATTAATTCATTATTTCAATAAAGTTAACTAATTTTTCTCAAATTATGTGAAAAAACCTATAAGCATGTTAAAATGGGACGGATGGAATATAAGAATATTTATATAACTTTATTTTACATCACAACTATCTTCGAAATGAGAGAGGCTGTAGGTGAAAATGTAAGGTGGTCTATACCTGTATTGTATTAAAGGTGGTGTGTAACCGTGTGTACTTTCTTGTTCAACATTAAATTTGGATATTATGAGAGGAATACTGCGACAAACGACATTTTATTGCGGGTTAAATTAATGGTGGTGTGGAGTAGAGTGGTAAAGTATGACACTAAGGCCTTAGCGGTTGTTTTTTCTGTCTATGTTGTGGGTTTGTCTGTATTTTTTTTTTTTTTGGGCAAAAAAATAAGTTTATCCAATTCGAATTAAGGGGTGTAACCAAGACCAAATTCAAAGGAAACGTAAGCCTCATTTTGCGTGGTGTTTAGAGAGGTGCTTCTTCTTTTGCCCTTTTTTTTCCCCCTAAACATATTTAGCGAGCACCAATATGCTGAAATTTCGCATTTCAATCAAATAAAATTTTTTTGGATCACTTTTCATACTATTTTATTATTCACTATTACTAGATGGTAGGTTGGTTTTCAACTAATTTTAATTTGTGAAAGTCAAATTTTAAAAAATTAAAAATCAAAATCTAAAAATAGATGTTAACTTTTTCTGATCTTACCTTAAAATTTTCAAAATAAAAAAAGTAGTTGATAACACGTTTCAAAATGAAGAACTAAAAACAGGAGAAGAACTAAAAACAGGATAAAGTAGTTGTGTCAGTATGCCAATGTAGGAAAGGTAACCACACTCACAACAAGTCCAAGTCCCACAACCCATTCTTCATGAAACTGTATGATACGTTACCAACCTCCCCAGAAATGCAAAATCTGTTATCCCAACCAACAAAATACATATAAAAAAAAAAAAAAAAACCAGAAAATCGAATTCACTGATCTGATGCTCCTGCTCCCAATCTTTAGTACTGGGGCTCCCTTGTTCTTCTTGCCTTGGTGCAAGAAACTTTATACCAATAAACGTTCATCAAATTCTGAGTGTTGATCAGTAGATAAATCCACCGGACCAATCACTTCTTCTGTTCTGTACCTCCTAGGACTAGCAATAGCAATAAAAACACGTTTTTCTTTCCCAAGTAGATAGAACAGCTCAGGTGGGGTTTCTATTTATATCCGAGTACTAGTGCTAGTAAAAGAAGCTTCTGCGATTTTTATGACTATTCAGACTTTAATTCTCTCTCTCTGACCCAAATATGGAGACCCTAGCTCTCTCTCACCGCCCTCTCCACCACCGTAGCTCCGCCGGCGGTTTCCTTTCCTCCTCTTTTCCCTCTGCTTACAAAGCCATCTCAATTACCACCACCTCCAAGAACTCGCGTGTCGGCCGTACACTCAAATGCTCCACCGTTTCTCCTCCTTCATCAGGTGTGATGTGACCTTCATTGCAATTTGCAACACCATTGATATACTCATTGCAATTTGATTTTAATTAATTATTTTTTTTTTGGAAATGAAACGGCGCGGTGCGGTGGGGTGCAGTGGACCAGTCGGCGAAGTTCAGGGAGGCGGCTCAACATGGCAATTTGATCCCTTTATATAGACCTATATTCTCCGATCACCTGACTCCTGTACTTGCTTATCGGTGTTTGGTTAAAGAAGATGATAGAGAAGCTCCTAGCTTTCTATTCGAGTCGGTTGAGCCTGGCTTGAAAGTTTCCAGCGTCGTAAGCTTCTTTTACCACCCCACCATTCCCTTGCTATGCATAATATCCCCCAAGAAACTTAAAAGAAAAAAAGTAAATAACAGGGTTTTACGTGGTATACGTTATAGCATTAATGTTAAGTCATAGTACAGTCGCAATTTTGGTGAACTCGGATTTTGGTTATGAGCGCCCTTGTTGAGTATTTATTTTGCAAGAATGTATTATAATCCTGTTTTGCAGTTATTATCATAAATTGAGGTTTCGGCACACTATTATGGGTTGGATGGCTTTGTTTCTCTAAATTTTGAGAAGGAACCTGGTTGGAAATTTTTTCTGCCTGGAAACTGTTTGATGTGGAATCAATTGTTCTAGGGTCGATATAGTGTGATCGGAGCTCAGCCAACAATGGAAATTGTCGCCAAAGAGAATATGGTGACTGTAATGGATCATCATAAAGGACGGAGAATGGAACAGTTCGAAGAGGATCCGATGATAGTTCCTCGGAGAATTATGGAGAAATGGAAGCCTGAGCGCATTGAGGAGCTCCCTGATGCATTTTGTGGTGAGCGAAATGGATTTTTTGTTGTTTTGTGGTTCTGATTACTGACAATATAACTGAAGTCTTCAAGCCATTGAAAGAAGGTCCTGGAGGCTTGTGTTTGAATCAATTTGGAAGAATGGTTTTTACAATATAGGAGATAACCTCAATTTGATCGAATCTGTCGGCTATCTAGAGTATGTTTCTGTTACAATGTCAGTTATTTTTCAGCCATATCCTGTTTTCTTGGCCAGCTAATTTAAAGCTTGACCTGAGCATGTGACAAGGATGTTGTCCAGTGAATGTATATTATAGTAGATGTGGGATACTGAAATGCTTTCTGATATAGAAAGATTGAGTCATTACAACTTTTTTTATGTGGGTGAATCATCACATGCCTCGAGAATGAGTATTCGTGTTTAGATGGTCGTCATTGCTCTTTGTAATTTGTTATCGTTTTGTCTAATTATACCATTTCTTTAACAGACTACTTTCTTAACTAGGTGGTTGGGTTGGTTATTTCTCATATGACACGGTGCGCTATGTGGAGAAAAAGAAGCTTCCTTTCTCAAATGCTCCCGTGGATGATAGAAACCTTCCCGATGTTCATCTTGGCCTCTATGATGACGTAATTGTGTTTGATCATGTGGAGAAGGTTCGCTCATTTCCTTCCTCATAGGTTTGGCTTTTCCGAAGAATTAGCTTTGGATCTTGGGATTTCTATATTTTGTTGCTTATTAACGCCTTTTATAATACCTCATGACCATGGTGCACATCATTGAAATTCTTTTTTAATACAAAAATGGAAAAATGAATTCTTTCACAAAAGTGATTAGCTTTCATAAAGTAGATGGCAGATTATTATCCTTTTTTGCATGTTGTTGATTTTTCTGTACATGTAAGTAGTGATGCATGTATAATTTAGAATTTCTTGGGTAATTACTGTTTTAAATGGGAGCTGTTTTAGTTTCTGGTTTATTTATTCATGTGTTTTTTTACCTTATCCTCTCTTAAATCTCAGAAAGCCTATTTGATTCACTGGGTGAGGTTGGATGAATTTTCTTCAGTGGAGGAGGCCTACAACGATGGAATGGACCGGTTGGAGGCTTTGGTGTCTAGAGTGCATGATATAGTCCCGTAAGCTACCAAACCTAAACTTTGTGAACGATATTTAACTGTTTGTTATTGTTCATTTTGTTATGTATGATATAATTGTTACATGCAGTCCCAGGCTGGCTGCTGGTTCAATTAACTTGTATACTAGCCTTTTTGGTCCTTCATTAAAGAAGTCATCCATGTCAAGTGAAGACTATGAGAAGGCAGTGTTGCAGGCTAAGGAGCATATCTTGGCTGGGGACATTTTCCAGATTGTTCTAAGTCAGCGTTTTGAACGACGGACATTTGCAGATCCATTTGAAGTTTATAGAGCATTAAGAATTGTTAATCCAAGTCCATATATGACTTATTTACAGGTTTGCCTGCTTTTTATTCAAACTTGTTGGCTACTTTGTATTTTGGTTTTGACCTTTCTCTGGACATTTCTTATAATCAGGCAAGAGGATGTATTCTGGTTGCCTCAAGTCCTGAAATTCTCACTAGAGTGAAGAAGGTAAACTATTGCAGTCTATTAGCATGCAATCACTGGTTCTGTTACATAGATGGTTTAAATTGAAAAATGCTGTTTTGTATAATTTTATTCCTTTTTCCCCCATCTTTGACCAATCTTTCCACAAGAATTACACTTTTGATATACTTTTATAGAGAAGCAGCTTAGTTCACTGACTTCAGCTGCAAAATCTGTTGTATGTTGCAGAGAACTATAACTAATAGGCCACTAGCAGGGACTACAAGGAGGGGTAAGACTCCCAAAGAAGACTACATGTTAGAAACACAGCTCCTTCATGATGAAAAACAGTGTGCAGAACACATTATGTTGGTTGATCTTGGGAGAAATGATGTTGGAAAGGTTTCCCCTTGGTTCTTTGATGTTACTTTCTTCATTTGGTCAATAAACAAACCTACAACTTATTGACACACAAAACTGCCTTCTTCCTAGATGAAAGTGGGCTTCTAGTATTTACAAGGGATATGTAGGATTTAACCATAGTTTTTCCTGTTGATGGATATTTTAGGATTCAAATCCATTTTTAATCCTTATTGTTTGCAATGAGGTTCTACGATTTAATATTGTCGGGAATACGTGTTTCTTATCTACATGTAATCTCATGTCAGGAGTCTTTAGATACTCCAAACTAAAGGACTGAAACTGCAGCTCCAATATATGTTTACTATCTTGTGCATTGCCTTTGTAGACATCTTTTTCATAGTAATATCTTGTGCAACATCTTGTTTTGCCAAGCATCTTTTTTGATAGTGGAACAATGTGAGACTCAATAAAACCTGTACTGTAGGCAGCCAACTTGCAGTGTATAAGATATTTTGTATATTCCTGAAGAGTATATATTTAGATAAAATTGCAACGATACAATGCATCCCAATATTATTTCATCTTTTGAGAACATCACAGCAATGATCTTCTTGTTCTCATCCGGAATTTTTTTTTTGATACAGGTCTCAAAATTTGGTTCTGTAAATGTCGAGAAACTCATGAACATTGAACGCTATTCCCATGTCATGCACATCAGCTCCACGGTAAGTTATTTTTGTATCCTGAAAATGTATGTTTTCAAATGTTCATCATGTTTCTATATTTGCTTAATCATCATAGTGGCCATGCACATGCTTGTATCCGACTTTGTAGGTCACTGGAGAGTTACTTGATCATTTAAGTAGCTGGGACGCTCTTCGTGCAGCATTGCCTGTCGGAACTGTTAGCGGAGCCCCAAAGGTTCTTCAATCTCCTTATTTGTTTGCATGCAACCCATCCTTTTGTTGGGTTTTTGGTTAGTTGGAAAGGAATATTCTTTGTTCCTGTTGCTAAAACCTCTCAAAACAAAGATTCTTTACTTTAACATAACAGTTCTCTTAATTGAAATGAGGCATTCTGCATTTGATACTACCCTCTTATATATTTTGAAATGACTAATTTGAATTTGGTTTGCAATGAAATAGGTAAAGGCCATGGAATTGATTGATCAGTTAGAAGTCACTAGGCGTGGACCTTATAGTGGTGGATTTGGAGGAATTTCTTTTTCTGGTGACATGGATGTTGCGTTAGCTTTGAGAACAATTGTATTCCCGACTGGAACGCGTTACGACACCATGTACTCCTACCAGGATGAATGCAAAAGGAGAGAATGGATTGCCCATCTTCAGTCTGGGGCAGGAATAGTGGCTGATAGTGATCCTGCTGATGAGCAGAGGGAGTGTGAAAACAAAGCTGCTGCTCTTGCTCGTGCAATCGATCTCGCAGAGTCATCATTTGTTGAGAAATGATGTGGCCCATGAGAGTTGCTCTCACTCCATTTGATTCCATACTTATCCGACAGTCCAAGACAATTGTACGATCTCGAAAAGCAAGAGTATTGAAGATGTGTAACCATATGCATGTAGCTCCTCTAACTCAAAATGTCGAACTGTTGTTATTTGTGGCACTATTTAATTTTCATCAAGCCTTGGTAAATTTCGTTGTAGTGATTTCTAAAAACAGCTACAATCTCTTGCAGATTCAAAGTTTGGCAACAAATTGTTGATTAGCCTTTGTCTGTTCTGTAGTAGTTGGTGAATGTGTATCAGTTGAATTTAGTAGTCTGTGGCTTTTGAGTGTCTAGGGGAATTCTTGCTATTTCATTGTTCTGTTTTCTTTGTTCTTCCTCTTCCATAGTACATTTTACTCTTATAAATAATACTGAAAGTATCAAGGGCTGCTGCAAATTTGCATAAATTTTGATGAATTTATATCATACACTAGGGTGCCCTGAATCTAGCTCAGCTTCGACTCTTAGGCCTGGCCCTCATTTTTATCCCCTCATATGGCTCGGAATCCCTCGTCTTAACAGATGTGATCATCTGGAGTGATTGTCTTTCGAGGCAGATTGATTGCGTTAGCCATCGTAGGCAAGGACATTGCTTCCATTTTGTATTTTTTATACTCTGGCAAGGACTGTCACCGCCGATGGGAGTATTATGAAAAAGAGTTGTTGTCGTTTAGTTTTTAAGATGTTATGGTATGGTTTTTTGAGAGAATTTACAAAAAGAAATTGGTTTCAATTCTTACCAAACGATTATTAGATGGAAACATAAAATAGATATGAAAAATGATGCTGCCGATTATTGAGCTGGAGTCATTGACAGTGATTAACTCGAAAGAGACGTCTGCTGATCTCAACGAAGACCAAAAACACAAAGAAAACGTGAAACTGATGTTAGCGACTTCTCCTCAACAACAATAATAACTCTTATTAATTTGGTGCTATTGACTAATGCACCAGTTAACCAAAGCTACCTATCCTGAACCAGCTATCCAAAGCCACCTAGCCGTGTTTAATTTTTCTTTTCCTTTTTCTCGAAACTAAAGCTTTTTATATGGTAGGTGAATTTAAAGAAGTACTAGTAGTCTAGAAGAATTACGCTAAATTCCAAAGCCTAACGATAAGGCTTTCTCCAACGTGGCGGATTCCTCAAAGATGCTCCTCATCCGTTTTGTCCGCTAAAAACAAGTTCTGTACATTCACAAAAAGAAGTCTCGATGTTCATGATATATGAAAATCCAAATTTTGGCAGCACAATTCCGTGCTGTGTTCGGACAATGATTTTGATCATATCAGCTTCCCTAATCTATTGTGTGTAATATCTGTAATAATAGTTAATCGTACAAATATTTAATTTGATTGTAATCTAATTAAAAACAGTGTACCCATTTTCCGGTTCTTCCCGGTGATAAATATAAAGAGAATTATCACAACTAAATCAATCCCTTCAGAACTTGGTGCTTCTTTCTTACCTTCGGATGCGAATCATGTCCACTGCTAAGGTTTATGTAGTGTAAGTATTCTTTAGAAGGGTAGAATCCCATGTTTTCTTGATCCGTATTTTGGAATTTCTGATGCAGGAAGTTTTAATTTTCATGTTAGATATTATTCACTGTACGGGCATGTGGACAGTATGGCAAGAGAAATACAGAAAGGGGCTAATTCAGTGGAAGGAGTTGAGGCAACCCTTTGGCAGGTAATTATATGATGACCCTTTTGCAAAGATATTGATTTGGCTGTAATTTGCAAAGATTAGACATTTAGGGAATAGTTTTGATTGAAAGATATAGGTGCCTGAGACCTTGCCAGAGAAAATATTGGAGAAGATGAAGGCTCCTGCAAAAGCAGATGATGTGCCTGAAATTAGGCCAGAACAGCTTGTGGAAGCTGATGGTTTTTTATTTGGTTCTCCTTCTCGTTTTGGGATGATGGCTGCCCAAGTGAAGGCTTTCTTTGATTCTACTCATGAGATATGGGCTACTCAAGCACTTGCTGGTAGGCCTGCTGGAATCTTCTGGAGTACTGGTTTCCATGGTGGTGGCCAGGAGCTTACTGCGTCAGTTTTTTCTACTTCTTTGCCTCTCTGTTCCTTTTTTTTCTTTCCTCCTTCAGATCTACGCTGCATTGAACCTGAAAATCGAGGGAACAATGTGCTTGATTAATCTGAATTTGTGGATTTAGGACTTGTGCAACAATGTACCTGAATCAATTGATGCAGAAAACGTTAATAACTCCTTTGATTTATGTTACAAAACATGTAAATAATTGAGATCTATGCTTGACAGAGTTTGCGTTGTCTGTGAGACATGTTTCCAAATGAATTACTTTCTGCCCCCTTTAGCAGCTCTGGCATGATAAAAAATACTAGTAGATGCCAATTTCAATTCTTTGAGCCAGATAACTTGAGAATCTGAAAGTCCGCCCCTATTCTTCTTGAAGGGCTGTTAAGAAACATACGTTCTTGAAATGCTACTACCTATTTCTTGTTTGGAATTGCCACTTAATAGTCCTATCATCACCTGTTCTTTGCAGATTAACATTCATAACACAATTGGCACACCATGGAATGATATTTGTTCCTCTTGGGTATACCTTCGGAAGTGGAATGTTTGAGATGAATCAGGTGAAGGGTGGATCTTCATACGGCGCTGGAACTTATGCAGCCGATGGATCTCGTCAACCTACTGAGCTAGAACTTCAACAAGCCTTTCATCAGGGAAAATATGTTGCTGAAATTACCAAAAAGCTGAAAAAATCTCCCTCTCCAATATAACGAACGTTGGAGCTGTATCTAAGAATTCTAAGCAAAAAAATGATATCTTGGTGTAACTTTTTACCCTGATCAACTTTCGCTAACATTCTTCATGTATCTTGATCCTCTATAACTTTTTTTTTTTTTTTTTTATCATTTAAATGGTTGTGATGGTAAAAATAATAAATACACAAAATGGCATTCTTTGAAGGTGAAATGTCCGAAGGGGAAAAAAAGAAAAAGTTAGAAACAAAAAAAATTGTGGCCCGAAGTAGCCTGTTAGGCCCATCTTCAGCGGATGCTGGGCGAGTTTGGACAGCAAGTCATACTAGCTATGGCGACGGGGTAACAGCCGACTGACGGCCTTCACCTGGGTTGGAACTTGGTTTCCATCCAGAGTGACTTGAGGAACGTGTAAAGAGCCCATACAACTCATTTCCCAACCAGCCCAGAAGAGCGATATTCCCCGAAGTCCATATGCCACAGTCCATTACCCGAAATGTTAACGGGCACCCACCACGTCCAATATGAAAACTCCGACACTGTTTTTACCGTTTGACCAAAAACTGAAAGTCTGAAGCCACACAGCTTTGTTCTTAAAACTCGGCTTAGCTCTCTTCCTCCACCTTGGAAATGGAGAGCCTGTGGCGATCCGTAACCGGCGCCAACCCGGACCCATCAGACTATTCCGGAGTAGAATTCTGGTTCAACCCGGAACGCTCCGGTTGGCTAACCAAACAAGGCGAGTACATCAAAACCTGGCGCCGTCGCTGGTTCGTTCTCAAACAAGGCAAGCTTCTCTGGTTCAAGGATCCATTTGATTCATCCACCAGCTCCGCTGTTCCACGTGGCAGTCATCTCCACAGCCGATTGCCTCACCGTCAAAGGAGCTGAAGATAGCCTCAATAAGCCCTTTTCTTTCGAGGTCTCAACTAGGAGGGATACTATGTACTTCATAGCTGATTCCGAGAAGGAGAAGGAGGATTGGATCAACTCCATCGGACGGTCAATTGTTCAGCACTCGAGGTCCGTTACTGATTCTGAGGTCGTTGATTACGATAGCAGCAAGCTGTAGCTTTTTTTAATGTAATTTTGTGAAGTTCCAGTCTTTGGGACGAGTTTTTGCTGTATGTACAATTTGTCTTGGATTAGTGTAAATTGTGATGATTGAATGAATGAATGGATATTTATGAATGATTGGATTAGTTATGGTTTTTTACAGTTTAGTCTTAGGACACAAATTTACTGATCATGGGAAATTTCCTTAATTGGGCGGGATACTTTAAAGAATGAGAAAATTCTACGGTCCAGTTTCTGTAAGGTGTGGTAAATAAGTTAAAGAAACTTGGGCATTTTTTCTCAAAAAAAAAAATTAAAAAAAATAGTGCATTTGTTATTCGCAGAACAAATTGTTGTCTATGGTTTTCAGAAGCATCTCAATTCGTGTTACCAGTCATATATGCAAACACATAATACATTTCAGTCGAAGACTGAAGAATACATGTAAAACTGGATGTCTAAACATTTCAACGATTTCTATTTAGAACACACTAGTGAAAGTGGCGCTATAGTAACTCCTTTCAGCTGCCCCAACACCCCCTTCCCCCCCCCCCCCCCCCCCCCTTCCAAAAAAAAAAAAACACAAAAAAAGTAAAGGCAAATTAAAAAAGTGCTAAAGAGAGCTGGAAAAGGAGACAAATGGAGCTCCTATTATCCTATGAGACGTTTACTAGTGAATTCAGCTCTGTGGATACTAGTGAATCTACTAAAATGTTCGCCTGTCTGTCTGGTTTTTGCATTTCCCCCTTGTGTACACATTTTCCAATGAATTTTTCTCTGACCGAAACCAGATCCATGACAACTTGCCTCATGTTCATTCTGTCGTGAGGAGCCTCCTCTGAACATGCGACACCAATTCTAAAAACAGAAATCAAGGAATCACTGAGTTCAACTCTGCTGCAGTGACTTTGATATCCAATACATTCCACCAGATCTCCAGGATCTTCATCAACTAGAGCAGATTGATCTACAATTTCCATTACCTGATCCGGCAGTCCCTTCTTGACAAAGCTATGGAGATTTACAGACCCTGTAAAAAGTGCATCTGTGGGCCGTCTACCTGTGAAAATCTCCAGCAGTAGAATGCCAAAGCTGTAGACATCTCCTTGAGTAGACACCTGACAGCCCATGCCATACTCTGCAAAATTTGTTGATCTCTTTCTTAATCTAATTTTATCTCGAAGCAAATATATAGTCTTGCAATCTTATCCAAGGTTTTACAAGAATTTCAAATTCTAAGATGAACGGATAGAGTTACCTGGAGCAGCATAACCTATGGTTCCCTTGATCCCGAATGAACTAAACTGATTCAGATTAGCATCTTCCTCCGAGTGGGGTATTAGAAGCCTTGCCAAACCAAAATCGCTTACATGTGCAGTCAAATCTTTGTCAAGAAGAACATTGCTCGGTTTAAGATCACAATGAACCACAGGCGTTTGGCACTGGTTATGCAGATAATGCAATGCAGAAGCTACATCTATTGCTATGTTTATCCGTTGGATGAAACTCAGACCTTTCTGCTGTGTCTGTCCATCATCAGGATGCAGCCATTTCTCCAAGCTTCCATTTGGCATGTATTCATATACCAATGCTTTAAAGTCATTGCCAGTGAAGTCTACACTAGAGCAAGCAGTTAGAATCTTGACAAGGTTCCGGTGCCTTATATTCCTCAATGCTTGACATTCAGCCAAAAAGCTCTTGGAAGCTCCTTTCTTTTGAAGCTTGACGACCTTGATAGCAACTATTTTGGCATCTGGACCAAGGCTTCCTTTGTAAACAGTTCCAAAATTACCATATCCTATCAGGTTATTTGGTGAGAACCCTCCAGTTGCATTTAACAACTCATTGTAAGAAAGCTTCATGTTGATTTTCTTGCTAGAAGATGCTGAACTAGGTTTGTTTTTCACCTTTTTCATCCAACATAGTAAAAGCAAAAGCAACAATAGGGTTAGACCTGAAGATGTCACAACAATCACTATCACCTTCACAGCAGTGTTCTTCTTTGATCCTCTGGGTGTTTGCCTTGGACATGGCTGCAAATGCAACGCCTGGATGCCTCCACAAATTTTTGCATTGCCTAACACTTGAACAGCACTAGCATCTGCAAAGACACCTTCAACAGGTATCTCACCCTCAAGATGGTTGAATGAGAGATTCAAATAACGTAAAGTTGAAAGCTTGGCTAAGCTCTGTGGAATGTTTCCCGACAAGTTGTTGCTAGAAATATCTAAATACTGAATGTTTTTCAGATTAGTCAGGGATGGAATTTCTCCTTCTAAGTTGTTGCTTTGAATGTAGAGTATTTCCAGGGTCAAGCAATTCCCCAGTGCGCCTGGAATTCTCCCGGACAGTTTATTATTTGAAAGATCAAGTACTGCAAGATTTGTCAAGTTCGCAACCTCCTCGGGCAAAGGACCACTCAAGAAGTTTTGAGACATATTAAGGGCTATTGAAAGGGATGAAAGGCGCATGATTTCCTTGGGAATCGCACCAGTGAGCTTATTTTTGGAAAGTTCTAATCTTTGGAGGAACATACAATTACCGAGACTTGGAGGAATGCTTCCTTCCAAGTTGTTATCTTGAAGGTAAACATACAACAGGCCTGTGATGTTTCCCAAGGAAGAGGGTATCATTCCTGTCAATTGATTTGATTCGAAATGAATGGTTTTCAAGTTTGAAAGCTTCCCTATGATGTCTGGAATGCTACCACTTATGAGAGTTTCTTTTATGCTGAGAATATTCAAGTTGACAAGGTTAGAAATATTTCTAGGTATGGTTCCATATATCATGTTTTGTCCAACAAGCAGCCGTGTGAGCGAGGTTGACAGATTAGTTACAGAATCAGGCAACATACCTCCAAAATGGTTCTCAGCAATATCAAGAAACTCGAGATTTTGGCAGTTGCTGAGGGAAGCAATAAAATCCAGATCATCAGAGGCACCACTTCCCAGCTGGTTGGTGAGGACATTCAGCCAGAACAGATTTTTAAGGTTCCCAAAACTCAATGGTATTATTCCAGAGAAATAATTCTCGGGAATGTCTAGCTGTAGAAGCTCTGAACAATTTGACAATGAAGCTGGAATTGGTCCAGCAAAAGAATTGTTTGCCAAATAAAGTCTTTGGAGATTGGGAAAGAAAAGGCCTATGTCAGGTCTAAGACCACCTCTAAATTTGTTAAATGACAAACCTATGAGCTGAAGAGAAGATAGATTGTATAGAGCAGAAGGAAACTCTCCAGAAAGAGAATTCCATGACATACCAAGGGACGTCAAGCTTCTGAGTCGGGCCATTGTATTCGGTATTCCTCCCTCCAGATCATTGTATGAAATATAAAGCTCTTGAAGAGACGTAAGATTGCCTATAGAAGCCGGGATAGTTCCTGTGAGGTTGTTGTTCTTAAGATAGAGCATGACCAGCTTTGTCAGTGAACCAAGTTCAGGAGGAATGTGTCGTTCGAGAAAATTGTGGTCGAGAATAAGATTAAAGAGGTTTTCACAATGAGAAAGATTGGCTGGAATATCTCCTTTTATGAAATTATAACTTAAGTTCATTGTTTGAAGCCTGAATAGATGTCCAAGTTCTGAAGGAATTACACCATGGAAGGAGTTGTCTGATAGGTCAAGCACACGAAGAAATGAAAGATTTCCAACATGAGGAGATATAGAACCAGCCAATCTCAGGCCTCTGAGATCCAAACTGCTGACCCTCTGGTGCTTGGGGCCACATTCCACCCCAGTCCACTGGCAGAAATGGAGAGTTGCATTCCAAGAGTCGAAGACACCATCAGGATCTTCAGTTATTTCTGATTTGAATGCCAGAAGAGCAAGTTCATCAGTCTCATTCCTGACTATGGCTGCTGAAGCATGATGAGGAAAAGAGAAGTTAATGACCACGAAAAGGATTGCATAAAAGGTCAGAGAGAGGATCAAGCTTGAACTAAGAACATGTAATTCCATTTGGGAGTTAGGTGCTAAAAGTTTTTGGAGAGGAGCTAGGAATGGAATAGTTATGTAAGGATCACCTCTAAGCCTATTATATAGTTGTTTTTCCTCTTTTTAATTTTCAATTGGCTTTTTTTTTTTATTACGTTCCACTTGAGTACTTGAGCAAAGAGAAGTGGGCATTAAATTTGCAAATCAAACGCAGCACCTAAACAAGTGAGTAGTAATTAGTAAAAGAAGTATTGGAGACCAAACTAGACAATGGACCATGTTCGACTTTATTTTCGCATTACTGCACGGACTGGGAAGCCGCGGACATTGACTTGCATGTCTAATACTATCCATCAAGTCTTAGTTGTAGTTTCTCATTCGTTACAAAAAGGTTGCCGCGGATTCAGAATTGTAGCCGAATATTGCACAGTTATGGAACCCAGCGGTCTTTGCTGCTGGTTTATATTAATGGTTGACTTGGACAAATGAGAGAGCATTCATCATAGCCGGCTGTCCGAAAGTACTTTCTTTCCTGTGTGAATTGAGCCTGATGATTTAGCTGACGAGATCGATTTGATCAGTGGCCACAAGAGTTGTGGTACAACTTCGTGGAAACCATTGCAAAGTCAAAACTTCAAAAGCTTGCGGTTCTGGTAACCATTTTTTGGTTATCTTGGATTTATACGGAAAGTAAGCTCGGACTGATACACTAATGACTTGCTCTTCCGCCAGACACGTACAAAGCACTGCCCATAAATCATTGCCTGCTTTGTACTGATACTCGAAATGCCTACACTACGAGTGATTGACTTTGACTGAATGAAAACAAGAGTGAGGCATGAGGGAAGATTCTTAGCCCACATATATGCAGATTTTTCGAGAGATTCAGCGCAATATGGAATGACAATCTTTGTACATTATTATCCACCATAAATTTCTCAAATGGCCAAGTGGACAAAAAGATTTCAACTTTTTTAGGATACTTCTCCACTTAGATCACATAGGTGCACCTGCAATTTGATTCCTATACCGACCCCTTACATTCTTAGGTTGTAGCTCAATGTAATTATCACACAAATGAGGGATATCATTAACAACTGCATATTGATCTGCAGACAGACAATGAGATGATAAGTGAAGACCGATAAGAAACTTGGATCTGACGAGTAGTACAATTGATGAGAGGAAGCAGCCTTGCAGCACACAAGTAGTTCTGAAGATGTATCCCTCGTACAGCGATCACGTTTCACAGTTTTGCTAATGCAACAACAGGAGAAGACAACAACAACTTAATTCCATGCCTCACAATTGGGATCAAACAGGGCCATTATAAAACAGATGCAATAAAAAGTAGTTAAGTCATTCTTGCCATCAGAACAGTTTACTTTATGCATGACAGAACTAGGTAGCCACCTTCAAATTTTGTTTGGAAGGCGCGAATCAAAGTGCAGTGGAGCCAAAATCAGACCAAATTCTGTCCAAAAACCAGAAAATTCCTGCTACCTGTGAGATCTATGCTGATTATCTTCATCAATGTTTCTGTGAAAGCTTAGGGAGAACTCCCCATCATGAGCCAACCTTCTCCTTCCCCCCACTATCTCTATCCTCTCTATTATAGGATTCAGATTCATACCTTCTCAATCTTTTTTATCTCTCTTATCACGATCCTCCCTAGAATTTGATTAAACATTACGCCTCCTTGACTCCCTATCATGCAAGTCATCCCTGTGATCCCTATGCCTTGTATCCTTCTCCTTTGGTCCAATCTCTTCTCATAGTGTCTGCGTCCCCCATCTCTTGAACCCAATTCATCAGAGCCCATGTTGCTACCCTTTGCTCTGGAACCTCTTGAGTCCTTATCTGCCAATCCAACCCCTTGCTGATTACCAGATTCTGGGACACGACCTGACACAACAGATTGTTTCCCATTCCTTGTAGAACCCTCAAACTTGCCACTAGCCCATCTTGAACGCCTATCTTCCTCATGACCCCAACCCGTGTTGGCAGCTCTCTAAACCAAGAACAAAATGCACAAGCACCTTAAAATACAGTATGAGACATCCTAACTACAGAGTAAGCAGCAAAAAACAACTTCCATATGTTACCAAAATTGTGAGTACAATAACACTTCACAGGATTGGTAAATAGTGATTCAGTAAAATATCCATACCACATTAAATTTTCATTAACTACAACTAAAAATTGTATGCTAAAGTAACTAAAACAAACAGCTTACTGGCTTTAGAGCAATTATGTCAGCAAAAGAACACCAACCAAAATCCATATCATACATGACGATGCAGTAAAATAATAGCGATACGTCAGCATTGAAATTCTCAGTTGACTTGATAAACAGTAACAGATTAAAATCAAGGGGAGTTGCAACTGATCATTTTAATGTCAATGCAGAAAAGAAATCCGACGAAAGATAATAATCTAACTCACTCGTTCATCATGCGAGAATTTACACACTGCTCCTCGGTTGCATCCACCCCTCTGGAAAGCACGGCAAACTCCGCGCTCCTCTCTCTTTCGTTGCTCAGTCTCTTCATCCTCTTCCTCTTTCTTTTAATATTTAGTAACATGATCAACTCTAATTGTTCTCCCAAGAACTTGCGCACCATTCAAATTATCTAAAAAGATAAATTAAAAAAACAACAATTACAGAAAGAAAGGGGGGAAAGAAAACTCTTCCAATACAAAAACAGAGAAATAACAATAGTAATAATAGACAAAGAAATTGTTGAATGGTGAGAACTGACCTACAGCAAGATTGTACTTCTTTGATCTTCATAAGCAATAAAAGCAAAGCCTTTAGATTTTCCAGTGCTTTTATCTCGAACCAGATTAACATCGACTCTCTCCCCATACCTGAATTGTAATTTAAATAATTAGTAATGCAGGGGAGGGAGAGTCACAATATTATTATTTTCTATTTTTGATGCATTGAAATTAAATTAAGTTGCGAGCAGAAATTATGAAGTTGAGTGGGGGAATAGAGACTCACTGAGCAACGACGGCGAGGAGATCGCCTTCGGTGAGGTCGAAAGGGACGCCGCCGGCGTAAACATAAGCGGACTCTCTGTATTTGGCGTGCCAGGAAGCCTGGTCGGAGATGCCTAGGGCTGCTTCATTGGCGTTGATGTTCTGAATCCGCTTTACTAATGCCAACGGATTCATCTTCTTCCTCCGGACGGTTACCGGGAACCATGGAGACTCTAGATTTCACGACGGGAAACGGCGTGGTTTAAGAAAGCGTTTCTCGAGGCTTCCTGCTTGTTACCAAAATCCTTGGCAACATGGAAGCGAGATTAAAATGTTGCCTGTATTTTCGGAGGAAAGGCGCCACGTGATTAAAAAAAGTATTCTTCTAACTCTACCAACAGGCAAAAGAAAAAAAAAAAAAAAAAAAAGAAGAAGAAGTTAATTTGATGTTAAATTTTGAAAAATAAATAAATGGAATTGTTAGAGTGTTTGAGTCGATTAGATTCGTTTTCACTATTTGGTGTTGTTTTGGATCACATGCAGTTTAGTCATTTTTAACACCAAAACTAAATTTTGGTTTGAAAATACCAAATCCTCTTTGGGTATGGAATTTATTGTGGAGTTCACCATCATTTGGTACAATTTACATTGTTCATCATGTTTTACTTTCAATTCTTGTAAGATAATCCTATTATACAAACTTTGACATTATTAACAAACTCACACATACACGCACGTGTCAAATCTGTTGTCAGTTTATAAGTTAACAGGCTTAATTATAAACATTTAATCCAATTTTTAGATATCCACTGACAAGTAGAAAACCTTTAACTATTTGGCTTTTCGACATCTATTTGTTTTGACAAAATTGTCATTTAGTTCTTGTTTCGACAAGATTGTTGTTTAGTTCTTGTTTTTATGTCAAATAAAAGTCTACCAAGTTTTTTTTTTTTTTTTTTTGAGAACATACCTACATGAGATTTCAACAATGATTATTTAAAAGTATTTTAAATATAACTCAACTTTAAATTCTTTAAATCATGAATTAATTTTAATCTCAACCATTTGCATATGAGCTATCTATTTTGGGCCCTTGTGGCTAGGCAATATGGCATGTATTTATAATCCGGTACTACCGTGCATTCCGTGCCTGCAGGTGTATTTAGTACAGGGTATGATGTACAATTACACCATGTTAGTGTGCTCGTAAATTTTATTCGTATACACTAACCCACTTATTTTAAGTGTAAACAACAAATTATGTAATTGTAAACAAAATTATGGGAGTTAAATCAACGGCAACATTGATCGAACACATCTTGTCAAAAATCCCCAAGGCTCAACTCTTTTTAACTTTCTAATGAAAAATACCGTGTTCACGTGGTGTTAAGCGATGAATTATTTTTTTTTTTTAAATTAGTAAGATTCGTTGATAAATTATCAAAATAGTGTGCTAATTCTAGATATTGTTTCCGTTTTGTTATGTAAATTTCCAAAATGAACTCCGTGTGAGTGGTTTATTACTTGGAACAGTCAGCATCAAACCAAGAAAATGAAAGCATCAAAACTTCAGAGGGTGTCTGCTCATAGCACAAAATAATAGGAGTATATATATGCGTGTTTATATACACACACACATACATAGACACACGCATAGAGTAACGGAGCCAGGAATTAATCCTGGGGGGCGAGTCTAGAGTAGGGGTGCAATCGAACCGAGTTAAGCTCAAGTAACACTATGCTTGAGCTCGAACTCAATCGCTATTAGTGCTGTTCGAACTCGACTCGATCTCGATCAAGCTAAAAATTGCGATGCTCGAGCTTGAATCAGTGTTCGACTACTCGAACTCAACTAAAAAACCTGTTTGTACTCCTCTTTTTTTTTTTTTTTTTTTTTTTTTTTGCATTTGCAATCGTTCGAGTATTCGAGTGTCAACTTGTAGATTTTTCAACTTTTTCAAAAAAATAAATAAATAAAATATGCTCGATAAGGCTCGACAAGCTTTCGAGTTTGCAAATCTGATACTCGAATTAGCAATCGTTACTACTTGAACTCGAGTACCGAGCTCGAGAGCGGCTCGGCTCAATTGTAGCCTTAGTTTATAGTTATGATCAGTCAAGCAAAATATATTCAAAAAAATTATGTAAACATAGATGTCACAAAAAGATAATTTTAAATATAAGAAAATTACTTGTACAATTAGCATATACAAAAAATAATATCTTATTTACAAGTTTATTTCAGTGTACGAGACACATGAAATTGGGCACGATGACTTTTGATTGTATGAAAGTCGTCAATGATTGAATCAACGAAAAAAAAGAATTTTTCTAATGAAAAGCCAACTTTTAATTTTTCAAATGGTAGGCTCAAATTATTTTGTATTCTTCTAATTAAAAACTAACAAATGGCTAGAAAATGTTATGTCAAAATCTAAGTAACTTATGAAGACATTGGCTTTGGGGGAGGGGAAGAGGGCATAGTTGTTTTTTTTTGTTAAATTTTGGAGTGGCAAACTGCAATAATACAAAAAATTTTACTTAAAAAAAAATTCTCAAGCTAGGAGGGGGGCATAGTTGTTTTTTTGTGAATTTTGGGAGTGCAAACTATAGTAATATAAAAATTTTTACTTACAAACTAAAATTTTTTCAAGCTGGAGGGGGTGGCTGCCCCCGCTCCCCTCTAGCTTTTTCAGTTGTTTTTTTTTGTATATGTATGTATTTTCAGTTGCAAAAGTGGACTAATTAATGCTAGGGATAAGCAAAGTTGAGATAACTTAGATTAAGCCTTGTAAGGAAGAGGAAAAAAGAATTTGAGAGTCAAATAAGCAATCTCATTTTGACTTATGTGCAGGAGCATTTATTTACACAAATTTTGACAATCCTCATAATTAAACTACTAGAAGGTTAATTTTAACTTATATGCATGTGAAGAGTATTAGATGTATCACATACATTATCACGTGATATAGTAAAATTAATAATTTATTGTTACGTTTGTCAAAAAAAATTTTTTTATTGCTACGTGGTGATAATAGGTTACACATCTAGTGGGCCAAATTGTAAGTTATAAAAAGTATGGGTAAATTTACACGAGGTTTTGACAATCCTTGGAATCTTTTTAACTTGTATCGTTAACACGAGATTTTGACTATCCTCAGAATTAAACAATAGTGCGAAAGATATTAGCATTTTGCAAGAATGCCCAAAACTGGGGTAGAAATACAATCCTATCATTTCAGGTGCGATTATCTACCTTACTTGGTGATAAAAATGACAAAAATTAAAAAAAAAAAATCTCTGTCCAAATTTTATCCACCTAAATTTATGTTGATCATTCTACAATTACTCTGGACTAATTGTCTCATCAATTGTGTCGATTCATAAAAACACGAGATCTAATATCAACCAATTACTTTGGCTAATTGTCCCATCAACTGAGTTGATTCATAGAATATCAACCTTTTAGATTTGTACCAAATTAGACGACAGAACAATTATTATTAAACTTCCAAACTTAAAAAAGACAAAAAGATAAATGAAGAGTTCGAAGTTGAATGAACCATTTATTATTACTATTCCACCCAAAAAAAACCACCATCCTTTTGTGTGTTGACGCCATCGAAAGCCACCATTATTATTCCTCCACAAGCATTCTCCACGCATGCCTTCCACGTCAATTTATTCACTTCTTTAATACTACCTTCCGTTATCCTTCCTTTTTTCCTCTTTCTTTTTTTTCTTCATTGAAAAATTCCTCTATCAGCCGGCTCCCAACCACCACCACCAGCAACCCCACTGTCTACTGGTTCATCCGATCGCCGGTCAAACCGGTAATCGGCTGGTCACCGGATAAGTATGGCTAAGCGAAAGCTCCTTGCCCACTTAACTACTATCTTCTTCTTCCTCTATCTGTTCTTTTTTCCTTCTCCTTCACTCTCCTTTCCCTTTAATAGAAGACATCGGAAAGACAAAATTGATGGGCCCATTAAAACCGTCGTCGTTTTGGTCATGGAGAACCGCTCTTTCGACCACGTTTTGGGTTGGCTCAAGAAGACCCGACCCGAAATTGATGGGCTCACTGGCTCCGAGTTCAACCACGTCAACGCCTCCGACCCGAGTTCTGCCAAGTACTACGTTAGGGACGATGCAGTTTTCGTGGCTTCTGACCCGGGCCATTCGATTCAAGCTATCCGGGAACAGATATTCGGGTCGAATGATTCCTCTGCCAACCCGGCTCCGATGAACGGGTTCGTTCAGCAAGCTGAGAGCATGGGCGTTGATGGGCTGTCGCAAACCGTTATGAGTGGGTTTAAACAGGAGATTTTGCCGGTTTACACTGAGTTAGCGAACGAGTTCGCCGTGTTGGACCGGTGGTTCGCGTCGGTGCCCGCGTCAACTCAGCCGAATCGGTTCTATGTCCACTCGGCCACCTCCCACGGAGCATCAAGTAACGTAAGGAAAGATTTAATTCATGGATTTCCACAAAAAACAATTTTTGATTCGTTGGACGAAAATGACCTCACATTTGGGATTTATTACCAAAACATCCCAGCTACACTCTTCTTCAAGAGCTTGAGAAAGCTCAAACATATAATTAAGTTTCATAATTATGCATTAAAGTTCAAATTACACGCGAAATTAGGGAAGCTTCCGAATTATGTAGTGATTGAGCAGAGATATTTTGATTGTATACTATTTCCGGCTAATGATGATCATCCGTCCCATGACGTGGCATTGGGGCAGAAATTTGTTAAGGAGGTATATGAGACCTTAAGGGCTAGTCCTCAGTGGAAAGAAATGGCATTATTGATTACTTATGATGAGCATGGTGGATTTTATGATCATGTGCCGACCCCGGTTAAAGGGGTGCCTAATCCTGATGGGATTATTGGGCCTGAGCCGTTTTATTTCGCGTTTGATCGGTTGGGTGTTCGTGTCCCAACGTTGTTGATCTCGCCCTGGATTGATAAGGGAACTGGTAAGTTTTCCCTTGCATTGAAATTGTATTGGTGTTCTTGTTCTTTGTATGGTTTTTTATTTAGTTAGCTATGTATTTGTGAGATATCAATTGACTCGCTTATGTTTTGAATACTATAATTCGATGCATGCAGTTGTGATGTGTGAGCTCGGACTGAGAGTTCATTGCAGGAAATAATGCTCAATTTTGTTTTTGGTAGCTGACAGCTTACAAATATTACCTTGACTATTTGAAATCAGTGACCTTTTTTGTAAATTTATCTACAAAAACAACGTTTCACAATTGGAACATGGTTAAAGTTACTGTATCAGCGGAGTTCTGTTAAAAAAATTGAATTTCAGAATTACCAAAATTGTGTAAGACGAGATTGTTGGTTTGATAGTGTTACCATGTTAGAATAAAAGCGCATGTCCTTAAGTGTTTTGGAAGAGGAAGATTGAATCTTAATGGCTTTAGGAATCTGATTGGTTTTCTTCTGGGCATCAAAGGTTGACTATGATAGTTCTCATGTGCAGTTCTATACGCTTGTATATTTGTTTTTCACCTGACCATCAGTTTGTTTTGGTGCAGTAATACATGAGCCTAATGGTCCAACTCCATATTCACATTTTGAACACTCATCTATACCTGCAACTGTAAAGAAAGTTTTTAACTTAAAATCAAACTTCTTGACGAAAAGGGATGCATGGGCTGGAACTTTTGAAAATGTCTTCAAGCTCCGTGAGACTCCTCGTGATGATTGTCCAGGTTTGCTCGTTTTGTTCTATATCTCAATTTATCTTTTGGATGGTCATGAACTATGCTTGAGGTTGATGCAATTATTGGTTTGAGTTAGACAGTACTTGATGATAACAAACCTGGAAGCAAATACTGGCACAGTGATAGTTCTATAATGAGGCTTAAACCGGAGAAATGGGGGAGGAGTGATATGAACGCAAGGGATGGGGTGATATGGACCTTAGACCTGATTCCATTCCCTTCTCTCCAAATGCCATGATGGAGACTGATGTCAGTCATAAAAGAATGACCTTGAGTCTCGCGGTTATGGCTCCAGTGTCTCTCGTAACCCTGCCTAACAACCACCTCTCTGCTGTCCCTACCACAGAATAAATAATGACTACTGTCTGCACTCACTTGATTTTAGACAACAATTGCAAAGTTGATGCGTGTTTTAGGAATTTACTTATTCAACTGGTTTGTCTATGTGCCTAGTGAATATGATGATGAGGTCATCACTGTAAGGATTAAAATAATTAATTTCTTGTGAAAATTTTGATGTCTGTTCAGAAAAACTCCCAGAGATAAGGAGAAGTTTGAGGCCACGGGGTCCAAGGGAAGATGTTGAACTCTCTGAATTTCAGATTGAGTTGATCCAGCTTGCATCACAGCTTAACGGTGATCATGTTCTCAACACTTACCCAGATATAGGAAAAAGCATGACTGTTGGTGAAGCAAACAGATATGCAGAGGATGCAGTTCAGAGGTTCTTGGAAGCTGGAAGGGCTGCTTTGAGAGCTGGCGCAAATGAGTCGGCTATCGTCATTATGAGGCCTTCCCTCACCACCAGAACCGCCGCTGAAGATGCTCAGTACCCCGAAGCCTATTAATTTACCATGTTGTGTGGGTACATGTTTAAATTTACATTTACATTATTTGTATATAATACCTTTGGGAGTTCATCATGCACGGCAAGATCAGCCTTGTGCTGTAAGCAATTGATCAATTGCTATGTTTAGTGTTGCAATATACTGCATACAACATAGTCTAGGAACCCAGGACATACAAGTGGACGAGCGATTCTTTCAATCCAATTCTTGAGTCCTGCAAATAGTTGGTGAAAGAAATTATTCCTAATTGAATCACCTTTTTTCTTCCCTGGCAATATTGTTTTAACTTGTGGATATAGAACCACGATCCCTTGTATGTTTTTTTTGGTCTTTTCCGGGTTGGGAGGTGGGGGAGTTGGGCAGTTATTGCCTTCACTCCTCCACTTCTAACCCATCTTCAACCAGAGTCCTGCTAACGCAAGAAAAATACCAAGTTGGAATGGCAGTAGATATTTGTATTATACTATATGATTTCGTGAAGATGACCTAAGAATATTAATTCTAATTTTCTAATCTATTTTGATCATGTAAAATTATATGGCAGGAAAAAAACATCAGTCTGCCCAATCTGGTGACCTTCTTGGAATTCACAATAAATATGAAAACCAAGATTTACGTAAAATCCTTGCATGTATTTCTTTGTTTTCTTTTTGATGTGGCATTGGGTCAAAAATTTGTTAAATAGATTCATGAAACCTTGAGGACTAGGCCTAGGCCTAGGCCTCAGTTAAAACAGATGGAATTGTTCAGGGAAAAGAGGTGGAATTGTTGATCACTCCGAATTCTGATGAGCATGATAGATTTATGATCATTTTTTTTTTCAAAAGGTCAGAAGTGTACTTTCATTAATATATGGTAGATTTATGATCACGTGCCAGCTCATGTTGAAGGGTGCCGAATTCTGATAGCATTATTGGGCCTGGCCCTGGTCTTCTGGGGTTTGATTGGTTGGGTGTTCGTGAGGCTAAGGTCCGATTTGGCCCGGATTTTTGACAAGGGAGCTCTGAAGTTTTTCTCCGCCTTCAGTTGGGTTGTTTTTCGCTTTTTTAACCGGATTGGAATATAGATATAGGAGTGGAAAAGGTCAAAATCGGAGTGAATTTATCATTAACTAATTTTTTAAAAAAATTGGTACTACGTAATTTCCAAAGTGATACAATGATCTTTCAATTACACCGACTTGTATGGCAATACTAATTAAGAGATCCTTTTTTTTTCCCAAGAAAATGACATAGATGCTCTAATGAGGTTACTGTCATTTTTTAAACACACAAAATTTTGTTCTACTGCATAAAATTGAAAAAGGAAATATTAACTAATAATTTACCTACTAGATGACATTCTGCATATGACTATACAAGATTAATCACAATATTATGATTTAGACCCTGCCCAAAACAATGGTGAGGATTAGATAGGCCTGTCAATGAGTCAGGTCTAGACCCGGACCCGACCCAGATCGGTTATATTTTTCTGGGTCCGGATACAAGCATAATTCCGTTTACTCGACCTTGATCTAGACCCGAATTTCTTCACAAAAAACAGATATGGGCCTAGAACATTCAATTCCAACCCGACCTAGACTCGTACCTGTACTTATTTAAATAAATATTATATTATATTATATTATATTATATTATGGATATTTCCACAGCACAAACCCATAACTTTCTAGACGTCCGGAAGGTGTAAAAATAACCAATAGCAGAGTGACGCTTATCTATTGATAAAATCAGTGCACATCTAACAAGGATTGACAAAGCAGCTAATTGAAAGTTTTGCAGGCCCCACAAAGAAACCGTGAAAAAAATTTTATGGTATTAATAAAAAATGGGTAAAGATATTTTAGAAACAATTACCCAAAAGTTTTTGTCCATTGATTATATTATATTGTATAGCCACCCACCCATAAACCAAGCTCTACCTTAACCATTTGACCCACTCTGGGTCCCTTTTTCTTTTTTTCAATTCCCTCCAAGTTCAACTCTCTCTACATCTCTTTATTCCCACTCATGGAAGAAATCAATCATGGAAGAATTCCGTATGAGAAAGGGAGCGGAGAAGGGGCAACGAATATGGCTTGGAAATGAGAAACAAGAGAGCGACCTAGCTTTGGGATGTTACTGACAGTGGTGGTGAAGATCTTAACATGGTGGTGAAGGATCGGCAACAAAATAGATATATCCATGCATAATGGTAGTGGATCTTGACACGGTGGTGAAGGATCTCAACTTTACTACTCCACTTGGCCCAAGTAGATATATTTAGTAATCATCCTTGCTGGAGCTTTCTAGGGGGAATTTTTTTTTTTTTTTTGTGCATTGCTTATTAGTTTTTACTTCCACATTTTGAACTATGATATGATATATTTTGTGAAATAGGATCAAGTATTATTTTGTGAAATCTGATCAAGTTTTGAAGTTTGTTTCTTTGGTGGATTGAAAGTTAAATTTGAGTCTTTGAAAATGGTGATTGTGAAGAAATTTGGCACAATATCTTCTACATTCTATTGGCTTTGCATTGTCTACGGGTTTACCCGACCCGGTTCCGGACCCGATCAGGTCCGAATCCGGGAATGAAAGTATGGACTCGTCGGTACACGGGTTCGAAACTTTTTTTCTTGGTCAGGTCCTAGGTCCGGAATATTTAATTTTGGCCTGCACCTGACCCGTTGACAGGCCTAGGATTAGATGGGCCAAATAGGCAAATAGCCCTAGCCATGGCAACTATAAACATGACCCGCACCGCACGCAACCACTTCATTGAACATTGTTTTTTTTTGAAAAGCATTGAACGTTGTTAAGGTCTTATTAATAACGTTTGAGCGATTGAAAAATATAGTGTTAAATATTTAACTTATTTAAAATATTATGGATCCTCAGAACTTCTACTCAAAACAGTTGATAATTATTGCAAAATTTTACCTGTTTCTCATAAAAAAATTGCCTTTTTTTTTTTTTTTTTGGGAATCAATCCCGGCAGCATTGTCCTTAATTATATGCGTTACAGTAGAGTAGAATTTTCCCATAATTAAACTAAACTGGTGAGTGAAGTACAATTTTAGTATACTTGAAAAACTCCTCGCTAGTTGCTGAGAATAAGGAAACTCAATTTTTCTAATTCTCCGTCATTATTTTCCTAGGGTTTTATCCTTTTTCCTCTGGTTCTTGCTTTTGGGGACTCATTAAGATTGTTCATCAACTGTATCATCTACCTACAACATAGCATACGTTTGCAAGATTTTACAGTTGTGTAGCGCAGCGATACGATGATGATGATGATGATACAGTAGTGTCATAATAAGATCGATGCAAACTTTTCAGTGTGATTATTATTGACTGCTTCAATAACACTTGAAGGGTTTTAAGCAACTTATTCTGTTTGATAGACGCTGATCAACATCAAATCAATGGCAAAGGTCGCCCACAGTAGTCGTCTTCTGAGCATACTTAAGAAAAAACCTAGCAAAATATCAATTTACACCTCTCCACAAGTTCCCAGGGGCAAGTACTACGTCTTCATCCGCTCTAAGGTCACTTCTTATACTCTACTTCACATCTCTTGCTTGATATATAGTGTTACTACTGCTACTACTAGTACTATTATTTTGTCTTGTATTATGACTTCTTGTTTAGGGAGTATAAGCAGTTTTTTTGCTTTTTTTTTTTTCATTTGTTGTATTTTATTTTTTGTTTTGATTAGGGTTCGGATCCAGATGATGCTGCACACGTATTCAATCAAGCGAAAACGTTAACGTCGTCGTCATCATCAACAACGGGCGAGTACGATGACTGGGGCGATCGTCATTGCGCGTTTTTCTTAATGACCTTAATTGGTTTTGGAACAACCATAAATTTTACTATTAAAGGTTTATTTTGGTTTGTTAATCATTACACGGGTGCTGATCAAGAAGAGGGAAGCAAATAATCTGTGGTACTAATCAACTTATGTATCTTTATGCTAGTAATATTCTTATTTTTATGTTTGGAAAGAACAAATTCCTGGGCAATGGAGATTAATATAGATTCTACGAAGATTTCGAAAATTCTTGTGTGCGTGTTTTAATTTGGATTTCTTCTTGGTAGTACAGATAATTCACAATGTTTCGTGGTTTTGATTCCATTACTGGGATTTAGTCACTTAACTATTGTGAGTTATTAGGTTTATGCTCGGCACTCGACCTTCTCTGTTGTTTTTCCACTCTCGTTATGTATGGTGATATTTAATTTGGTTGAATTTTTCCTTTTCAATTCGTGAAGATTATTGATTCACATAGTGTATTAAATATGGATTCCCATTATACTGATTTATGCAGTAATGTGCTGTTGGGACAAAAATGAAGGGGTAGATGTGTTATCCTCACAATATCAGCCTAGTAGAATCATATTTTTGTTCTTCCTATTTTCAAGAATTGCTTACAACCGTAAGATCTTTTAATTGCTCGTTAATTGCCTTTGCCATCCATCCTTTGCAATGTAAACTGCACGGTCTTGTGAAGATAGGCGATAGGATTACTCGAACTGAAGGGCGACCGTTGCTTAAATTTGTCGTTCTCCTATGCAAGAATACATTAGAGGGAATATTTTTAGGAGAATCTGGAGACTAGTAAAAGGAAATATAAATGGGGAATAGTTGTAAGAGAATTCAGAATGACTTCCTTGAGTGTAGAATCCTACAAGATCTTGATTTTCTGGACATAGGCATCCTAAAATTATGAGGACTAGTATATCTGGGTTGGATTATGGAGTTCGTATACAATATATAAATTGAGTATTCACGAGATCTTATATAAGGTTATGATTATGTCTGCGTTCCTAACCTTGTTTATAAACAACTTTTTGAATACCTTGTGTTTACTGTTCTTTTTTAGTGTACTTGTGTACACAAAAAATTATCTTGTGGAACCACTGATGGTTGTAAACCATCATAGAATGATTGCATACACATATAATTATCTTTTGTTGCACAAATAACTGTTTGTACTAGGGTTGGTGCTAAGACTACTCAAAATCCCTCGTTGAGATTGAAATCCCATCAGTTCTTCATTGTCTGGTCATGGTTACTAAAATTTCGAGCACCAAGTCTGTATGGTTTTGGGGGAAAAAAGAAAAAAGACTTGTTGTGTTTTTTTTTTTTTTTTTTGGGGGGGGGGGTGCTCCACGGTGTTTAGTAGTACCATTCAGCTGGAATTTGTTCATGGATGACTGGCTTCTGAATTTTTTGAAGGAAAAGGTGATGGTTGTTTTAGCACATGATGTTTGGTTCCGAATTCTTGGCAATGGTAGTATTGGAATCCAGGTAAATTATTTAGCAAAACCTGTAATTTATAGTTACCAAGAACTCAAAATTGTCAATTATTTTTCCACATCATTTTCATTCATGTTTTACAAAAGACGTGGATTGTATCCAGTAGATTACCTATGCAATTTCCCCATAGTATTATAGACATGAGATACACAGAGACATGGATTTGGGTATGCCAACTTTCAAAAAATTGTACTATCAGAAATCTGTTTCTGTTTAGTTTTGCTTCTGTAAGGCATTATTGTGGTTGGCGCTGCACATAATAAAAATTGACAAATTTTACTCGAGCAAAGCCAATTTAAAAGTGGAAGCATCAAGAATCATACAAACAACGGAGGACTCACATTCTTTTCAGCTGCATTAGTTAGATCAGCAATCATAGTTAGGGCTAAAAACTCGAGAATGAATTCATGGATCCACATTGAGTCCCTGCAGTACAGCTGGTTGCTAATACTAAATTTTAAACCACGAGAACCAACCCAAGGTATTTGCTAGTTGGCACCGGGATTGGCTGAGTTTCTCATTGTTTATATTACACGCTATTTAGCTACGGAAGGTGGACATGAGCGTGGCATTTTTATTGATTAAATGGTTTGTTTAGAGAAGCATGAAAAACTATCAAGCAAACATCTTTTTTTGGGGAAGCAAAAGCTTCTCTTCTCCTAAAAAATCAATAAGGTCAACTCAGCAGGTACAACCATGCACATGTAGCTTCAGAGCTTCAAAAGTACATAAACAATATTGTACTTAAACCCACGATCATAGGACTCTCAAGAGTCATTAACAATAATACTTAAGAAATATTGTACTCAAACCCACGATCATAGGACTTGTAAGAGTCATTAACAATAATCACGTGTATGAAGACGGGTGTATAAAATTGAAACCTACTCTAATTACCAATAAACATTGATACCAAGTCAACAACTTCACAACAAACGAAGAATCATAGTTTTATTAGCCTCAAGGTTTTAATCTATTCAAAGTTAAGCCCCCGAAATTTGGAGTGATGCATATTGGATACTGATCCGACAATGGGTCGTCAATCTTCAAATTCTAATTTTGGCACAATTGGGCGCTTTAGGGTCATGTAATTCGCACTTTTTAGTTGGAGTGAGATTTTCTAAAATACACTACATTTTCTAGGGCTCAAAAGTGTCATACATTGAGACTTGCTGATAACTTAAAGGACTAAATAAATTGAATTTGGAATTTAAAGAATAAAATTGACACTAACCAAGAAATACAAAGGACTAAAATTTAATTTGCCCAAAAAATGTGCAGGAAAATACTATTTGATTTTTTCTACTACGTTACAACCGGTAGGTCCGCTACCATTCAACTTGACCACCATTGTAGTACTCGTACTACGTATGTCCTTCTTCTTTGAACACCAACGACCTTTCTCTCCATCACACACGCACGCACGCCCCCCAAAAACACACATTGGAAGCAATGGATGTCTCTTGGGAAGAAAGTGTTACAAATTCAATGAACACCATTTATCTTCTCTTTTCAGCTTACTTGGTGTTCATTATGAAGCTTGGCTTTGCCATCTATGTGCAGGTTCAGTCAGAGCCAAAAATGCTACGAACATAATGCTTACAAACGTGGTTGATGCTGTTCTAGGCAGCCTTTCTTACTATCTCTTCGGCTTTGCCTTTGCCTTTGGCGATGGTTCCAATTCAACCCGTTTATAGGCACTGAATTCTTTGCCCTGAAAGACATTCCTTCCGGTCTTACGATTATAGCTTCTTTCTTGACCAATGGGCTTTTGCTGTAGCCGTGGCTGGTATAACTCGTGGCTCCATTGCCGAGAGGACTCAGTTCTCAGCCTACCTTATTTTCTCTTTTTGACTTACGGGATTTGTTTACCCAATTGTTGTTCATTGGATTTGGTCATCCAATGGCTGGCTCAGTCCTAGCTCCAGCTCATTGTTGTTTGGTTCTGGGGCCATTGATTTTGCCGGAAGTGGTGTTGTGCATTTGGTAGGTGGTAGTGGTGGTCTATGGGGTGCACTAATCGAAGGCCCAAGAATGGGCCGGTTTGATCATTATGGTAAGCCTGTGGCTATGAGAGGCCATAATGCAACTCTAGTGGTTCTAGGCACATTTTTGTTGTGGTTTGGATGGTTTGGGTTTAATCCAGGCTCTTTCGGCAAAATTCTTGTGGCTTACCCAAATACTTCTGATCAGGGTAATTGGACCGGAGTTGGCAGGACGGCAGTGAACACTACTCTAGCCGGATCCACTGCCGGAATTGTGACACTGTTTGGTCGGAGGATACTAGTAGGCCACTGGGATGCACTAGATGTTTGCAATGGGGTGCTCGGTGGATTTGTGGCGATTACCTCAGGATGTTCGGTTGTAGAAGCATGGGCCACCATAGTTTGCGGGTTTGTTGCAGCTTGGATTTTGATTGGACTAAATATTTTGTGTTTGACACTTAAATTTGATGATCCATTGGAAGCAACCCAACTTCATGGAGGCTGTGGCACTTGGGGTGTGATTTTTACAGGTTTATTTGCCAAAGAGGAATTTGTCATTCAAGCCTACAACTCGGGCAAGACTGGAGTATCGCGACCTTTTGGGCTGCTTTTGGGTGGCGGCTGGGGACTGCTTGGAGTCCAAGTTGTTGAAGTGCTAGTTATTTTGGGCTGGGTTAGCATCACAATGGGGCCTATGTTCTATATACTTCACCAGCTTAGACTTTTAAGGATATCTGTTGAACCTCGGTTCTACGCTGAATACATGCCGCTACAAAATGGGCAATAAGTTACTGTTATTGTCTGAATGGGTTTGAATGAGCTTTTATTGATTGTAATAATAATTTGTGCTTAGTTGGTTTTTGTTCTTTCATCTTAGATCAAACACGATTGGTTGTGGTAATCAAACCTTTTCTTTGATTATTATTATTGCGGTTCCAAGCTTTTACTACTGCTATATAAGAAGTGTATTACCCATTGTACAAGTCAAAGCCAGGGGCAATTATTGCCAAGAATAGTAAGATGAAATTGTCACTTCTATTTTTTAATTTGATGATAACCTCCAGTCCCTAAAATTTAAACAGAAATAAAAATCAGTCCCCAAAATTTAAGAAATGTTTGTTGGCAGATTTTCTACTAAAAGTGAACAATAGAATTTCAAGAAATGATTGAATAGTGAATAAATACAAGAAGCTCTAACCTATTTGCTCTTCCTACCATGCTCTTTTCAATTGATTCATTATAAAGTTAAAAAACTAGAATGATCTATCTGAATGTTCTTCTTATCAAATCTTCATTCCCCAAAATAAGAACAAAGTTAAACAATGAGCACTGAACAACAATTTACATCTTTCATAATCTTTCTTCTATTCTTCAAAAGAAAATTCATTTTTCTTTCAGAAATGATATACGAGACCTTAATCTTATATGTTAAATAAAAGACTGCCAGAACCTGGTCAAAGCAAAAGCAGCAGGCCCGTAAAATTCTCTAAAGTGCATCAATTGAACTATATACAACAACGATTTGATGTACAGAAAAGGAAAAACCGACTTGACTCATCTAACAGGGGAATCGAGTTGGTTTAGCACAGAATCTGAAAGAAGAAGTGGCAACTTATCAATGAATAAAAACAGCCTCTGCAAGTTCTCTTCCAGAATTATGGATAAGTCAACAATGTCAGTGTTATCAGTGCAGATCCAAAGGTCACCTGAGTTCACTCGTTTGAGACTGGCCCGGCAGAAAGGACAGGACTGAGAGCGGCGACGCCTGAGAAAAATTGCAAGTCATCATGATTCAAGCAACTTTTCCAAATGAATATTTTTATATTGAGACCACATTCACAGGATGAACTCTGAAAAGTTCAAATTAAACTCTACCCCACAAGCCTTTATAAAACTACAGGAGGTTCATATGCCTAACTTTAGGATTTTCAGTTGGTTTTAAGATATAGCAGTTCGGATCGATTATAATTTCTTGTATATAACTTCACAATTACAGTAGATTATCAGCAATAACTACCCTAGACTTTACAAGGATACAAAAAGTCCTAAGATAACAGGATTAGGCTGAAAAAACCTGCTACATCTTCTTAGAATTTTAAGCCTCCAATGTGAAAACGTACAATTGCACATAGATGCACAATTCTCTTATAGACCTCCCTAATTCAGTGGACCCACACCTGCAATGATGTGTCCTACATCCACAATAATATGCCAAGGCTCCCCGTGGAAACCAAGAATCAAAGAGGTCAGGGATAGGGGAGCGAATAGGAAGTTATCAAAGAAAAGGAGAGAAGAGGGGGGAGAAAACTGTAGCACTTGCTGAATGACAATGAAAAAACTTACAACACAGAAATGAAAAGCCATGACGGAGATAGATTAGTGGACTTCAATTTTTACCAGGAAATCAAGAAAGATAATGCTAAATTTTCTAAATCCCAAAAGTAATGTCAGGATAAAACATCAGACTTACCAGTTACGATAACAGCTTAAGCACATAGAATGGCTACAGTAAGGCAGCACAACCTTGCCATTGATTTCCATGCAAATTCCACATTCCATTTCTTTTTCTAAATCAATTTCAGAGATTTTCCCATGATCCATTTCATCCCTCCTTGGGTACCTAAGTGAACATAACTTTTTCTGTTTCTTGTCTTCTACATCTGTAATCCCTCTTTGAAGTTGCAATAAAGAAGGGAAGATTATACCTGTATTTGGTGAAGACAATGTGGTATAAGCATACAATTTATAGTAACTAAAGAATACGCCGTACAAGTGCAATATCAAATAACTAGAAGTCTCTGAGCTATCACTTACCATAAAATTCTCTGATGCTTGCTTTCCTTTCATAAACAGACATAGTCGTTGTGCCATCAGCATATGACTGCACAAGCCCATCATTTTGTCAAAAACCCGGAAGAAAAGTAAAAGTGTAATCACTGAAATTTGTTGTTTGAGGAAAATTGGCTAGAGGCCGATTGATATGCACCAGGTACAAAAGTACAGGGTAAACATCATGACAATAACATGAAGGTACAGTAAAGACAAATTTACCATGTATATAAGAATTCGAAGCAAGCCAAGCGCGCCAGCAACTTGACAATCAAACCATTGAACAAGAAAAAGGAATATATGAGCAGCTGGAGCATAAGAGAGCCGCATTTGAAGGCAAGCTCCATCATGTTTCCTTGGATAACTCAAAGCCCTGGATGAATCGGAAGAAAGGAAGAAATGATAGAAATTTAGGGAGCCACATCATAACCAAATCGAGTAAAAAAGTGAATCTTTGCAGTAATAGCTCAAACAACCAACAGGACTTGTTTCAGAACAGAACACTATTTAATCAGGAGGTCAAACGTTATTTTAAACACCAGTTGATTGCAAGTGATAGTTAGTTAGCATGATTTGCTAGTCCCATTTACAATGCAAAAGAAATAGATAAAAATTAAATTTCACCAACAATAACCACCTACATTAGTACTTATAGTAATTGGAAAATGAATATAGTTCAAACTTTCAGTAGCATTCCATATCACCATTTCAATCATAAAAGACAGAACACAAACTGATAAAAACACAAGATTGATTCCCTTCTTCTTCTGGTCTCATGATGGCCTTGCTTTGCTCTGAACAAGGACCAGCATGCCACCATTGTTTTGGGTGAATCAACATTTTTGCTCACTTTTGGAATGGAATAGGCAATTGGGAGTCGAACGAATTATCTAAACATTCCAAAACAAGTTCTTTAATCAAGTAAAAAGAAATACATGACTTCATTAACCAAACCAGCATTGTCTTCCTCAACAGTTTGCAGTCTATGGTGCATCATCACAAAGCCTAAAATACTTATTTAGCAAAAACCCATAAACAAAAAAAAAATTATGCAGCTACAAGCCTGCGACTCGATCTCCTGCTCCAATTACTAACAACATTATCCTCTGAAATTATTTTCAAGAGCTCACTCAAATTTCTTTTTTTTTTAAATGCATACTAACACACATTTATCCAGCTACATGATTAAACTTTCATTTCATCAATTTCGTAGTTGACTCGAATGCAATTTTACTCAAATTAAACAAACTTAAACCATAAACAAAAAAATATGCTACATATTTTCAACAGTTTCTAAGTTATTTAAGCATTTAACTTTAACCATAATTCACTGGAAAAATTAAAGAAAAACGAAGGATATACAGAGAAAAAAAAAATCTGAAGAGAAAGAAGCAGAGAGAGAGAGGGAGGAAGAATTACAGAGTATTTGCGAGCTGAATATCTGCTTCGAGAGCTTTAAGAGAATCCTTAAATGGCTTCGCCATTTTCTCAAAATAAAATTCCTGATTAAACACCTCTGAAACCTTAAACCCCCAGAACAATTTATGGTAAGCCCTAAGAAAAATATCTTTGTTTGTTTGTTCCGATGGCTGTTTTAGTAAACTGCTTATGAAGTCTTTACCAGTGAAAGTGAAGCCGTTTTTCTTTTTCTTTAAATTGCGTGCTGACTTTATAATGGCAAAATAGACGACCTTATCCTCGGTTTTTGTTTTGGTACGTGGCCTTATCCTTTGTCAGTTGATTTCACATCAGCGTATATGATTAAAAATTCTGAATCTCCTACGTTTGATGTGGGTTTGGTTGTAATGGTTTGCCCAATGGGAGGAGGACAATTCATGGGATGAGGGGTGATATTGTCAATATACATTTAATATTATGACGTGGCGTTACGATATTGGTATACTGCTGGAAGAAAGATGAGATTATGGGATGACGCTGGGATGACGCTGGTAGAGGAGAAGACGAACCCGGAGGAGTGAGTATTGCGTGCACCACGCGCGCCACGTGGCGTGCCACGTGGTACACTAGAACCAATCACACATCGCCAAATAATACAAGGTATGACCCACCATTGCCACGTGGCGATAAATTATTGGTTCTAGTACACCACGTGGCAATGCACGTGGTGTATTGTATACTTTTCCGAACCCGGAGGCGCAAGTACCTGGTTTTCATAAATAGCGGCCACAGCTGATTTCATCGAAGCATTATCCACTTCATCATGAAGCCAAGAAGTACGACCACTTGCGGTGGGACCCAAGGTTGATTAAGTTTAAGCTCATGCTAATCTACCTCAGAACAGTAAGGGCCAGTTGTTAACCACGATTTCTTTTAGTATTAGCAAAAAAAAAAAATTCAAATTCTACGAAATTAGAATAAGAGTATCTCTTGATTGAGTCTTGAATTTTGACGTTTGGTCATTATCAAATGCTTTGCGGCAGTTGTCAGGAACAGTAAAATTATTCATCCTCTGTCCCTTAGTCGACTTGTGTGAATTTTCCTTTTATGTGCAATCGGAGTTCTATTTTGAAGGAAAATAACAATCCAATTTTTATTGTGTCCATTGGCAGGCTTAAGTGAATAACCCCAAATGTTTTAAAAATCATACCGGTTAATGAACAGGATGGGAGTACGGTTCAGAGTCAAACGAATCGGATCGATCACATCGGAGTTCAACTTTTTTGCTCTTTTTTAATTCAATGCATAATATAACACCAACTGCTAGATTTAACACATCCATATTGAACTAATTAACCCATTGTTTGTTTGAATATATTTAAATATAAAAGTTAATGAATCTATTATATTTGGTAAAAATTTATGAAATATTCTATGTCTATAACAATTAAATTAACAAAAAAAATGTCATTACAAGTATAAAACATGTAATAACTATAAAAAGTAAGTGTATCGGGAAAAAATATGGATAAAACATATACTTTAAAATTCGCCACTAAAGTACATTCGTATATTTTTAAATATTTTAAATTACAGTATTGAACATTCTAAATTATTAACTCGTATTTATTACTTGTTTTCACATTCTCTATTTTTTTAATACTATCAAGACTTATTTTTAATGTAAATTTTAAATTTATTTTTAATACTAAATAATACAATTAACTTTTGTATATAGGTCGGTTCGAGTAAATGTAATTTTTTAAAATTAAAATTTGTTCTTTTGCCCTATTTTCTGAGATAGGTTCGCATACTCAAATGATTTCTAGATTTTAGTTTTATTATCTTACTATTAGTTCAATTTTCTATTTTTTAGTTTTTTTTTTTTTTTTGCACTATCTAATGAGAAGCGATTTTTAACAATTTTGTATCAATCAATAAATTGATTTAGAATTTCTTAAAAAAGGCTAAACTTTATTGAGAATAATAATTTATTTACTTTGCTTCATAATTCATACACTTAACCACAATTCAAAAACCTAAACAAATAACTTACAAAAATACCAATTTAAACTTTTAACTAGGGGAATAGTTTAGGCATAAATGAATAATTAAACAATTTAGATAAGAGGACTAAACTTAATAGGAGTGATTTTAGTAAAAGTAAATTCAAGATTTCATTATGAATTTGAATATCAAACTAAAAAAGTAAAATTCAATTAATTTCATTAAACACGATTAATAAAGGAAACAAAGGAACTAAAAAAGTAAGAATCAATTAAATTTAAACTTGGTTGATAAAGGAAATAAAGAAACAAAAAATGCAAGAATCAATTAAATTTATTAAAAATGATTAATAAAAGAATCTAAAAAAAAAATAATAGACATATAATATATAGAATAATATATGATAGTAATCACATGCAGCAGCCTTGGTTGGATGGTTGGACTTTGGGTGCTTGAGTGAGAGGTACCTGCACCCAAAAAAAAAAAAAAGTTGAGCAAAAAATTAAAATAAAAAAAAAAGCCGACGGGGCAGTTAGGTGGTGTTAGGGTCGCTTATGACCCACTTCTATTAGTAAGCAACTCGCTTGTTCATTGTGGGAGTCTTTCAAATCTCAAATATTGAACAGTATTCTCTTGTACAAAGCTTGACCGATGGGTTTGATGTGACAATTGATGTCCCCTTTTTTTTTTTAAATTGTCACAAGTATCCCCAAACAAGTGCTTAAGGCACCCATTTAGATTTTTTACGAAACGGATGCAATAGACACCCATTTGAATGTTTGATAAGAAATAGGGTTTGAATTCATGATCTTCTACTCAACTTAGTCTTTAAAAGTTTAGTAGTAATCAACCCAACTAAGTTGGGTTGGTTCTTTGAATTCGCATTTGAATTACCATTTTTGTCTTTATCTAACATTCATATTGTCAATTGTATCTATAAATACCATTGTTATCTTCATCTAACATTCATAATGTTAGTTATATACATAAATAGCATATTAACTCAAAACTAATAACTATTAGATGTGTAAATGGTCTAGGTCTGGGTTTGGACCCGAATATGGATAGGATCTATTATTTTTTTCCAAGTACAGGTAGAGGTGTAATTTTATTTATCCGGATAAATAATACTCAGTATATTTGTAGTTTGTTGTTTACATTTAAATCTTTGTATTTATATTTATGGTCTTAGTATTTAACTTACTATATTGATGTTTGCATGGTAAAAAAAAAAAAAAGTGCAATTTATATTGGTGATTGTAGAGGGTCCCTAAAGTTGATTCCTTTCTCTTGTGATTTTAAGTTTAAAAATTTTTATGAACTATTGTATTAATTTCCCCTTCAAAAGAAAAAAAAAAGGAATAAGAAAAAAGAGGAGGGCGCACTCTTGTGATCCTTTTATTTGTAATTTTTTTAAAAATTTTTAACCACTGTCTTGATCTTCTCCCAAATAAAAGAAAAAGGCGAAAGAGAGGAATAAGAGGAAGAGTATTGGACGGTGAAATCTGATACGTGATAATTTGCTATGATAGTCTATTATCAATTACAGCCTAACAAGTAAGGCGATTCTCTTTTTCTACTAGCTACCATTCTATTCTCTCTATTTACTAGCTACGACTCTATCTTTGCTTCAAACTACCTTCACTCTTTTTTATCCCTACTACCTTCACATTATATTCTTACAAGTAAGGTGATTCTCTTTGTTTACTAGCTACCACTCTGTTTACTAGCTGCCACTCTATCTTCACATCAAACTATCTTCACTATAGATTCTTAGTCTGATTTTTTATGATATCTGACTATATCTAATATTAAACTACTTTATGATATTCATTTTATTATCATTAACTATTTTTATCCGATATTAACCGTATCTAATATAATGTAGTTTTGCCTCATATAATTAAGATGAAGTTTTTAAATTGATGCTAGATAAATTCTTAGTTTTTTTTATTACACACAATTAGGGCATAATTTCCAATCTTAAAGCTATAACATTTTTTAACCCTCCCTTTCTAAATGCAATCATTAGGGTTCAAACCCCTAAGCATGGCACGGATAATACTTGCTCCCCTAACCATTGAAAAAATATCCATTTCTAACTATATAATAAAAAGAAGGAGAGTTACTGAAGCACTATTATTTTTTGACAAGTAGCAAATTAAACGAAGTGCATTTGAGCTCATTTATGTGTGATTGCCCTCTTATGTCAAAATTATAAATTTGTCAATATTCTTTAAAAAACTCTAATTATTCTCCTCTCTCTTCATTGATATATCTCTCCCCTTCTTTCATATGGTAAATTTCCATTTCCCTTTTCTAATATCTTTTCCCTCCTCCCTATTTCACCCTACTCGTAAAAAACAAAATAGGTTATGGCCTCCTTATTTTCTCTATCTATTCTTGTTGGAGGCTAAAAACAAGTTTTAAAGCTAGCGATGATTTAAAAATTGTTACAGTTGTTGATAATTTTAGAAGTTTAGTTTTTACACTAATAATGTAATCAAATGTTCTTTTTCATATTTTGTCAACAATGTATCTGTCTGGTTATTTGCACGACAATGATAACAACTAAATTTTCATTTTAGCCTCACAAGTAATTTAAAGCAATTAGTGGGGTTTGAAAGACAGTTTAATTTGTTACTATTGTATATTATTATTAGTTGGGGTGACTAATGAAAAATACCACCGAGCTAATTGTTTTTTAACTGAATGGTTTTGTCATTTTAATATGCTAGGATCTCAAAATGTTTTGTGATTTTAAATCTAATTAAATTTTTGAGAGAGTCTAGCACAACCAAACCTTTGCAGGGTATCTAATATTAAACTACGATGTTTAATGAAACGGTATAAAATTATAAGGTATCTTTTAAGGCGGATTTGACCCAATACAGCTCAACCATTTAATACAATGGCTCCGTTTGAAGATGATTATTTGGAGTGTTTTTTGAAAATTATTTGAAAAAATTATTTAGATTATTTTTTGTTGACTTTTTGGAAAATATAAAAAAGGTGTTTGATGTGAAATTTTTTTTGATGTGACATAATGGTGGTTTGAAAGAAGCGGACGTCCGTTTTGTCGGCCGCAACGTCGTCCAACCTCAAAATCTACTAAAAATGAATCTTATTTTGTTACTCACGATTTTTTTAGTTTTTCTAAATAATTTTTGAACATAAATATACTTGTTTTTTTGAATAATTATAAAAAAATTTCTAAAGTTCATTTGAAATTTCAAATAAAAATTTGGTAGAAAAAGTTTGACAAAAAATTTTTTTATACTTTTTTGACCAAAAAATTTTTCATCACGAACACAATTGTAAAAAATTTGTCTCAAAAATCTCCAAAAAAATTGTATCCAAACACAGCCGTTATTTTTAGAGATTACTGCACGAGGCAGGTGAGAAACACGTGGCGACAAGGAGCACGGTAATGTAGGGCTAAGGACAGGCCACGTAATCTCCCGCCCTTTCACAACGACCCAATGTCAAGAAAACCCGGCCTCCAAACGTCTGTACAGCAGAACCATTGGGATACGATCGTCAATTCACAATACCAAGAGTCCTCGCTCTGTTGTTGTCTGAAAGGTCGGCCGTTAAAACTTCTAACCCCCAAATTCAATTCAACTTCCACCGTCACCACTCACTCAGCAAAAGCAAACACCACCATTTCGAAGTCCGTGCTCCGCGGTCTGCGTAAATTCCCCAAAATGGCCCCACAGACCAGAAGAACGTCGTTCCCGAAAGTCGTGATCGGGCGAGATACCGACTCCGAAGAAAGTTCGTCGGACGAAGAAGAAATTGACGAGGAAGACGACGTCGTAGAAGAGGATGAAGTAGTTAAACCAGCAGAAAATGAGGAGGAGGAGGAGGAAGAGAAGTCCCTTGCTAAGATGAAGAAAGCGCCTATTACTATTAGTCTGAAGAAAGTCTGTAAGGTAGGCTTCCTTCCTTAACTTCACTGTATTTTATTTTGTTTTTTTTTTTGAAAATTTCTGTTGAATTTTTTTGTGAGTGATTTTACATTTTTTTAAAATTAGGTTTGCAAAAGAACTGGTCATGAAGCAGGGTTTAAAGGCGCTACCTACATTGATTGTCCCATGAAGCCCTGTTTTCTTTGCAAAATGCCTGGTAAAGTTCTTATTTTTCTGTTTCACTTTTCAAATTCAAATCTATAAAATTACAAAAAAGGAGTTTTTTTTTTTTTGGTTTACTTTGTTATTTTTTCTTTTCATGTTTGCTAGCTAGATTCTAGAGAGCTTTATCATGACGAGAGTGAATAAGGCTAATTTGCATTTCAGACTATTAATGGTTGTTTAGTGATAGCTAGTTTTTTCACAATGCTTTTTGGGGGTGTTGAAGGGCACACGACGATGAATTGTCCTCACAGAGTTGCTACTGAGTATGGGGTTGTCCCAGCACCTCGTAGAAACAAGCATAACTCATTGGATTATGTGTTTGAACGGCAGCTCAGGCCTCAAATTCCCAAAGTAATATTTCTTTTACTTTCTGTTCTTGAAGGCACCACTTGTATGGTGGGCATGCCTTTATTGCTCAATAAAGTCAATGTTTTCGTTCCACTATGATTGAAATTTCGTTTCGGTTTCGATGTTTGCTTGCATGATAAAATAGCATGATATTTCAGTACATGTTATTAACTCATGATGCCACAACTTTATTTTTGAATTTTTCTTTCCGGCTCTATGATCAATAGAGTTATACTAGCTGTGTTCTGCTTGAATTTCAGTGTATTTTCTGGATGATTTCATGTTTTTCCTTTCCTTGGATGCTTAAAAGTTGTCGATTGCAGACTTTCAATTTGCTGAATGAATTATGAGGCAGGTGTGTTTATCAGTTACTCATTTTGTATATCCACGGTTTTGGCAACAGATGAAACCAGAATTCGTGATTCCAGATCAAGTAAGCTGTGCAGTTATAAGATACCATAGTAGAAGAGTTACGTGCTTGGAGTTCCATCCTACAAATAATAACATTCTCCTATCTGGTGATAAGGTCAGTGGTAGTTATGATACTTCTCTTAGCTGTGGTTCACTGTTACTCTCTTAAGGTTCAGTTAGTGATGCATTTCATCCTTCTCTTCTATAGAAAGGACAACTTGGAGTTTGGGATTTTGGCAAGGTATATGAGAAGACTGTTTACAGTGACATCCATGATTGTATACTGAACAACATGAAGTGAGTATTGCTTTAACCAGTTCTTTATCAGTTTGTTTACTTATCCATGCGAACTGCTCAAGCAAATGCCTTATCCGGAAATTTCAATTTGTCATTGGAATGTTTGGTTGTTATGATTTATGTAGGTTGAATCCAACAAATGATGGAACAATATATAGTGGATCTTCTGATGGAACAGCTAGTTGCACTGATCTGGAGACTGGAATTTCATTTTCATTGATGAACCTCAATCCTAATGGGTGGCAGGTTGTTTTGAATTTATAATTTATAAAAAGAAACACATTTGTTCAACTTTTGACCTGCATTAGTTCTTCAAATTCCCTAGAATGCTACTGGACCAGCCTCAACTTCGTTTTTTTTCTTCTTATATCACTTGCCATTGTTGTTATTAATATCATTGCTCAATTTTGGCTTATTTGAACATCATAGTGCTTATATTTTTGTTTTATCAGGAAGGATGTTCTTTTTTAGAAACTGTTTTACAACTGCATATATGTTTTCATGATTATGCATGGAATCTTATAGTTCGCTGAAGTTGGATATAAACTTTTGAAGTTAGTTATGCTATAAATTATGGGGTTTGTCTATTTTATATGGCAAATTGTAGTTTTTTTAGCATTCTGCCAACTACACTTTTGAGGTAAGGCTTTTGTTGATTTGGTTGTCACATTTAGAATGTTTAAACACATTGCCTTGTGCCCAACTTGCTTCTTAATCTGAGGGAACTGCTGTCCTATATGAAACAAAGTTACTTGATTTTTAGAGGTGAGAAGGACATTCGTTTGTGAATCCATTGCTGGTGCAGTTGCTAAATATAGCAAGTTATTTTTATTATTCTATATTTCTTTGGGTTTCTTGGGGAAGATTTTGATGGTTCTCTGTTAGGGTCCAAGCACATGGAGGATGCTTTATGGGCTGGATATAAACTCAGACAAAGGGATTGTTCTTGTTGCAGATAACTTTGGCTATCTTTATATGTATGTATAAGTTCCTTCTTCTACTTGCAGTTATAATTTTATTGTCTGGCAATGAAGTATAATGAAGCGTTTGATAACAAACTTCTGCTAGTTGTGACTGAGAAGAACTATTGTCAGTTGTCGAAATATCAAGCATGTATGTGAAAGATGTAATGAATTGTTATTATAGCCTTGCTCCAACACTTTATCCATCTTTTGTTCCCTTTGACACACATACTGGTTGTACCATCATGTTTGGATATTGTTTGTTTGTATGATTTGCATGTAAACAAGATTCTGCGTTGCCTAGAATAATTTTTTGTAATTAAAATTGCAGGGTTGATATGCGCTCCAACAGTGTGACAGGGGAGCCTATTCTCATTCATAAGAAAGGTAGCAAAGTTGTTGGTCTGCACTGTAATCCTGTTCAACCGGATCTTCTCTTGAGTTGTGGAAATGATCACTTTGTAAAGTTCTTTAACTTTTCATTCATTTTATGCTTCATTTAGGTGAAGTATTGCTTTGGGTTTGAACCATTTTTTCATCCTATTGCTGTTGAAAGATTGGCTTTGTTGACGTATGTAAACTGGAATTGGAAGTTGGATGATATTTTTATGATATATGAAGCTCTTGATTCTAGCATTCTTCTTTGTGAGTCGTTATGTTCTTTGTTGCTAAATGTTTCGGACCCCAGGCTCGTATATGGGACATGCGGCGGTTGGAGACTGGATCTTCTCTTCATGATCTACCACATAAACGAGTTGTTAACTCAGCATATTTTTCACCACTTAGTGGTAGTAAAATACTTACAACATCACAGGATAACCGACTTCGTGTATGGGATTCTATATTTGGCAACCTTGACTCCCCAAGTCGAGAAATTGTGCATAGTCATGATTTTAATCGACATCTGACAGCTTTTCGGGCTGAATGGGACCCAAAGGTTAGCTGCAATGATCATAGTTTTACGAAATTTATACGTACGTAAAGAAAAGTTTTAAATCTTTAGATGCTTTATGCAGGACCCATCGGAGTCTCTTGTTGTTATTGGGCGTTACATCAGTGAAAACTTTAATGGTGCTGCTTTGCATCCCATTGATTTTATAGACATCAGCACAGGGCAGTTAGTTGCTGAGATCATGGATCCAAACATTACAACTATCAGTCCTGTGAACAAGCTACATCCACGTGATGATATTTTGGCATCTGGTAGTTCAAGGTTGGGTATCTATGAACTCATTGTTTCCTTTTATGCGCTCATTTTTGTGTCTTTAAGATTTAAAAGGTATAGTTTTAAGTACATGCTTCCTGCTGTAATCTACACTAAGGTTCCCCCTTGTGTAGATAACAGACCTTTTCTTTTTGTGCCCCTTATGTGATTATTGTGCCTTGTAAAAAGGATGTTTGATGATTTTATCTCTTATTAGGAGGTGCAGGTACAAATGCCCCCAACCATGCATGAATATCCACTCGTGTACTTATTACCACCCTTTGATATTTGTCATTAATCCTTAATGTTAGCTGATGTTTATTCCTGGTCACCGGTAAGAAAGTATGAGTGCACGAAAACTGTGGTTCCTTGTTCTTGTTTTGAGATGTCCCCTTTGTAGGTTAGAAAAACTGGGTATGCCTTCTGTTTACTTTTGATTCTGTTTTAGTTATGTTGGTTTTTAGGTAGTAGCTTTTGGAGTCTTGTAGCTATGCAAAAAAGATCAGTAGACGTTATATACAGACTTCTAGAGTTCTTAATTTGTTTAGACATTTATTCTTTTTCAGTGTTACGGTTTGAGTATAATTGTATGTTTCATATTTGATCTGGCAGGTCTCTTTTCATCTGGAGACCAAAGGAGAAGTATGAAATCGAGAAGCCTAAAGATGAAAGGAAAATGGTTCTCTGTGGAAAGGCTGAGAAGAAGTCCAAAAGGCAATTTGGAGATGAAAGTGACAATGATTCTGATGATGATATAGTTAACGCAAGAGATAAGAATGTCAAGTCCAAGAAACCTTACAAGGAATCATCTTCAAAATCTAAATCAAAATCATTCAAGAAGCACTAGCTGGTTGGCAAATTCTGGAATGAACCTTCTAATTTTGGTGAAGGGTACAGAGAGAGAGAGAGAGAGAAGAAGGGAACCGCTGGCCCGCCGGGGGTGGGGTGGGGGAGCAACTAGTGTTGGTTTTTGTCTGCTAATCTTGTATAGGCTGAATTTTCTTCCTCGTGCTCTTCTTGCTAATTTAGTATCCGTTAGCCTCGAGCAGGGTGGAAAGTTCCACATTTGCTGTATTTTGCATCTCTTCTTGGCCTTGTGGGTAGGCAGTTTTTGTTTGGCTCTTGATAGTTTGCAAATCATGTGACTTTCAATTTGTAATTAATAGCTTTTATAATCGGCTTTATAGCGGTGGTAATGTGTGCTTTTAAAATTGGCGTCGGACAAGAAAATTGTTCGTGTTTCTTTTGTACTATTCATTCTGGCTTTCCAAACAATCATCTCTTGCAGTGTTATGTGACGTGTGTCGTATGGAGCAATCTTATCATCACTGCTCCATAACCGCTTGTCTGAAAATCATTAACTTGGTTTTCCCTTTTATTAATGGTAATCTGAAGGTCGTGGACCTAAAGATTGAGTTTTGTTTTGTTTCGTTTGTGTACTGGAAGTTGGAAATTCAATAAATATTTGAGTTCAGAATAATGCCGTCATAAATCCATAAATCTGTTAACACTGTAAAGGTTTATTATCAAGAGAGTTTTGAATGATTTTGTAGTGTTAAGATACATGCAAGTATTCGCCCGTAAAAATTCTTCATATAAAATGCAGCTTTTAGCAGCAATGTTGGAATTTCAATTGTTTCGCCATTCAGAATAAAAATAAAAAGAAGTGTCTGTTGTATCTGTTTGCGTGTGCTATTACCCCAATTTGGTTACTGCGCATGTTTACGGAATGCAATCTGCACCTGTAAGTACTCTCATTAGCCGTGTTTTGTAACAATAATTGGAGTTTTTAAGGGGAGGGCTAAAACTGGTCATAGTTTGACTATTATATTCTTTTCCCGGTGAGAGACCAGATCAGTAAAATAAGGGGGCACTAATTAAGACAGCCTGCAGGCATCAACAATATTTTTAACGAGTTTGATTTAATCCTGTCCATTTTTTAACATTACAAAAACAAGAACAGCTAAAAGCAAAACAACAGCATATTCTCCCCCTTAAAAAATATTTAAAAAAAAAACCCAAAAAAGAAAAGATAAAAAAAATCCCATATACTTCCTAACAGCAACGTAGTGGTCATGCACCTCTCCTTCTTTAACCTTTTGGGCAGTAAACAAGTCAAAATGTCTTCAAGGAATCAGTTTCTCATCTCTCATAACATCGATCCAGTAGAGTATTGAATCCAGAGTTTGAAACCTCAGTGTGAAGCCAAATCCATCAACTTTGTCTCGGGTTCCCAACATTTTCCTTGGCAGTCGAAACAAAATATCCAGGAATTCCCAATTGGCTAAATCATTTATCTCTGTTTGGACCAGCCCCTCTTGCATTACTATTTCTTTCCAAAGCCCTACTTTGTCAGCCATAGCTGTGGAGAACAGGAAATCTTGACGTAACATGGTATCAGAGCCCGCCAATCCAAATTTAACACCTATAGCTGGCCATATCTCCTTCCACGTGAAACACGATCCATTTATGGCATTGAAGGCTTGGCCATGAGGGGATTGTATTGGTTCGGCGGTTGCTGCCCAAATGTGCTGTTCAGCTACAAGCCTAGCATCCGAGGCGTCGATGCTCATTTCTTCCCAACGCTCTCTTGTCCCCCCAAACACAAATGGATGTTTCAGTTTCTTACAAATTGTTCCATAAACACATAAACTGCCAATTAAGTTGAACAAAGTTCTATGAGAACACCCAAAAATTAAACCGGGCCGATGAATCGACCATGCAATCTTTCCTTTAAGTCTCTCCTGAAGCAAGTCCTCGAGGACATAATAAAAGTTATGGCCAGTACTCGCTCTCGGACATTGCTCGTCGTAGTAACGAACTTCAGGTGCATCACATAGTTCTCTTAATGAGATGTAATGCTTTATCCCCGTCTGGAGAGAAACATGCTTCAACGCATAAGCTCTTGGGAGAATAGCATTCAAAACGTTAGACATCATTAACTTGTTTCCCTCACAACATTCTGGGCTATCCAGAGGAAATTGGCTTGCCCAGGTGACCCAAAATATATGTGTTACGTCGCCTAATGAAGAGAGCTTTTCTTGAGTTTCTGAAGGGTTTTGGAGGTCACATGAAATGAAATGGTAATTTGGATTTTGGATTGTTTTTTTTATCTGCGGTGCTCGAGCTATACCATACACCTTCCATTGGCACTTGGATGAAGAAAGAAGAAGTCTTCTAGCAAGCTCTTTTCCCACAAGCCCAGTGACTCCAAAGATGGCTGCTACACATTTTACAGGGGCACCTTCTGTTTTCTTGGATTCTTTGATAGCCATTTAGGTAAACGGTGGCCTTTGGTTCAGTACACACTACACATTCTAATGCACTTTATTTATATACTAAAGAGTATATGGCACTAATGATGGTTTCTTAACAACCTCATTAGAGGGTTCAATACCTAATTCAAATTGGTCATTAATCCCTCCTTACCTGTAGGAAGGGTTTCTTTCTAGAACGATTTCAGTCTTTCTCCTTACGTGTACATGAATAATTTAGTCACCCATTTGTTATCAGCTAGGCTAGGGTTGTTCTTAATTTGCTTCAGAAATGAATTAAGTAAAGGACAAGTTGGTTATAGGCTAGTTATTGCAATGAGAAAGCCTTGTTGGATGGCTCATAGGGAGGCAGATGGTGACACCAGCCGTTACCTTGTTGGCATTATTTTTCTATGGCATAGTGTTCGTTATTCTTTTCCATTTTTTTAAGGATACTTTTCATAGCTATGTACAGGGCATCATGATAGGGACAGAGTGACAATAATTTTGACAACAAATTTGTTTTACTCCCAATTCCACTCATACAATCACACAACAAGAGTATTGGCTTAATGAATTAAAAAATTGGAATAGTAGGCCAGTTTTTTGTTAATCTACTTATGTGGCAGTGGATGAATTGGTGGCACAACAATTTAGACGCCATCTTTTGTGATGCATCAAAATTGTTGAAAGCATAAGTAAAATAATCTTCACCTGAATCATGTGAATTGCTGCATCATGCACTCGCACATGTCAACATGTATGGTAGTTGTTAAAGCCATCTAATAATGAATGCTTGTTGATTTTGTTCACCCCAAATATGCGAGGTTTACTTATTTTTAAGTTAAAAGTTAGAGGATTTTAATTTAGGTTCGTGACTTGTAATTCTTTCTAAAGCAACTATAGTGTCTTTCTTTGGACTAAGATTATTTTTGCAAGATATCCTTGAATAAATGTGGTAATTCAATATTCTATAATATCATTAAATTAAATGAGCACTAAGAGATTAAAGTCATATTAAAGCCCATTTCCAATAGTTAAGTGGCTGCTCTTACCATCTGGAGTAGTTCGAGCGGTTATTTAATACACAACTCTAAACATATAACTACGTGCGAGATAATCTAGTCATCGATCACGGGATCATGATAATGTAGTTTGAAATAAAGGTGTAAGCCGAATACTTATGTGCGACAATGCTTCTCTCCCCGTTAATGCACAAATAAATACGTTTGCGGATGACGGAGGAAATCAGAATACAGACTACACAGGTAGACAAGTTTGTAATATTATTCTATTGATGGCCATAGTGTCGTACTAATAGTTATGGGGACAGTTGCATGTACAATAATTTTGAGGGTTAATAACACTTTGTCCCCCTAAAGTTATATAAGAGTCACACTTTGCTCCCCTAACCTTTAAATATATGCATATTGCTCCCCAACTTAGTAAGTGAGAGAAAATTTAGTTAAAATAAATAGTCAAATGATACAAATACCCTTGACTTGGTAGAGAGAAAAATTTTAGGAAAAAAATAGCTAACAAAAAATATGATTATGATACCATAAAAAATTATATTTTTTTTATTGTTAAAGAGGATTTTTACAAATTTTTTACTAAATAAAAATTGCAATGTCGTGAATGCAAAGCTGAAATTGAAACTTTTGATTTTTTTTCTTGATTTAAGACAAATTCTTAATTTACAAAAAAAATCTCAATTTTAACTTTGCCTTCATAACAGTGCAATCTTTATTTGGTAAGAAATTAGTAAAGGTCCTCTCCAATAGTAAAAGAAGTATAATCTTGTATGATATCATTGTCACATTTCTTGTTAACTATTTTTCATATTTAATTAATCTAAAATTCAGTAGTTTACTTTATTGGAAAGTTTTTCATAAATATTTTTATAAAATATTGTAACACCTGAGTTTTATTTCTTGAAATTTTCCTCTTTGCCTAGTCAAGGGTATTTATGTCATTTGATTATTTATTTTAACCAAATTTTCTCTCACCTAATTGATTGCGGGGGCAAAATACATATATTTAAAGGTTAGGGGGCAAAGTGTTATTAACTCATAATTTAATTTACACGGTTTCAATGAAACTTGCACTTGAAGGACAAAGGATGCACGATTACAAGTTGTTACAATTATATCTGGGCTTTTAGGATGTTACCCATAAGAAAGATTCCTCGCTTTTGGTTCCAGTATAGACATGGAATCACGTAATTGTTCGACAATTAAAGGCTAGACAAGTAGACATATTAATTTATGCATCGACAGAAGAGATAAAAAAATTTCCCTCTTGCATGCGGGTAAGTACTTCAAACTGGAACACTTACCATCCACAGAAAAATTGTTTTTGATGCCAAAGTAGCAAGTGATTGGTCGTGGTTCGATGAGGTCCAAGACATAAGAAAATATCATTAGAAATTTTGTAAGAATCCACCCGATGACTGAACACTTTATTATTCAATCTAGCCGGTTTCCTATGGTTCTTGAACTACAGACCTATTCTTGCAGATAGATCGAATCAATCTACGCGGTCTTATTTTTTATTCCTTGTCATAAAATAACTCAGCACATATTAAAAGTTATGGATGACGAATCTATGAATTCTTCCACCAAGAAAGACTTGCAAAGAGTTCAAGCGCCACGGTGTTAGTTGCACTTTGACCATCTATATTAGTCCTTGTATAATTATCATACAGCTGGTTCCTCATTACAAATTGAAGTGGTAATTTACGTTAATAAAAGGCAACAAAATTATGAGTTCACACATATGTCCTAACTGTAAAAGTTCAAAAGTATGTATGTCGAACGAAAAAAAATTTCACATGGATGCGATATTTCACGGTGGAGTATACTCACAAAATTTTATGTAAATCTTGAATATCTGTAGTTGATGCAATTTACATTTTGCGACACTTTATACTGTTTAGTCGTTGCTTGTCTGTCACGGAAAATGTTTTCATGCTGTGCTGTGACGTGACATCTTTTTCTTTCCTCTACTCTTCAAAGCCGAAATCATATTATTCCCACGAATCATAGTGAACCACCAAATGATCTGGGTAACAATTGAAGTACGTTGCGTCTTTTACTCATATGGAGATTTATTAAACAATCAGAGGAACTTCACTGCTCACTCTTAATCAACAAGCATTCATATTCAGTAGTCTGAAGAATGCTGGGATTCAATCGACTGGTTCTAATAATTTTGCTTTATAAATATTCATGGATAGGACATGGCACATTCTCAACCATTGATCTAATGAATGTCCAGTGCATACTCACCATCAACTTGTCCATGTTGCACGCTAAATCTAGTTTTATTTGTGGGATCAAGTCACATGAGGTCAAACATTATCACGTATCAGCGAAATTAGGCCTTGAAAAATATAAATTTAATTGTTAAGTCATACAAACATATGTGACCAGCTCATATAGCAATAAAATCATGGCAGCCAGAGTAGTATATAAATTTGAACTAGTTTCTGAAATCTCCAAAATTCTTATTTCTCCATGTCTTATTTCACCCGGGAGATAATCGAATCAATAGTCCATATTTAATCTCCCTCAGATGAGCCCAAAAATTACAATCCAGAATTAGGAAATCAACAAAGATTTACATTGCATTTTGGAGGGTAGCCAAGACTCCAAATGATTGCTCTCCTGACCTGGCTGTGGTAGGATCTAGCAATGAAAGGCCAAATAAGATTATTTTACTTGCGAATAAATTTAATATTCGAATAAAGTTTGTCACTAGGAAGCACGTTAACATCTTTGGTGGAGGGACTTACCGGCTGGAGTTTTGTGAAAGAAGAAGCAAGAAGCAATTACAGCGTAGGACAGACAAAGAACCGCTCCTTTTATGTAATGTGAATTTCCATCCTGCACAGACAAGTACGTTTATGCGCCAATGATTCGCTTTGCCTATTAGGGTCGGTCTCCTATCTCCATCCATTTATAGAATTAAGGGGGGGGGGGGGGGGGGGATCTGATCTAAAAAAAGCAATCAATATTGAGATCCCTCCATAAATTCAGATAGCCTTAATTGTCCAAGGTACTACGATATGAAATATATATGTAGCAAATTCATAAGAGACGCGACCAGTTTGCAAAATGTGGTTAACAGGGCACCATGACTTGAATAAATCTAATTTGGCGTTAATATGAACTAGCAAACTCTAGCAAACGCCACCTTACCTAAAGTCACTTAGAAAATACTTACCTAAACCGGGTCTATGGATGGGGCCGTATACCCTATGATCCACTCGTAGACCTGGTGGTCCAGAAGCAGCCAGTCCACCCATGGCCCACTTAATTGATGAGATAGCTGCTTCTGGATCACAATGTCCATGGGTGGGGTAAGTATTTTTTACTTACCTAAAGCCTTTTATTATCCATCTGTGGCCCACTTAATTGACAATATGGTTGCTTCTGGATCACAGTGTTCATGGGTGGGGTAAATATTTTCCACTTACCTAAAGCCTCTTATTGCATGATTAGCAAATATAAAAATGAGAACGTTAGATGGATTAATTAGATTACCTGCAAAGTGAAAGCTGTGAGGATGATTGAGAAACCAAGACAAGAAGTTTCAAGAAGGCTGAAATCGAGATCCATTGGGATTCCCATTATCCATGCCATTACAACGCAGATTGGAACCTGGAGGAATAGCATACAGAATTGTAGTTATAAGCTCATAAAATTAAAAACTAAAATTAAACCAAGAATCGCTTTGTAATGATCAAGCACGTAAACAAATTTTCTACCATCAAATATGAAAAAGTACTTTCAAATATCGCTTTTGATTTATGTCCCCGTAAAATTTCCTATTTCTTACCACAAACATTGAAATTTGAGTAGCAGATCCCAAGGCAACACCCAAAGATATATCCTGCAAGCCGACAAAATATAAACAGATACGATAAACATATTTTTCGGCATAAATCAACAAAGCAGAACTGTAAACGAGCTACTATATTTTACCAGCTTGTTTTTAAAAGCAAATATGACTGATCCGGCATGTTCTGCCGCATTCCCGACAATTGGAAGCAAAATTAAGCTTATGAAGCTTACAGAAATTTTCCAAGAATCTGATGCAGCCTGATTGAGAGAAAGAATATCATGACTAAATTATCCTTTAAGAAACGGGGTAACGAGAAAATAAATAAATTAAGCTTTCGTTTTTGAATGTGACATGATTATGGTTCGTTGCAAATTGTGCGGATTATATGTACCTCAATAGTACCCACAACGTACTCGGACAGAACAGCAATACTTATGGTCATCGTGATTAACCAAATAAATGCACTCCAAAAACCTGTCACTGCCTCATTTTCAGACATTTCATCTTCAGTTTCCTGGAAATGTTACAGGATTAATGGATTACGAGTCAGCTTCTGAAGTGATGCCGATTAAATACATTGCTAAGACTAATTATGATCAAGGTTAATAATGCCTTGTCAATGACTTCTTTTTTGAGACATTTCTAAAACCATTTATTTTGTGATGAGTGATGACTTCTTGTAGAACATTTCCAACAATCATGAAACTTGAACTCATGCCATAGATGTGTAAATTAAACATTTCCAGCAAATAATTCTCATCGCATATAAAAGAAAGGCCATCATATTTATGTATAACATTAGTAGACTAGCAGTAGTTATCATATTAATTTACCTCTTCAGATTCAAAAAACTGTTTGTGGGTTCCCAATTGAAAGAAGAGGTAAGCAAAATATGCCACAAGCATACAAATGCTGCTTGTTCTCGACAACCAAAGAACTGAGTGGTCCATCTGATCGAGTGGTTCTATTGAACTTCCAAACATTAGAGGAAGCAAATGGCAAAGCAGTCCAAGCAACAAAAGAAGTGAGTTCACATCAGCCTGCTTCTGCAAATGCCAAATTAATCCTGTCATTTAGTAATTTAAATACAAAAGAACAAGGATATGATGACTTCATATTGGGAGAATAATTAAGTAAACAGACCATCTGCCCACAAACAACTTGATCATGATTAAACCGTAATTTCCAAAATAATGCTCTTAATATCCAAAACAATACTCTTAGATTATTATTGGATACTATAATTTATTCTTAACTAGATGTTATTCTAACAACATAAACGGTTTTGTGGATGTGGAACGATTAATAATTTAGTTTGTGTACAACAATAGTATCTTATCTTACCCTATCAAATGTTTGTTCCATCTTAAGATTGACCAAGCCTCCACAGAAAAGAGAGGATCCCAAAACAAGAAGAAGATTTGAAAGTATGGATCCCAAAAGAGAATACTTCAAAACATGAATTTTCCTTTGCTGAAGAGCAAATAATGCTATTATAAGTTCTGTTGCGTTGCCACATGTTGCATTCAGCAGACCTCCCACTGCATGCATGCAATCATATACCCATGTCAAGTGCTATTGATCTTAATATCATCTTTAAAAAAAAAAAAAGATGGAAAAAACAGAAGTACAGATTAAATTAAATTAGAAAACTGTTCCTTTTATCATTAAAGGTTATAGAGACAGCATACCTGTTGGACCAGTGTAGTACGCTATTTGTCTTTCGAATTAACGTTGTTGATTTAGGGGCAAAAAAAAAAAAAAAAAAAACGGAAGAATTTGGTCAGCTGAAAGTCAAAGCCCTTGTACTTCTAGCACCAAGTACAAAGACAGAAAATGAACTTACTCAGTTAGGAAGCTAACACGTTCTGCAAGTGGGGCCAGGCCTAGCAAACTCAAAGCAAATATCCAAGGCTGCTTGTTAAGAAAGGTCAAAAAATATATATAATAAATTAATCATCCATAATATCACCGTCGAGAAAAATATACAAGTTGTTTAACAAATTCGTCATTTTTTTCTGACGGTTACAATTTTTCTTGCTACCAATTTCGAACAATTTTCATACATTTGCTTCTAATGCAGTAGTGGTGTAGGTGTAGTTGCAATTAAAGATCAAATTGGAAAAAAGACAGATATGTAATTTTGTTAGAGAAGTACCAAAGTTATAAATATGATAAAAATGTGGAGATGGCTTCAATAATATATGGCATATCACATTCACTTACTCTTGCAAAATCATAGCACTGAGCCACGATGGCAAAAGGGATAGCTGGAATGAGGACACAGAGCTTGGTACCAAGAAGGATCAGTCGCAGATTCCCCAAGAATTGTCTGAAAATACCTACTCGAGCCCTTTCTTGATTCGATTTGTTCCCCAGAAAAGAAGTCGATAAAACAACATGTGGCTTCTCATCACTGCCGCTGCGTATCTCTTTTATTATACGATCTCCATTCTCCATATCCCGGTTCTCAACTTGCATTGAGCCCATATTGCCTTCACTCAATTTGATCAGTCCCACAAAATTTTTAGTGCCGCTTGTTTTAGTTTTTCACCAACAGTACTACTATTGCCACAACTGGAATCAATCGTTTTCGGTGGAAAAACGTAGCAAACCACTTTTTTTTGCCTCTTTATTTATATCTGAGGATTCGGTAATATTTATCATTAATGGATTTCAGAAAGGACAAGATTGGGGTTTGATGAAGGAAGCTTCCTGGAATTTGCCCACAATTTTCGTTTCTTTAGATTGCATGGCTTACACGTAGCGGGACTTCCTGTGTCGCGGATCGATTCGCTGCGATGTTGAGGCAGTCTAGAGTTCTTGAAGTTGAAATCAAGATCGTTGATCATATGGAAAACACAATGAAGTATTGATCAATAGTTTGAATATCAAACTTTAGAAATTAAAATTCTACTGTATTACAAAATTAGCCGAAGGTGATATGACTCGTACTGAGCACTTTTAGGCTTTTTTGTGCAGTATAGTTTTGCCACCTCAATATGCATGTTGCTGATCAAATTGATCATAATTGGAATTGCCATCCGAACATTAACAATATTGCATTTTAGCATCTTTCCTTCAATAAGCTCTCTAAACCCTGCTGTTATTTAGGTTTTGTTAATTAGATTAGATATACTGGAATCGTATAATATAATTCGGGCATGGTAATATATTTGAATTAGGGAAGCAATGGAGTTATCAAAAACGTTGAGTTGTTAATCGAATTGTGAAATTTTGTAGAAATGCTAAGTTTTTGGCATAATATTTATGTAAGCCTAAATATGAGTTATGGACTTTGTTGGACCTACTGTAATGCTCAAAATTGGGTATTAGTGCGTAACAGAAAGTAGACATTCACCTATAATTCATGGAAAGAATGCCACTGCCTGTAATAAATGTTACCGTAGATTTATTTTCGGGTATTTAAGCAAAACATCCACCTTAATGTTTATCATTTTCAGATCTATGCATGGTTCTTGAATTAACAAATTGATCCAGGAATATGAAAATATTAGGCTCTAGGCCAAGATTAGCTCAAGGTTCGAGAGCGGCGTGTTGGGGGTAATTTTGGTCAGCTGCAATAAACAGAATGAGTTGTTAGCTGCTTAGGAGGGTGTAATCAAGTTGAGTTGAATTCAAATAGCATTCTATTCGAGCTTAATCTGAGTAAATATTGAACAGTTCAAACTGGTCGAGTTTCTAAGGTCTAACTCTATTCAAGTCATAATATTCCTAGCATACTTGAGCGAGTAAGCTCGAATTCAGACTTGGTAGTGCTCAGACTCGAGTTATGCAGAAATAAAATCAGTAGTAACACCTCCTCTATATTAAACTGTCAATATACAAACATTAGCTCAAGGGCTCCATTCCGAGGGACCAGATGCCAATGTGCCACAAATCTGTAACTTCTTCTTTCATCTGCAATTTCTAGTTTTAGAAACACTACGTAATTGAGTACTTGTTGTGATTGGTTAATAACGAACCTAACCTAAGCGAACATATTGGAACTCAAGGAAACCATCAAGAACGACTGCATGCATATAGGGACCAAGCAGCAATTATTCGTACTTCAAAACCTTGAGAAGCTTCCCAGAATTTTCAAGTCCACAGTCAGGACAAGCACCACAAACTTCTGTTAGGCGAAATTTCCTCCATAAGCTTCTTCTCCGACATCAATCAGAGGCCAGATTTTGCCCAAGAAATCGGTCACCTCCTGTAACGATTGCTTGGAACAGAAGTTAGCGAACGGATAGGCTTGAGTATAATCACTCAACCCGTCAAATGTTGCACACAATAATGTTGCAGTTTGATCAGTTGTATTGCAGACTAGACCTGTCTACATTTATTTTTTCTTTTAGTTTAATAATGTTTGTGAGGTACTTTCATTTACATTATGCCTTTAAATTTATTTGACCGTATAAAAACAAAAAAGAACTAACCGACCAAATTAGGAGAGAGGCTGATGAAAACTGATAAAGCAGGTTGCATGTCATCGTATATGCAACCAAAATAGCTATTAACTTTGCCTTGTTAGTATTAGTAGTAGCGCTATTTCCTCCTGCTATCGGAACTTGACTGTAGTTAAAGCGGTTCTCTCGTGATTCAGAGAAATTTTATTCATTGTTTTCAAATTATTATTATTTTTTGTCCGTGGGTCGTATATGGGCCGAAATAGTAATTATACTCAGGCCGAACTCATACCTAGTCCATAGAAGGTTAAAAGTGGTGGGAGCCCACCAGTCATATCTGTCAGTTGGATTTCGTTATGATGTTGGCCCGGTATCATCATCACATCATTGGATTGATCGGACCATGGGCTTGACAATCTTTTCCCTAGAAGGAATCGTGGGTTGGAATCTATCCCCGTTCACACTTGCATTATAGAATTTCAGAAGCCATGTAGTTAAGCCCAAAGCGATCTAGGGACATGATTGCGGCCCAATAGTATATACAGTTCGTAAGACTTGCATAGGCCGGCGGGGCTTCAATCCGGTGATGCAAATAGGCTGGAAGTACTTCAATTTAAGGTGAAGGCAAGACTACTGGTGCATTTTCAACACTTAAAATTGTCTATCAATGCATTTTCAATTGCTTCTTACTGATCGACCGTTTACTAATTATAGATTGCTAATAGCAGAACTTGAATCTGAACTCCTATCAAACAAGGTAGATGGAGCTTACCTACCACGTGAATCTTGGCACTTCATAAGAGCATCCACAATGGAGCATAACGAAGGATATAACCTCCATAACACTCATATATTAAACTTACTACCATTGTGAGAATTTCATCCAAATTGTACGCATCATATTCACTACACGCATAATGAAAGTAGAAGAGGTGAAGAGTGGGTCCTCCCACTCTATTATTTATCCAATTTCATTTATTTCTCCTACTATATTTATTTTCTTCAATCTCCTACTCCTATCACTTCTTCTATTTTACTGCATCAGTTTCTCCAACTCCACCTTATTTTCTTCAATCTCTTATCCAATCTTCTAAAGTTCCAATATTTTTTCATTATGGATGAGGATTTTAATAGTTCTAAAAAAATTTATAGAAAATTCATCCTCTACACAAAATCAAAACCACCAAAATTACCCAAATTATTTTTGAGGTTTAGGAAAAAAATATATTATTGAAAGCAAAAATTAATAATAATATTTTTTAAAAAATAAAAAAATTAGAAAGTGTGTACTTCAATTAAAGCCCATAAATTATTTTCCACAAATAATGAAATTATTTTTAACAAAATTTTATTTATTTATGGGATATATATTGTGAATTATTAAAGTAAATATGTAATTGTGGGTCCATATTATTATACTGTACATGGTATAATCCATTTATGACTAATGGTATAATGGAAGTGGGTTTAATAGATTTATGACATGGCATATGGATTACACTCTAAAGAGTATAATCCATTATGGATGCCCTAAGGTAGATGAATCTTACCATCCGAATCCGAGTCAATTCTAATTGGCATCAATTATCTCTATATTCATATATAACATTTGTTTTTGATTACCAAATACCAATATTCTTACGTTACTTTCAGACCGGGGATTGGAGTGGAACCTAATCTATTTGTTATTTGAAAAACTCGTAAGAAGATTTAAAATCTAAAATTTACGTACTGAATAGTTAAAATCAATGAAAACTTCAATCAAATTATATACTAGTATTATTTTAAATTCATTCATTTAAATCTTTCTTTAATCAAAATATATCCATTAAAAGTTCTGTGGCACAGTGAATCAAATGAACAGCAATCGCTTTCCCGAGGTTCGCACTTCAATGCATTTAAGTGGCGTTCTTCCTCCTCTGCTCCCTCCATTTGGCAAAAGCACATGTTACCATCCAACTTTCACCCCCACTACTCTCCACCAACCTCAATTTCCCCACCGCAATTGTAGCAAAAGTTTACACCTACACATTATTACCAGAAAGACACCATCATACTTTTCTTAATTACCAGCAGCAGCAGCATCTCCTTTCTTTGTTGACATCACCATAGCCATCAATGCTCGAAATAGTCAAACCCAAAATTGCACCCATTAACCCGTTTTGTCATCAGCTTCCGTTTAGCCAATTCATGGCTAGTTCTTCTCCCAAACCCAAATCCTAAATTCAGCTCAACCTTCACCTATACTAATGGTTTCAACAATTCACACAATCCAAAACCATCACCTCCACCAACCCCCTTTTAATCATCGATCTTTCAACGGTATCGTTCCGAATATTTCAGCATTCACCGCTCATGGTAACCCACAACCAAGACCACCCCAATTGTCTAATCGTTGGCAATTACTGCCACGACGTTCTCATCAAAGACGATGCCGTATTAGCTGAATCCCTTGGCGGCGCCGTCTCCTTCATCTCCTCCGTCTTCGACGGCCTCTCCGTCCCTTGCCATTACGTGGCTAAAGTGGGCTACGACTTCGCTTACCCGGTCAGTCATCAACCCCTTTCAATCCCTTCTTCCAAGACTACTCTTTTCCACGCCCATTTCTCCTCTGAAATCAAACTCCAGGATCGGGTTCTCAAACGGGTCTGTGCATGTGACCCGATTTTCCCAGAGGACATCTCGTTAAACTCCAAATTCGATTTCGGGATGGCCGTCGGAGTTGCCGGAGAAATTTTGCCAGAAACTTTGGAGAAAATGATGGAGCTATGTAGCTTAGTCGTCGTGGATATTCAAGCTTTGATTCGGGTTTTTGACGAGGTTGATGGAACAGTTAGGCTAGTTGCATTGAGAGAAACGGAGTTTTTCCGATTATTGCCGAGAATCGGGGTCTTAAAGGCGTCGGCAGAGGAGGCTCCGTACGTGGATGTGGAGGAGGCTAGGAAATGGTGTTGTGTGTTGGTGACTAATGGGAAAGATGGATGCACTGTATATTGGAAGGATGGGGAGCTGCGGATTGCGCCTTTTCCTACGGTTCAAGTTGATCCGACGGGTGCTGGTGATAGCTATTTAGGAGGGTTCGTAGCTGGGCTCATTCATGGTTTGGCTGTCCCTGATGCTGCATTATTGGGGAACTTTTTTGGGTCACTGACTGTTGGGCAGATTGGGCTTCCAAAATTTGATTCGAGGTTGTTGCAGGTTGGTTCTGTTCCTGAAACTCAATTCTATTGCTTGGGAATTTTGTAAATTGTGATGTAATTTATCTAAGTATTCACCAGTTTGTGCTATCTGTTTTATTGTAGTACTTGGCTATTTTTGATAAGATGAAGGATAGTTTAGTTCATGGTGAAGCTATACTTGAATTGAGGTTTTTAATTTACTTCCTGTAAGAAGAAAGCAGTAGACTCTGTCCCTCCTTTGAATGCTTGATTATTGTGGTGATGATGTGGTAAAATGAGCCTATGGGTTCTTATTTAATTGTACTGGAGTTTTTCTATCTGCCGGTACCACCATTAGATAAGCTACAACCAGAATCAAAGAGTGCATTTTTTTTTTGCGCGAGTAGAGATCTAGGAGATTTTTGCTGAAGTTGTATATCAGTGTCTTACGGATGCTTACATCTTAAAGCATTAAGATGGCAACAGGAATGTGACCTCTGTTTCCATTGCCAAATAGCTGGCATTCGGTAGTGTAGAGTGAAGTTTGAGTTAATTTTCATTGTTTTGCTGAATTCTGCACCTTTTAATCTAGGATAGAAAGGTCTACTCATTCAAATCAACCTTGCTTCTCCCTGAGCTCTTTAGTGTGAGAACTTCTTCTCTCTGTACGAGGAGATGAAGTTTGTTTGCTTGTTTACATATTTGACTTCTTCAAATGATAACTAATTCAGGCTTTGGATATTTATCCAGAGCATTGTTACTTGCAGTTGAATGAACTTTCCAGTCGCTTTCTTTTGTTTAAGATAATAATGGATTTTACATTAGCTTTCTTAATTGTGATGGTTTGCAGTTTCATCATCAAAATAGTATAGTATTGCACAGAAAATGCATGTCTATTTTTCATGCAGAACATCTTCTGTAACAGGTGAAGGGAATGCTTCCATTACAAGCTATACACTTTCTTGCTAATATTTTCTATGGAAACAAATGTGTGACTACAAGGCTACTTTCCCTTCGTATCGTGGCAATCTATTCTTCGTTATAACTTTGACTTGATTGAAGCTTATGAACCTTCCTTTTTGGCTAGACACCTCAACCATGCTAGATATAGGGTTCAGATATATTCTCTGAATCACCAATAGTCTTCTAAGGTCAAAGAATTCATTAATTTGATTTTTACATTTCCTTGCCCATGGTATTATTTAGTGCTTTCATTTTCACGCTGAAAGAAGAACTTGCAGGTTTAGCCATTGAGGCCTATCTTTCGGTATATTACTGCATATAGCTTTTGAATTGAACTTTTAATGCTTCTGATTCTGTAACATTTAAACATGTTACTCTATTTGCATGCCCAAATGATTTAGAATGCAAACATTCTAAGTTACACAAATTTTTGTTGTTTACATTTGCAAAAAGTTATCTTTTGGTGGCTTCCTTATTGTTTCATATGAAAAATTATTTCCTCAGCAGGTCTTTTGGGAATTTCTGATGGTTTATACCACTTTCTCATTGAGGATATTCAAACTCACTGCATCTCATTTAAGGCTGTAATTTGTTCATTAGCCCTTCTTTATCCTTGCAGAGAATCAAGGATGAGGTGGAGAGAAGAAGGTTGCAGTGTGTTGGCTGCCACAAGAGGCAGTATGATGGATTGAAGTTTGTAAAGCCACTAGATCATGAACAGTTCCATACCGTACTTGGTGCAGCCAAATTAATTTCCGCTAACACCATGGATGAAAGTAGTTGGGGCTTGCCTGGTTCTCCTGTAGCAGTAGGGCAACAAAGCCACCAGCACTCCAATGGTCAGCAGAAAGTGTTAGTTAACAGTGTTTATGAAGAACCAATTAAGTCTGCTGAAAGCTGACCATGATAAAATTGTGATGTTCTTTGCTTCGAGGTTTAACCCTCTTTACGTAACAGATGTTTCCTGCTAATTTTGTTGGGGAATGTTTATCACGAATAAACTTGTGTCAAGTATGAACTTTTGTAGTCAATTCTAGCTGGTCTCCCACCAGAATAATAACGTGGAGCGAGGAATACATGATCATGCTTATTAGTTATTTTTCAGTGTCCCTGTATTGTACTGTTCCTTCAATCTTTACTTTTAGCCTCTTGTGCCTCCTTCAAAGATTATTGACAACTCTAAGTAATCAATCAAAGATTAAGATGGCAATTACTGGAAATGGGGTGAGGCATCCCATTACGTGATGCAAGATAATGGTGGGGATAAACAACCGTGAAGAATAAAAAGATCCCAAAAACACTGCGTAAACTTGCCAAAACTACAGCTGGAGTACAAATGAAAATTGATGAAAATAAGATCGACAAAAAGGTAATGCAAGCAACAGCATATTCGATACTTGAGTGGCCCAAAATCAGAAGAATTTAGCTCGGTTTCGGACCTAAATTGGACAAACCAGGGATGCCATGCTGCGGGTAGAAACAGAATAAACTAAAATCTTGCCCAAAAAGCAGTTGAAAAGGTGAATTTGACATATTTATTTTACGCGACATTCACGAGCTAAGTTGGCATTATGTTGGGCACTAAAGGTCAATTCTAGCAGTTTATAGGCTGTGAAAAACGGAATTATGCCTTGAATTCAACTTCAATCTAACAAATCTAAATTCAAACGAGCAAATTTAACAACTTGGGATGGGAGGTAGTCTCATTTTAATTCCTATTCCAGTGGAGGTGCCACAAGGATCAATCAAAATAATAGAGTGAAAATAAACTAGTACCTCCCCACCTAATTAATTTCCGTCATTCATTGTCACAAAAAGAAAATTAATGAAAAACCAATTAAACAAAATTAACCGATACAAGGATAATGACCGGTTGTAGTAATCTAATTTCGTCCTTCCTCCACTAATCGAGTTAAGATATCAGATATATGAGCACTTTAATTGCTGTCAATAACACCCTTTTTCATTATACTTTTTGCATAACTTACAAAAACTGATAAAAGTATAATTTACAAAAATTAGGGCTGTCAATGTCATCAAACAATAACTAATTATTTTTTGACTAACATGATAAACTAGATTAGATAGAGAAGATTAAGCAAGCGTGACAAGTGTGCATTGTGCATTTTTCACTATCGCCTCAATTATGAGGAGCTGGGAGACTCCAACGAAGTCCCACCATTATTAGCATAATTTAACCACATTCCCCGGGGCTCCTAGTCCACCAACGGCGTTCGTCGATTCACCGCCGGATAAAAATTTTCACCCACTCCTACTTTCAACGAATCTTACTTAACCGAAAAAAAAGAAGAATATTGTACCACCCACCTTCCCCTCTAGTTCTCCTCTCTTCTTCTACGCGTGCTACTTTTTCAAATCTTTTTTTTTTTTTTTAAGTTTTCCCTTTCCATCCAAGAATCCTAATCTTGATCAGATTAAGAATCATAAATCTTTTTATTTTAACTTTTTAGAATAATTATTTTGCTATTTTTTATACCAATTTTTAGGGTTTAATTTAACCTCAATTTCTATCCCCAAAACCCTGAATTTGAATTTCATCCTGATCAAATCAAATTTAATCATTGATCAATCTCCTTTTGTTTTTGTTATAGCCTTGTATGTAGACGTAGAGATAGATCTGTGTGTATCTGGTGTTTTTGGGGTGAAAGATGAAGAAGAAGAAGAGATCGCGAGCTATCAAGAAAGTTAATGGCACCGGCGGTGTAAGCAACGCTGCTCTTCCGGTTTAGAGTAGCATTGACAAAAATGAAGAAGAAAAACTCAAGGTTATAGAAAGTTTGGTGGCAGCTTTCGGTACGATTTTGATCGAAGAAGCTGAAGTAGCTTATGAGAAAGCCAAATGGGATGCGAACAAGATTTTAAGGGATTTGTGTATGGAGGAGAGTTCGGCTGAGGATCAAAGCACCACTTGCTCTAGCTCAAGTGGAAATTTCGCTTTGTGCTCATCGAGCTTGTCATTTGCTTCCAAGGTGTTTGCTCTAGCTAATGTTGTCGATAGAAACGAAGTTAGGAATCAGAAAAGTAGGCAGAAGAAGGATGTGGCGGCTACTAGGATTGTTTCAAGGATGCTGGGAAAGGATTATGTGAGGTCAGTTTTGAAGAGAAGCTTCTTGGAATCCAAGGTAAGTTGGAATAAGAAGGAGGCGGAGCAGTTCTTGTGTTCTATGCTTGGAGATGACTGCGAATTTGGCATGGCTGTGGTCAGCGATGTGCTCAGTGAGTTCTTACTTTTTATTTTTCTTATAAATTTTGGTTATGGAAGGGATTGTTTGTGTGTATATGTTAGAGCTTGTAAAATTACCGGATGCAGACTAGGAAAGTATGTCGTGACTGTATCATGATAACACGTTTATTAGATAATAGAACAAATTCGGTTAATGCTTAAAACATTTAAAAACAAAAAGTGTGGATGCTTGAAAAGTCGTGCTATTTTGTTGTTCGGATATAATACATGCTACTGTATTTTCCTGAGTTATGGCTTAGTGGAATATTATTTGTCTAATAGTTGTCTTTGGCAGGTGGGTGTGGATATGATGTTGAGAAGGTGAGCGCCCTTGCTGTACTTTTTCCCCCCTTAAAGACTGTCAAATCTATAATTTGGTTCTTTTCCTGAAATTTTAATTTGGGCTAATTTCTAGGAATATTGTGAAAATAAAAATGTATCCCAAAAATGTGGAGTTTGGGAGGGGTTTTCTGGATTAAGGGTTGCCGCCAATGCATTTTTCTTTTTTTTTTTTTGTTAATTTAATAGTGTTGCCCCCAACAGTGTTGGTGGCAACACAAAAAATTTTGCACTCCAGTCCTATATTTGTAAGATAAAGGAAAAAAAAAAGGGGTAAATAGTGTTGCCGCCAACAACAAAAGCATTTCCAAATTGCACTCTGGTCCTCCAAGGACCAGAGTGCAATTTGGTTAATTTGTAACATAAAAAAAAAAATTAGAAAAACAGTGTTGCCGCCAACTTGAAAAAAAAAAAAAAAGAATAGTGTTGCCGCCAACAAGGTTGGCAGCAACTTGAAAAAAAAATAGTAATATAGTTTTACTTTTTTTTTAGTTAAAATATAAAATTAAAAACATAACGAATAAAATATTTTTAAATAAAAAAATTGAATTTAAAAGAATGTAATTTTTAAAAAATAAATTTGGGTAAAATAGTGTTAGTTTCACACGATTTTGTTTTTTATTTTAGTTAAAATATAAAATTAAAAACATAACGAATAAAATATTTTTTAACAAAATTGTTTAATTTTTTTAAATTAAAATTTTAAAAAAGATAGGCCAAAATTAAAAAATTATTTTTAAAATTTTGAATAGTCACATCGAACTTGTTTGGCATCGACTCACTTTTTAATTTAAGGTTTTAAGTGTTTTTAAGATTTTTTAGGATAAGTCTTTGAGATTAGAGTTTCAGTTTTTAGGATTAGGGTAGGGTTTTTTGAAATTAGGGTTTAATCTTTTCAGATTTTAAGATTTTTGGGGTTTGGGGTTTAGAGTTTAGGTTATAATTTATAATTTACAATCGATAGTTTAGAATTTAGGGTCTAGGGTATACGGTCAAGCTTTTAGGGTTTAGGGTTAAGCTTTTCAGATTTTAAAATTATGCATATTAGGTGTTTTACGGATAAATTTAGGGTTTATCAAGTAACTAATTTTTAATTCATTTGAAACTAAATTATGTAATTTAGGCTTTAGGGTTAAGCTTTTCGGATTTTAAAATTATGCATATTAGGTGTTTTGCGGATAAATCTAGGGTTTATCAAGTAACTAATTTTTAATTCATTTGAAACAAAATTATGTAAATTAGAGTTTAGGGTTAAGTTTTTTAAATTTTAAGATTTTTAGATTAGGTATGTTGGAGAAATAAGTTTAGGGTTTTAGGTTTAATTTATTTGAAACAAAATTATGTAATTTAGGGTCTAGGTTAAACTTTCAAGGTTTAGGGTTTTTAAATTAGGTGTTTTGGGATATAAGGGTATAGGATTATGTAATTTTTTTTTTATGTTACAAATTAACCAAATTGCACTCCGGTCCTTGGAGGACCGGAGTGCAATTTGGAAATGCTTTTGTTGCTGCCAACATAGTTGGCGGCAACACTATTTACCCTTTTTTTTTTTTTTTGCCCTTTATTTTACAAATATGCCAAATTGCACTCCAGTCCTTGGAGGATTGGAGTGGAAAATTTTTTGTTGGCGGCAACACTATTAAATTAAAAAAAAAAAGAAAAATGCTTGGGTCGCCGCCAACCCCTTAATCCAGAACAACCCCCTCAATCTCCACATTTTTGAGATACATTTTTATTTTCACAATATTCCTAGAAATTAGCCTTTTAATTTGGTTCTATGACTGGTTAAAACAATATTTAGTTTCTTTCTGGAAAGTGATAGTGCGTTAGTAATTAGATGTATTTGTATTTTTTTTTTTTTACAGATGTCTTCTGGTTATTTTTGTTTAGAATGAATTGTGTCGGATGAGGTGTCCTCCCAAACCTGAGGAAGTTTTGTGACAGTTTCAAAAGTTTGCTTTATATATCTTTGGCCAAAAACAATGTGATATTTCAATACTCTATTTCTAATGCTATTATCACCTTGATAGCCTCAAGATCCTGAGTCATGAGTATTAAATTATGGATTTAAATCACAACTAAGTTGAAACTAATTGTGATGCTCTTGGGAAGCAAAAAAATTGGTATGGTGGTTAAGTATTATGGCGGGTGACAGAATCGAGTTCTGATATTGGTTTACTGATTTCCCAGGCTCTCAATATTTTGCTCGAATTATCTTCTTCTTTGTCTGAGCAATCCCACATTTGCAACTCTAATGCTAATATTGAAGGGAACAGCACTGTAAGTTGGATACTTAATGTTTCATTGTTGTATTGATTTGTTATTGCGTTGTTTTGTCTAACAACTTCGATGCTTTTTGCCACAGTTTTATAGGTTTTTTTTTTGGTTTGGTAGAAAAATAGAATTTTCTAAGTCCTCGCACTTTCACCATGCATATGCATCTTGCATGTAGGCTGTTGGCCGAGAAATGGAAATTATCTTGTAAATGGAGCTTCTGAAGCAAAAATTAAGAATGGAAGGAGATTAATAATTGATTCAGTTTTGTATGTCATATTATAAGAACTTTTAGCAAGGATCCTGACTCCTAAATGTTACTTTTAAGTCAATTGTAGGTATATCATCTTAGGTATTTAGGTTATGTAAGGGGTTAAGCATTCATTTCCCTGTAATTGTTACTTTTTAAACATTCTTTTGCCCTCCTTTTTTTTTTGGTTGGTGGGGGGGGGGGGGGGGGTTGGTTGGCGGCTGGCTAGCTGAAGGGGATGAGAGAGTTTAATATTTTGTGTATTAATCATGTTGCCTTCAACCCGAAGGGGACTTCATTTTACTTGTTCTCTCAATTCTATCGTAAACATTATTTTTCTTTTTTTTTTTTGGTTCAAATTTTTATGCTATATTGGTCTCTGTTCTTCAAGTTCTTCTGCATTTTGCTGGAATGTGCTGAATACTGAGACCCTCAATGACAGCCTGTGGTCTTGGTACTTCAAATTAGTTAGAAACTTCAGACACACATGCTTGTACATGTGGAGCTTTTTATGATTTTCCTGATGCTGACAAAATATTTAAGTTTCTGGTTTTTGAGTTTAGATGCTTCTTTTTTCTCAGCACCTTACATATAGGACGTCTGACTCAACTTCTTATTCATCTGAAAGCGAATTTCCAGAAAATGTGGGGTATGCAGAACACATTGGCAGGTGATTTGTTCTAATATTTAAATAGCAGCTTTTTAGCAGTTACTTTACCGGTTTAATAGTTTTACCTTATCTGTCCTTGGGGTTGTATTTCCTCTGCAGGAAGAATTACTAATAGGGTTGAAATAGAATTTGTTTGCTTGTAATCTTGGTCCCCAAACTTTGATTTAGTTGCTTCATCAGAAACAAACCACAGGCTAAGCTTTCTCCAGTTGCAAGTAATAAAGAATGGTTTTTTTAATATTGTTTGAACGAGAAAGAAGGGAGAAGAGTGGATTGGATAAATGCCAGTTGTTTGTTTAATTAACTATGCACTGGGTGTTTGACATGGTGAGGATCTGGGAGAGTTGAATAGTTTAACACCTGATCTCTTACATTCTTTTTATTCACCAGATGAGGCAGCAAAACATGAACTCTGAGAACTGAGTAAAGAAGGGAGATGACTTAGGAAGAAATTATAGAGTCCAAGAAATTATAGTGTTGATGCTTTTTCTAGACAGGTTTCAAAATACATCATTTTTGAGAAACTCGGGGAGGGTGATTTGAAAGAGAGACATGAGAAAAGAGGGTAGCCGAGATGTCTCATTGTGCAAGCATAATGCACCCACTGAGAGAGGGAGGGGGTGGGGTGGAGGGGATGTGGTTGGGGGAACATATCCTGTATTCCTTGTGTCTGTTGGGAATGCATATTTAATGCTTCTGTTTTATGTTGAAAATTTTACCAAGTTAGAGTTTCATAATATAATGAAATTTTACTTGCATCTATCATTCAGTGGTTCACCAATTAGTTGTTATGTTTCAGGAGTCATTTCCAAGTTCTTGCTGGTATCGGAAATTATTCCTCAAAAAGTCCTGAACATAAGGAGCCAGAACTCTCTCAACAAGTTTTGGAATCTTTGTTTAATATGCCAACGCCGAAGAGCGCTGAACATGAGCCTAACACTATGAACTGGAGAAATATTGTTAAAAAAATGGCATCTTTGGGACAGGGATCTTATCCTGAAGACAATGCACCAATGCAGTATTCCCCTGGTATGTCTAGATTTCTAATTTATTGACTGTATTTGTTCTCAAGTTTATCCCTGAAACTCTTATTAATACCATGAATTATTGAGTCTTCCGCTTTATCTTACCAATTTTTGAGGTTTATTTTACCATTTTACTTGCTACGATTCCCTTCTGTAGTTTTCTACTGCCATCTGTTGCCATGTTATTGCCTCAAGTTATTGCTATGTTTAAGATCTCTTGTGTAAATTTCCTGAAGAAGCACATGTGTACTTGTAAATGGTGCATTACTGTGTTAGGTGGAATACTGGACATATTTCTTAAGGCCTGTTGTGTGTTGGGATCTGATAGATGAGATTAGATGACTTTCATGCATATAGGCGATTCATTTATGAGATACTATATGTTCTACAAATTGTGCCATTCTGATAACATCTACAGTTGATATATTTGCTACTGCATCTGCATGTAAAGGTTGCAGCAAATTACAGACGAATGTCAACTTTTGATGTAAAATATTAGGATTGTCTTGCTTCCCCATCACACAATCTCGTTATCCCTTTAGATTTTACTGACACGAGTATCTCTGATGATGACTGAGTATCTACTACTACCTTATGGAGGTTGTTTTTTTGTCTACACACGCGCGCGCGCGCACACACAGAGTTGTATTCGGTTGATTATGTTTTGACATCTCTCTAATTGTAGCTAAAGGAGATGACTATCAGGTGTTCAGACAATCTGCAAAGGAGCACTGGGAGTCAATGAAGTTCTGCTATCAAAAGGTATCTGATGCTTTCTTCTTTTCCTTGTTTGTAAGTGCCTAATCTTGGTGTATTTTATTAGTTTTCTGTACATGAATCTTTATAAGCATGACAATGTGCACTTTTCTGCAGGCTGCAACTGCATTTTCTAACGGAGAACGAGAATATGCAGCTCTTCTGTCTGACAAGGTATGTATCTAGCAGATGACTCTGTACATTCATTCCCATAGGAAAATTTTTACAAGAAAACTTGTATATCTGAGATGTGAACAACATGTGGGTTCAGACAATGCTGTACAAAGGACTTGTTACAATTATCTGGAAACTTACAGAATGTCAATTGAGATGACGCATGGATCTTATATGGATTCTTACTTTTGTTTCTTGTTTAATCTTCATCCTTCATAATATGCTGGTGTGATTATGTTGTTAACGATGCCTTTTCGAGTGTACTGGGTTACCTGCTGCTTATAGAACTCTGTTCCTATGCTTTAAACTAAGTGTATTAAGAAATAATTTTAAATTACTTTTAGTCTTGAATTTACTTCTTACGCATGGAATCTTGTTGTGTCATTGATATGATGTGCTATATGGGCGGATAATTATTTGTTGGTTACAGCATATTATGGCCTTAGTTGCTTCACATTTGGAAAGTGTTGGAATTAGTACACTTAAGTTCTGTTTGGCATGTTTATTTCCTTACATTTATCAAGTTCACCAATTGTAATCAATGAATTAATACTCAGGAAACTCAGTTGGGCTCAACAATTGCCTTTTAGAAAGGAAAAAGACTTTCTGTTTGCACTAGTTCCTGCATTTTGTAGTTTCCCTTCAACCTTAGACTATTTTCATTTTGTAGTTTCCCTTCAACCTTAGACTATTTTACTATATTATTATGATGCTATCAAGAGCAAATAACTTCTGAAAAATTGCCTATAAACTTTAATGCGAACTCCAATGTGGTTTGCCTATTTCGTTTCTCCCCAAGTTTTGACAAAAAATTTGACCATCCTATACTGCTTCAGGGGAGGACACACAATAAGATGGCTCGAGAGGCAGAAGAAAAGGCTAGCCAGGATATCTTCAAAGCAAGGTTTGCCTGTTTGCATGTTGGAGAAATTACTCCTATTTTGGCATCTCTGCTGTGTTCGTGTTGCCTGATTAAGCTGAATATGGGACTGCAGAAACAAGGGCATTGAGAATATGATTACGATTGATTTACATGGGCAACATGTCAAGCAAGCAATGAGGCTTTTGAAGCTTCATCTTCTTTTTGGAGCATATGTACGATGTAAGCATCTGTAATTGTTGTATTTGTAAATCACGGAAGTTCCCCTTGACTTTTCCTCCTAACATGCTCACAAGTCTTTGGGATTTCTTCTGTCAGACCAATTAAATATTGTTCTCTATGTGCTCTTGTTTCCCTTTGCTGTAGCTGTGCGGTCTTTCAGGGTTATTACTGGATGTGGGAGGCACGGGGTAGGGAAATCAAAGCTCAAACAGTCGGTATGGGTCAAAATTCTTGCTCTCATTTTATACTGGAGTATAGAAAAATGTTGAAAGAAAATGTTATGCATTTATTATTGAACTCAAAAAATAATATCGATCAAAGTCTGTGTCCTTGTCCTATATGGATTAGGGACTGTCGTGAGTTGCCACGTAGCCAGTGAGTGAATCTACATTTGGCATTTCAAACATTATATAACATGTAATTATTAGAAGTTTTAATGGTCAATGGATGGAGTTTTACTTGTCAGCTTGAAAATTGTAGTTCGTTCACTCTGTCTGATATTTGCAGTAAGGTGGATGAACTATTATTGATCTTAGATGTGAGAAGTTGTGTTTGTGAGTATTTTAATAAAAGGACAGATTTCTTAAACTAGTGTTTGTGAGAATTACTTTAAAATGACACATTTAGACAGTCTCTGGATACATGTTGAAAGTTACTTTAGAAGATTCAGATATCGTCCATTAACCAAGTTTTGAATACGTTTTTTTTTTTTTTAACCTATTGCTTTGGTCATGATATGGGATTTGCATTTTCATGTATACAGGTCATTAATCTTTTGGAGAGGGAAGGAATTAAATGGAGTGAAGAAAATGTTGGTACACTGCTCATCAGGTTAGATCAGCAGACAGAGTTCACCTTTCTAGATTCTGACAGCGAGGGGGAGTAATCTTCCATTAGTTTGATTGCTCATTTCTGCGTGTGCACCAAAAGTATGGGTACCTAGATTTTTTTTTTTTTTTTTTCCTTCTTGGTGAGAAAGGGTACCTAGATGTTGTTAGTACGTATTGTTTAGCTTTTGCTGTTGCTTTTTAGCCGAAGCTTGTAGATGAACTAAATCTACAGATGACATTTAGACACTAGATTAGATTTGGACCTTTGTGTACATCTAACACCAGATGGACGAAGTTTGAGCAAGATTAAAACAGCATATGTTATTACATGCCGTGAGCTTGTACTTCAGTGTACAATATGATTTGGGTCTTTTGTAACGAATTCATGTCGGCAAGTTTGGCGACATGATTTCGATCAGGGTGTAAATTTTATAATTTAATAAAGTGGAAAGTGATGGTTTAGTTACGAGACAGAAGGTCTTTTACGTTTCTTTTCTTTTCGTGTTATGTTGAAAAGCGGTGTTCTATTTTTCTTTGGGATGATGTGAGTGGGCGTCTAGACAAAGACGTATTTTCTCCAACAGGCAAAGACGTATTATCTAATTTCTTGAATTATTCATCTTAGCAAATATTTACATCAAGTGAATTTTGTTCTTTTAGAAAAAGACGATTCAGTAAATCAAACCTGAGCAATTGCAGCAAGGGTTCCGAAGATGAGTTAAGTGTGAGCGATTGCGAATTGAATCTGCCCATAGCTGCTCGACTTCTTGTAATCTTCCTCTTCTTCTTCCTTTTTGGTATAATACGTGTTTTACAGGGGCACGAGTGTTCAGGTTATGACCGATAAAAACATTGACACGTATCCTTTTCATGTGTTTAAGCTACACGTTATATTGGTTAGAGGGTCGTGGGCCGATATCTGGGATGCAGCTTTGTAATGAATGGGCCGATATTGGACTAGATAGCCTAAAAAGGAGGACTATATGTGATGTTCAATTAACTAATGGCGTAATTTTTGTTCCTTAAGTTCTACACTCTTCAGGGGAGCTTCATAATGCCATCTTTCATTCTCAATTGAACCATTGAATTCACCATTTATTTTGTTTCTGATGCTAGAGGGAAACGGCAGTAGGGTCTGAATCTTACTATTTCTCTTGCGCTAAGCAGCAAAAAGATGTCATTTACTTACCACATTAACGATTTGCTATCACGAACTTTATTAAAGATGACAACACTGCTTTCATTGAAAGTTGACACCCAACACTGTTGGTTGGTAGTTAGTCAAATTTTTTTCCAAATTTGGCAGCGAGGACTAAAGTTTGACAATAGAATTTTGATTATATTGAAAGCCGAGTTGCTCGGAAATTTGGCATGGACTTTGATTTGATTAAAACTAAGTTTAAAGCATCTAATACTACGTTAGAAGTTTGAATTTGATCTCTCACAGTCACAACTTACTAGATTAAATAAGGGCCTTTTGTTGAATTGATATGTGCCAGAGCTCAAGTTACAGAGAGTTAAAAAAGCACAACTGTTAGTCCAGTGTCACAGTATTAGTCCAAATCTTCAAGTTAAAGAGAGCTCGAGTAATAAAAAGAATTAGGGGTGTCTTACATGCGAGATTTTGTAAGTTATTTCTTCGTTTGAGTGTAAGTTTTTGGTCTTTTATATATTAATGTGTTTAAGACGAAAATAATTTCAGTAATATTTATGAATAAATTTGTACTAAACAGGTTTGCCAATTTCAAATTTACTTTGGCATAATTAGATTTTATCGCTTTTTTTTTAATTTTTTAATTTTTTCTGTTTCACCTAAAAAACCACTCAGGCAAGTTGATTAACCAAGAACCTTAATTGCTTGCTGCATTTCAAAAGGTTCCTCTATACAAGTTATTTACTCGTTCTATTGTTTATGTTTTTTACATATCACTTTCTCTAAATCATCTCATAATACAGGCACAGTTTGGTCAAACTATGAAGCTTGAGGCCATTTGTGCATCTGTTTCCTTTTGCAGGGAAGAGAGGAGTGATCTTCTTCAGTCTCCAATTCAGCTGATTCCAAGAAATGTACGACACTGTAACTGCCAGTATTCTTTAGCTTCTTTTAGCCGCGCCTGGCGCTCCTGCTGCCGGCGTCCTTCCCAGGACTCTGGATATCTATTCAAACACACAATTCATCAAGAAGGCCTATATAAAATGCAGGTAACGTTGGAATACTTGGGAAGTAGAGAAACTAACAACTGTATCAACTTACTTTCTTCTCAATAATATGCTTAGCTGGGACATGCGCTCTGCACCTCTGAACACCCCTTTCTGATGAAATTGAGTCCCATAATCAGTGAGTTTGTCACAATTTAGGACTCAAGGATATACTCTAAATGTGCTTCAGGTGCAATAATCAAGATTCAAGATAGTTCAAAATCACGGACGCGGCCTGCACCTTCCACATCGGTCTTGATCGGTCTTGAGATCGATCATGTCTTATCGAGACGTATATTTTAAAACATTTTATATTTCAAAATTATATATAACCATTCAAAATATTAAAAAAAAAGCTAAATAGAAATAACTAAAAAATTAGTAAAGAAAGTCTATAGAATGATGCGGTCCAAGATGACTGGGAGATGACTAGGTTCGAAATGACCAAGTCTTTCCAATTTCTAGCTGAGTTGAATGTCTTGCAGCCGAATCAGAGCTGTCTCGATCGGATTAAGGCGTTCCGGTTATGATTAGACCGAGTCATCTCGGACTCGGCCGAGTTTTCGAGCCAAACAGAACTTACACAGAAGCCACTAGTTTGGCATAAATCAGATGTATGATATTTTGAGCTTCTTTGCTGGCCATTTCTCAAAAACACTAACATGATTAACCTCAGATTAACACTAATTTATGCTGAAAGGTTTTGTACTGATGAGGGTAATTCCTACTTCCTGCTGCCTTTTCTAGCAACGGCGTCTATTTTCTTGAATTTGTAATTGCGTTCAACATTTCTCCTATGTTCTGTCTATTAATTAAAAGCTTCAAGTAATCATTCACATGTAAGGGTAAGTTACATACTTCTCTGCACAAGGGGCATTTTGATTTTGAATCTGCAGCCTTTATCCCATCAATGGTCGATACTGATGCAGCAGAACCAGCACACATGTAACAGAACAGATGACTACATGTGAGAGCAACCGGATCAAATAAGGTTTCCTGTTGTCAAAGTTGCGTAGAAATATCAATTTCTCATGTTACGAAGCTAAAGTTATATCTACTTTTTGTTAATACATTTAACTCACCAAACAGATTGAAGAAGTTAAATCAACAGCAAGAATCTTCGAATCAGAAAGAGATGCTGAGATGGAAGATCTTCCTTCAGTTATTTGCAGCTTGCAGTCTTCCAATAGTCCGGGAATGGTAGTTTTGTTCTTTCTTTCCTTCTAATTTATGTAGAATGCCATTAACTCACAGAGGCAACGGGTGTTCAGGTGCTCAAGCTGCACGTTTGGGCCATGAATCTGCAGGCAACAAGATAGTTCTTGCAAATTATTGTATTGACAATCAAAACAGGATAAGTACAAATGGAATTTAGTAGCATATTTTGAATTCTGCCTTTATGCACTCTGCATTTTGAAGCTGTTTGTTTATCTTGAAGATATGCAATTTAATTTTAGTTCGCTAACTTTGATGGTGCGATTTATAATGGAGGTGGGAGATATAAATGAAACGATCTGACTTCTGTTGCTAAAGCTGGAAATGGAAACGTGACAAGTTCGTTAAAAAAAATGAAGGGGTTATGAATGCAAACTTTTCCCCTCTACAGAAACTCATATCATAAGATTCAATGACCTTGTTATGTTTACTCAAGACTTTTCCCACGGCCTTTGTGCTGATAGCAGCAGATATTGAACTGTTTCTGTCTTGTGTCAGAGTTGCATGCTTCCCTCGTAGCCTGTTCATAAAAACTATGACATATTTCTGGAATCCTGAAGCCGACAAGGTCTTGAGAAATTTTACCATATGCCTTTTGTAGCAGATTACAGTTGCAACTGCGTTCCTGGTGCCCGATGTAAAGTGTGCTCCTTTGGACACCATCAAATGTAATTAGAAAGGAAAAACTAAAGGACTGGAAATGGGCTTAAAAGAATGTAAAGCTGGAGGAAAAATCAGGCCAAGTAATAGAGCAGTTATAACTGACAACATGCCACCTTGTACTGCGATAATACCACCACAGGGACCAGAGTTTTTCATTTTTCAAAAAAGGAAGAACAGATCTTAGAAAATGAAAGTTAGCCAAGGGAAAGATCAAGAGACCTGATGATCTTGGGGGGGCATTCATGTAGTAGGCCGGAGGATTCAACTTCCTTCTTCTGTACAGCTCCCCAACACTCATTGACCTTCTGTACTGGAAAATTTGAAGTCACTTCAGCAGCAAGAATTCTCCAGTCTTGACTGAAAAAGTAAATGGCAGGAGAATATCTTCAGCCCTTAGCATATTCCTCAATTTACATCTTGACTTATAGTTCGTATCTTTATATCCAAATCCACAGAGGTATTCTTGTTTGTAATATTCCCAGGATATTGATCATCCCTATACTTTGTGCTAAAATATCCCTTTCGGAAACCTCTATTTGACCTTATTGATGGATACAATAACTAGTGCGTGGCAGAAACTTAGCTACTTTTCAATTTTTCCGTTTCTTAATTTAAAAATTAATGTGTCTATATCATTCACAATGCTTATATCAATGCTAAGCTAGCTTAGTAGAATGGATTCATGGTGCCAGTGGATGATATATATATTGAGAGATATTGGAGGTAAAATGTGATCAAGAATATCTCGGCTGCAAAATACTCGTTTGATCTATCATTCACCAAAAGTTCTTATTAGCGGTACTAAAATTGGCAAAATCCAATATTTTAATTTGACTAATAATAAGGGAGGGAAAAATATCATACTTCAAGAGGAAAATAATTAACAGATGAATATATCACATTTGCCTTTAAAGAAAAAAAAATTAACAGATGAATATATCACATTTGCCATCTAATAAGATTATTATAAAAGATAATAATAAAGTACGTTTTGAGTCGCCATTATTTGTAGACACGTCTTAGAATGAAAACAAGTATAATATGTACATTGGCTATACAATAAGCATCGCTCTCTTCCAAATAGTATACGAATTCCTTATTATGTCAATATTAGTTTGCCTTGTACTTCGACATTTTCCTAATAAATCCAAGACATGATGATTAGACTTAGAACCAATGTTTAAAGACAATGGTTAGAGTTTTTTCCTTTTTTTTTCTTTTTTTTTTTATTTTGGTAAAAGCCTATACTATTAGGGGGAATTTGGGATAAAAAAAAAAGAGTCATAAAGTTTAATCACTTGATCCACTGTTCGTTGCAATATATAACAATCTTGAATTTAATAAATCTATGTTGTTCTCTAAGACATTGTGGTCTGACTTGTAAGGAGAGAAAGAAATGGGGAGATTATTAGGCCTAACCGATTGAATGATTCCTAACTTGTCGTTGTAGGCCAGTTGCTGGCCATTGGCCCATAACTACGCGAAATGTTTGGAAGAAGACCAAATGATTGCTCCCTAGAATTTTGTCCAGAGAGTATGTGATTTGTGTGGTGAAAACCTGTAAACTTGTATGAACAAATTCTGATGATTTACTGCACAAAATTTGTTCTTAAACATTTGTAGTCTTTCCAAATGCATATTTGATTTAAAATATTACAAAATTTTTTTTAAAAAAGTGAACCAAACATAAATTTTACAACCATGAATTGTTATTTATGGATGAAATTGCATGGTATGTATGGCCTCATTAATTTACTCTTGCTAGAAGTATAATTCTAATATCATACTAGTGTTTAAGATTTTTTTGTGTGTAATGTCACTTCATCAATCTCATCAAACTTGAGATACAAATTGTGAGATCCCGCTATTATGCAAAACCACCCAGAGTCAGCACCCTCGGATCCGGATCCAATCAGGTTGGACAAGTTGACCTTTCAAAATAAATTGGACAACTAATTAATGATTCAAGTGAAATAAAAGTATACTGCTCCAAAAAAATAATAGATAAATGAACCTTGTAAGGTGAAAATATAAACCAACAAACATTAGCTCGTCAAATAAAGAAATCAACCCATTATTCATTCTTTTATACATAATTAGATGTTCATTTTTTTAGTTACTCTTGAACTCAGCCAAGAAATCTTCGGTCATTCAATTATATTTTGTAATTACTTCTCTTTTTTTTGAATAAATTCTCTCATTTTTTTTTCTCATCTAACAGCTAGTATATCTCTTTACCAAAGTCTAAGTACTCCGATCTTATTAAGTTGTTTGAAAAGTACCTTGTACTAAGCAAGATCCATTAATAAGTCTCAAGTCTCTATTGACATCTTAATAAACTAATTTACTTCAAAAAACATTGGAAAATAAGAAACAGAATCGTACATAATATAAAAAATTTATAGAATGACAAAATACATGTCATGCCTCAACGTTTTGGTATATAAATCTTTATTCGTAGGAAATACAGAGGTGCATATGATATAATATATAAAATCAAATAGTTGAAACTGACTTGGGAGTCATTATTGACGTGATATAACGTGAGTCTAATATCAAATATTGGAAAAGATATTCAAATTATGGCAAAGTACCCTAAAATCTTCATTCAGAACGCAGAAAAATCTCCTACAATTGATCGAATAGTAACACTCGTATCATGCTATAACGTACAGAGCACTATTTCTTCTTTTATCTTTACATGCGGTACTAATAGCCCGCAGGAAAAAAAGAAAAGAAAGAAAAGTAACGATGACTTAACAGTCTAACAGGATTTTTATAATTATCTCATATAACCATAGTTATCGAAAGCTCCAAAGCTGCTGTTCAGTGTTGCGTCTTCACAGGAATCCCAACTAACGGCCTCCCGCGCCACCCAACCACCGTTCTACCCAACCCAATTAGTGGGAGTTTGCAACTGAGTCAATCAACTCAGCACACCCACAAAGCCGAGAGACCAGTTGGTGTTGACATCACCACATTCCACATTCAGAGCCCAATTCCTCTTTCTTTCTTGAAAAAGCAGTTGCGGTACAAGTATTACTATCACTTCTTTATTCCTCTTTAAAAATATATATATTCCCTCCTTTTTTTTATTTTTATTATTCTTCGTTCTGATTCATTTTTACTTTTTCTTTATCTGCACTCAAACTTCCAATTGCTTCTTAAGCAATCTTTACTAGTCAGCCTAATCCCACCATCTGATTCGATCCATTATTTTGGTTTTCTTGATTTTGGCTATTAATAATGGACATCGTTACAGGTGGGTTTACGGTTGCTGCTTCTGATGTGGCTCCATCATCGTCTGCTTCTTCTTCTACACATGTTCAAGAACAAGAAGACAATGCTGTTCTTGCCGATGGTCCAACCCAGGACGACCAGCAGCACCAGCGCCGGCACCGGAACAGGTACCGGCCGGTATCTTATCACCTAAATGTGTCCGTGTTTCAGGTGGTTTCCACCAGTATCAAAGATGAGGCTTGTGCTGCACTCATCGTTCTTCTCACTTTTTGGATTTTTGGTAATATATTCCTTTATTATCTTCTTTAAATTTTCTTGAATTGGGTGTGATTTGAGTAATGTTACTTTACTAATTTTGTTTTGTTGAATAATTCGAGAAATGGGTTTTTAAGATCATGTTAAGAAAGATTGTAAATAATTTTGAATTGCGAAAACTTAATTAGTGGTATGCTATGTTTCGCCCGAGAGATTTCTTTTTCTTATTATTATTTGATTATATGTTGTATGTATATAAGGGGGAATTTTAATTTTGGGGCTTTGACAGCTTGCCTCACTGTGATACTGGGATTTTATGGATCTTCAGACATGGAGTTGGGACCCAATAGTTCACGCCTTATCGATGCCAATCCATTTTTTGTGCAGTCAATCAAGGCTAGTTTTTTTTATGCTTTCTATTATTCTTCTTGTTATTTCGCTGGTGCAAAATTGGGAAGTTGAGGAGTTGTTTTTTTTGTACAGGTCAAGGAATTACACGAGTCAAAACACAGACCAGTGTTGTATGGATTTGATGAATTACCTCCTTTGGATGTTAAAATTACCTGGTCAGAGGCACATGTTGCATTTGTTGAACCTGGAAACCACAGGGTAAAGTTTCTTGGGCTGATATCTTGTATTTCAAGATTTAGTGATTTCTTGAGGTCTTTTAGTTCTTTTGGATCACGAATGTAGTTGAACAAATTCTTTATTTTACAGGAGTGGCAGTATTTTCTGAACAAAGGGTCCGAAAATACGTGTTTCATACTGTGTGAACAGCCCAAGTGGTGCTGCTTTGTCCCTTGTAATAGCTGAAGGTGAAAGCTCTGAATCTCTTATTTTTGTGATTGTAGATCGTATGAGTGGGTCTGTTGTTATTAATTAAGAATTGATAGTAGCAACAAGTTAAGGCTGAATGGTAAACATCCATTGGGTCGGACTCCTTTACAAAATTCACCCATGATAATTATAACTTTGTGAAGATGACTATTCAAGGAGGCACATCAATACGAGGATATATTTTCTGTGTAAGAAAGGATTCAAATATGAATTTCAGGACTTATCCTCTTTCAGAATATTTGCCATCGTAGTGCATCTAAAAATTTTTGAGAACCAGGAGTACTTTGAGGTTCTCTCTCTCTCTCTCTCTCTCTCTCTCTCTCTCTCTCTCCTCTCTCTCTCTCTCCTCTCTCTCTCTCTCTCTCTCTCTCTCTCTCTCTCTCGGGCCCTCTTTTGGGCAGGAAGGTAGGTGGTGAGGCTCCAAGATGATTGTTAGATGTTTCCTGTAGATGAGCTTGAGATCCTGACGAAAAGTCTTCCTCTAAAAACCATCTAGTGGATTTTAAAATTGTAGACTTCTTGAAATTTTGGCTTTATACTTCCCCATTTTCTCTCTACACTTTGATTTTCTGATCCTTTTCTTTCTTCATTTTCATTTTTCTGCTCTAACTCTTCTATAATTCTGAAGGAAGAGCAAACCTTGTTGATTGGATAGAGGACCCATCGTATCCCAATACAACTTTGTCCTGGAATATTATTCATGGTAAACAGATAAATGCTCCTCTCTCTCTCTCTCTCTGTGTCTCTCTCTCTCTCTCTGTATGAGATAACACAGTTCTAGTTGTTTCATCTATACCTTTTGTTTCTGGGGTCCTTTATTTTTAACTTAATACTACTTGCAGGAACTGGAACAATCGAGCAGGATATTTGGAGATCCAAAACATATTATATTGCATTGGGGAACTTGAACTTTGAGGAAGTGCAGGTAAACACCATATCTCAACTCTTATGACTTTGTTTCGAAATTCAAAGATGCATGTTCCAACATTGGAGATTAATCAGAATGATTGGAATGACATTACTAAAATCTTTGGAATAAACTGGTGGTAGAAGTTTTGGAGGTCCATAGTATGGTAGGATGCTTAGTTGACATTCCTTCAAGGTGGAAAAGGGTGAACAACACTGTAAATTTCTTGTGGGAAAATTTATGACGTGATCTCTGAAGGAAGTTAGAATCTAGCATTTTTTTACTGGCAACTTCCCTCTTTTACCACTTTAGGCAGTGTAGGTAGAGGTTTAATTTGGTTGATAGCCCACAAAGACTAATTTTATCTAGTAAGTGCAGATGTTTAGATAAATGCAATTTCTTGTATGTTCTCATGACTTTCCTAACATTCTTTCTTTCTGTGTATCTGCTTTCCATCATTTGTGGATTAGTTAATATATTTCAATGGAATTGAACTCAACCGAGGTAAATGCATGTTAGGATATTTGTTTAGGCTGCTTTTGTGTGTTTTGAGAATGATGAAATAGTAAGGATGCTTAATTACTATTAATAATTCTGAAAATATATTCTATTAGTAGCGGTAGTATCATCACAATCCCTGTTGCTTCCTTCTACATATTGATATCCATTTATGGAATACTACCAGGGTGACAAACTGATTGTACTTTTTCGATCTGGGCTTTTTTCTTTTTTCTTTTTGGTTGAAGATAAAGAAATGTATTGTATTATGGTAGGAATTATTCCTTGAAATGCTTTTCTGGAATGTTACAGTCTGATTAGATCCATGTACATTATTATTGATGACAATAACAAAAAATAAACAAATGAAAAGAGGCAGTATTTTCAAAAGATCTAAAATGCATCCACTACGGTTTTGAGTTTAACAGTCATAGAACATTTGATTCCACTATGATCAAAGCAAAATGAAATTAGCTTGTCTTAATAGAGGGACCAAATTCATGTTCTATTCTTACCTGGGCTTGAAAGGGATAATCTTAACATTTAACTCATCTGAAGAACCAGCTCTTGAAAGTCCATAGCTGCCAGTTATCGATGAAAAGTCAATTAATCCCATAGGTGGGGGCTTTATAGGGGAGCAAGGTTATTGATAGTTGTGCCTTATAAAGACCTAAAGACCACCTGATGGTCTACATGATAGGTTTTGATGAACTGAATCACATTATTTAGGTTCAGTTGAATTTCACAATTGAGGCTCTGATGTACGATGCAACTCAAGCCAATTATAAGTGCTCATTGAGTCATCAGCATTGCATTTTGAAGCTATTTTTCATGGGAAATGCTGCTGTCCTAACTTCTCCTGGCCCTGAGCCGGTAAGGCAACTACTTTCTTTGTATCCAGTGTATGTCTTAGTGTTACTCTTGATAAATATTTTGTTTATGACTATCTGCCCTATGAATGTTAATTATCTCTATTTTTCGTGATTCCATTAGGCAAGTTGAATTTCTTTCATCGCTGACAATAATGACCTAAGTCAAGGAAACAAACTTCTTTTTAATTAATTATGATGTTTTTATAAATTCGAGAGCTATTTAAGTTTGTGTTTCTGTTCCGCTGACTTCATGTCCAAGGTGGACCTAAGATTGAGATCTTGCTGGGTTTTTTTCAATGTTTGGGCTAATTACATTGAATTGATCCTGGTCCTGGTCCAGCTTTATTATTTCTGAAAAAATTTGGATTAGAATTTATATTCCCTTGTCTGTACAAAGAGTTTTCTGCTTGGACCCACATGTGTCACAGTACCAAGAATATTGGATTTGTCTTGTTCTTAGACCAGACCGCCATCTTCCATCTGTAGTAGTTTTAGCATCTCCACTTGTTAATCTGTACTTCAATGTTCTCAGGGTATGACCAACTATATATGGCACGTCCAACTGTCTTATGGTCACAGATGGATTTCATATTTTGTTGGATCAGGTTTGTATTTTTGAACTTCAATATTTTTGCTGCAGCATCCAGGAAAAATGTCTCGCATTGACAATTGGATTTGCTATATTTGCAGCCTCAGTTACCAGTCCTCCTTGTAGTAGCAACAAAAATTTGCTTCGCATTTCGGATTACTGGAGAATATGAGACAGGATTCCAAACTGGGGGTACAGCACCTGAAAGAGCTCCTCTGCTTTCTCAGAAGGATGATGATCTTTCTAGTTGTGGCTCTTTTGATTCAATGTCACAGGATGAGGAGGAGTTGAATGACACAGTGGCCACTTTTGGTGGAAAGCAACAAAAGGAGGGAGACGATCCTAAAGATCATAGGCGTCTTTGCATCCTTTGCTTGGATGCAGTGCGCGACTGCTTCTTTCTTCCTTGTGGGCATTGTGCTGCCTGTTTTACCTGTGGGACAAGGTTAGTTGGCTGCACTATTGCTCTTACATGATATCTACTCAAGGAATCTTGGAATAGTGAAGGTTTTGTCCAAATTGGCTGGGAAATCTGTAGGATAATCTTAATAGCTCTTATAAAAGCAAGTATCTACTCAAGAAATCTTGATATAGGTGAAGGGTTTGTCCTAATTGGCTGGGAAATCTGTAGGATAATCTAAATAACTCTTACAAGTGCAAGTTCAGTCTGCTGATGCCTAGTTGAATCAGACTGGACCATGCAGCTGCAGAGTCCACCAAGCATTCTCGTCCCCTCTGCTTTCATTCTGTATCTTCCAGAAGGGACAGTGGAAAGGGGGGGGGGGGGGGGGGAATTGGCAAAACACCAATGGCATTTTACTGGTTTTAGTTTGTACATAAGAAAGTTGTGGTTTCAAAATCTAACAATCCATATTCCATACATCTTAAGCAGGGTTATGGAGGAGGCTGGTAAATGTCCAATTTGCCATAGGACAATGAAGAAGGTGAGGAAGATCTTTAGCGTGTAGACAGCAAATGGTGCGTCGTTATTGAGCCTCCAGTTGGAGAAGTAGTCTATAGCTTGCGCTGGAAGTGAAGTTGAATCTGTTCAACTGAAAGAATTAATGATGTGGAGATCTTACCTCTAAAACTCCACGTGTGCATCAGAAGTCCTGCGTTCAAGGAAGGTGCATACCATTTTGCATTGGAATGCATGGCCTTGACTAAATGTATTGTATTTCGTAAGTTCTAGTTAAATTTTCCTTAGCCATATTCTAGTTAAATCTTCTTAGGATAGGAGCCATGGCAATCTTCCATTTTCAACTGATGAAGGTTCAACCAAGAAACAGAATTTGAAGCACATTGACTTCCTCTGGCCAGATCAGTGTACATGAACGATCATTGTAAGTAGATCTGAGTCAAGATATATGTACATGATTTTTTGGAGGAAGCATTACGCATTTGGAATTTACCAATATGACTGGTGCTACTGATAGATTTCCAAGTTGATACTTCAATTGTGACAATGATAGGGGGGGTTTAGGACTTGGGACAACTTGTTTTCCAAGATTTGACTTATGTTTTTGTAGCAAGTGATTAAAATGCTGAATTATTTTGGTTAGGAAATAATTGGACAATTGTCAACAGATGAATAACTGACTAAATAAAATTCCTTAAATGGAATAAAATCAAACCAACGAGATTACTAAATAACAAACATTAATTAATAGCAACACCCGTATACCAATCCTTCACTACCAAGTTTTACTTAATACAACAACAAATATAGCAGAATTTGGTGACCCTCAACGAATTAATATTAATTCCTAAAAAATTAATAGTCCAAAAAAGGTAACAAAAGGGAGAAATAGTCGGGGGAGACGGAGTCGGAACGTCCGAGGTTGGGGCCTTCCACGTGGAATATGTCTGTCTGTCCCAACCGTTAAAACTACCAACTGTAGAAAAGTGGAAAGAGAGAAAGAGAGAGACAACAGCTCAAGGGACGGAGTTCGCATGGTAGAGACTTAAATAAGCATACTACCACCTCGATACAATGATGCTTCTTCCCACTCTCAATCGCCACCGCTGCCACCACCGTTGCCTCCGCCGCCAGCAGCAGCAACAACAATCGAAATGGGCCTTCTATCAGAAGTTTCGAGGCCTCCTTCTCGCTCCCCTTCAGTATCCTTTTTCATTCCCCGCTTCTTTATGATCATTGCCACTCTTTCTCTTGCCATCCTCCTCTTCTTTGAGGTGCCATTAATCTTCTGTTCACTCTCTTATGATTTTTATCCTATTTTGGATTCTAGAATTAGGATGTGATTTTATGTGGAAAAATGATGTGTTAGTGGAAGTTAGATGACGAGTTGTAAGTTTTTATTAAGAAATTGGAAAAGTCCGTTGATCACTTGCCACTTTTTTCTCAAAAACATTTATCGTCGTCGTCATTACCTTAATACATTCCGTCATTATTTGTTTGAATTATTTTTTTACTTTGTGTAATGTGATATGCTAAATGTCAATTTTTTATTTGATTTTGTGTTTTTGTTGGTCAAAAATGGTATTGTTTTCACTGCTTTATCATTTCGATCGTGGTGTTCTCTTCTTTTTGTTGAATTGAACAGGTGGATAGCTTTGTGGAGAGTTTCGTTTCGAGGAGTAAAACAATAGCTGGGCACAACTTAGAACCCACCCCATGGCATCTTTTCCCAACAAAAACTTTCACCTTCGACCAAGAATCAAAATACTCAGTTGCTTCCAAAATTCTGCATTGTTCTCACCTCACCTGTGGCCGCAGCAACACAAATAGCATTTCACAAGATAACCAAACAAAACAGGAAAATTCCAAGAATGAAAACTGTCCTGATTTTTTCAAATATATACGCAAGGATTTGGAGCCATGGACTAAGTCTAAGATTTCCATTAGGCACGTAATGGAAGCTCAGCGGTTTGCTGCATTTAGGATTATGATCATTGGTGGTAAACTGTATGTGGAATTATACTACGCCTGTGTGCAAAGTCGGATGATGTTCACTATTTGGAGTTTCTTGCAGCTCCTTAGGAGGTATCCTGGCATGATTCCAGATGTGGATTTGATGTTTGATTGTATGGATAAGCCGACGATCAATCGTACTGAGCATGCTTCAATGCCTTTACCATTGTTTCGATATTGCACAACGCCAGCGCACTTTGATATTCCATTCCCTGATTGGTCTTTTTGGGGTTGGTAAGATTCTGAATTTCCTGAAATCTAATTTTCGTTATGTTTAGGAGTAAAATGGAAGTAATTGTGTTCAATCCACAGGGATTGGTATGGCCTTCTCAAGTGATTTATGTTTTTATTTCTTTTTCATGTGACAAGGCCTATACAAGTTTGAGACGAACAAAAATTAGCATGTACTTGAGTGGTAAAACATACAAACAGTATTGTCTACTTTGGTCACATCGATCTTATAATCTGATCTGGTAGGAATATGCATTTGTTTGAAGCACCAAGTGCCATGCCTTTCTGGTTATAATACTCTACTGAATTGTAATTGTTTCTAATTTCCTTTTGTAGTTTTTTTATTTTGATTAACTCAGGGGTTGTGACTGTTGCACGGTCTTAACGTCATAAACTCATAAAAAATGGTTGAACATTTGTTGTCTGATGTTCATAGTTAATACTTTTTTCTTTGACAGGTCAGAAATCAACATACAACCATGGGATGAAGAATTTAGAAGCATTAAAAAAGGTTCACAAACTGTTAATTGGCAAAAGAAGATGCCTCTAGCATATTGGAAAGGAAATCCTGATGTTGCTTCTCCTATTCGGACAGCATTGCTGCAATGCAATGACACTGAGATGTGGAGAGCGCAAATAATGCGACAGGTTGATGAATTTAATTCTTGATCACTACTTTGGATGTTTCTCTATGCCTTAAGAATATATTCTAAGCAATCAAAGCATGATTTCTAAATTTTCCTCATTTATATTTGCTATGTTCCCTTTCTTATATGAATTACAGGACTGGGGAGAAGCAGCAAAAGGGGGTTTTAAGGAGTCCAAACTATCAAATCAGTGTAACCACCAGTAAGTTGATTTGCAAATATTCCAACATCATGACTCTCAGAATACTTGGGATAGTTGGGGTGCATGCTGACCAATGGTTGCAGTCTGTTCAATAAGATTAAGGGGAACCTTCATTATCAGATTTCTCTTTTCCAGCTATATAGGAGCAGATTGTTGCTGGATAGAGGTTAATGATAGTCTGGTCGCTGATTTAGTTGTCTTTACACACTTCTGATCACCTGCTGATTTAACAAACTTAGAACTTGATTTTGGAGTCACCACGACATTTTATACATCTCATCATCACATAACAAAATCCTAGCTCACTTTCATTCATGTTTTTATGAAGTTTTTGATAGAATGAGTGTGTAGGTCTTAAGTTATTAAACTTATGAGTGTTAAAGATGCTTACAAAGAGCATATTCTTTCAACATTACTCTTAATAGATCATTTTCTTCCTTCAGCATCTGTTATTAAGAGAGCTTTTTTCTCTATTTCTTTAATCTGTTAGTGTACATTTTCTTTAATATCCAGGTACAAGATCTATACTGAAGGATACGCTTGGTCGGTGAGCTTAAAATACATACTTGCGTGTGGTTCTGTTCCACTAATAGTGTCACCAGAATATCAAGATTTTTTTAGCCGTGGGCTGATTCCTCAGAAAAACTATTTGCCTATACGTCCAACTGATATGTGCTGGTCTATAAAGCTTGCTGTTGAGTGGGGCTATGGACATCCTTCTGCGGTATAATTTCTTTCTTAGCTCCTAAAACAGTTCTCTAAGTTTTGTTCCTTGAACAGGACTTTCTTAAGAGGTGAGCTGACATTGTTGAGTGACACCTTAATTTGATTCCCAACATGAAATTTTAGCAGCATAATCAGCCTGTTATGTAACTTTCACATTCAACTCCTCTTAAAACAGAATGAAAATAGACAATAGAAAAATGTAACCCTCCAAGTACCAAATTTGGTATATGATGTATAAGCAAGTTCATATAGATCGTCATGGTACGATATGGTTGGTTCTGCATTCGCATCTAGATCAAATTGGATACTTCCTTGGGTCAAAAACTTATTCCTCATCTTAGAGCAAGTGTTCGATTCTCAACATGTACATTCACCTTTCCTACATCTCCCTTTCCCCTCTCCCCTTCTGAACCTATATCCAAAGAAATGTAAACAAAAGGTTGCCAAGACATCAAATGCCTCTCTCCAAATATAGGTGCACTCACTGCATCCTTGATTCCTTCTATAGAAATTGGCATTTACAAGTTGAATAATTCTCCACAACATCATTTAATAAACAGGCTGAAGCAATAGGGAAAGCTGCCCAAGATTTCATGGGAAGGTTGAGTATGGAGAGGATCTATGATTACATGTATCATCTCATAGTGGAATACTCAAAGCTGCAGGATTTCAGACCTCGTCAAACTCGTTCTGCTATGGAGGCATGCGTGGACTCTGTATTGTGCATCGCTGATGAAAATCAAAGAAAATTCCTTAAGAAGTCATTTTCTTTCCCTTCATCATTCCTCCCTTGCTCGCTCCAGCCGTAGAGTAGCAACTCCGATCACCATTGACAGGGATAACAAAATTTACAATGTTACATTAACACAAAAGGGCGGTGTCAAGAGTGAAGAATGCACAGTTTGCCCTTGCTCTTTGGTTATGCAACAACTGTAAGTTTGTTAGTTGATCAGAAGGAAATGTATAGAGTAAAAGCTATTAGAAGTCACAGGCTCCCTTTTCCCAGTTTTTAACAAATGAGAGAGAGAAAAAGAATAGGTGAGTAAAAGTTCAACTGAAAAGTTGTTGAAATAGAATTTATCATTGTGCTTCTATTTCTTTTGGAAATATTTTAAATTTCCAATGATTTCTATTCATTTTCTGTTTCCTGTATAAAACAGCTCTTCTGGCTTCTATTTTCAAGTTGAAAAAGATTTATGCTTAGACAATCACTACAAAAATTTAACTAGGCAGAAAAGCCATTACGTAAACTGGAAAAGGATTTGTGCGTGGACAACAACCACAAAACATTTCCAACTAGGCTGAAAAGGCAAAATTTGCAAACTGGATTTGATACGGTTCCATGTCAGCCCCTGCTTTGGCAAGGCTCAAAACCAGCCTATTAAAAAATTTGCCAATAAGACTTTGGACATTGAGAGTCACGAGGCCAAGAAAACGATGTGAGTGGCAAATGGTAAAGATTGTGTCCCAGTCACAAGCCAAAACAGCCAAATTGAGATTCGTTGAAGAAGTGGTAAAATCATTTTGTCGCATTGCGCATTGCTGCCCTAATACAAATCATAGGTACCTTTGTGTCCCAAGTTTCAAGTTTCAACAGCTTGTGTAGCCTCTAGAATATAATGGCATTATTTTCTGCACGTAACATGACAAAAAAAGAGAAGGACAATCTCCTTGTGTGCTCCTCAAGAAAACAGATAGAGTCAAAGATGATAAAATTTTTGTGGGATCTGGTCTTCCAAAAATGAAAGAACTTGAGAAATATAAGCGGTAACTGGTAAATAAATGCGTCATAGATGACGCGATTGCGAAGATTATTGTGATGTTCCACTTTCCACAATACAACTCACCAACCATTTTGACTTTAACTGCATTAAAATTCACCACATATTACTAAATATCTTAAAGAATACTTATTATTATCACGTAACTATAAGAGATACCGATTTCTACCATGTAACTATAGATTATTAATTTTAATTTATCACTTTTCTGCCTTTAGTTTGGTTCTTGGCCTAGCCTACTCATCTTTGACCTCTGATTAGATTTCATAACCTGTCGTAGGAAATTCTTGGGTGGTGCGTGGTAACAGTAACACCTATAACCATGCATCATCATTATCATCAATTCTTTACAGCTTTTACCAAAAAACGTAGTCATCGTAAAACGTTAACTGGAAAAACGATTCGGTTAAAATTTTAACGTCAACTTTTAGAATTTATATTGCTCTGTAAACCTAGTGTTTTACACCAGAAAAGACAAATTTAAAGAAAAAAAAATCCTAGAAGGGAAATTGTTGACGGTGCTAATAAAACTCTCATTGTAAATCAGTATTTTTTTATCTGATGTACTCATGAAAATTGATACTCAGAACTTGTCAATGTAAATTTATATTTGTACATTTTAGTACTTTTGAAGAGGAAATAGATTCTTTTTAGCTTTGTACAAAGTGGTGGAATTCGGACACTACTATTAGTATATACACACTAATTTTCTTTTCTCCATTTTGTTGTTAGGCAAAGAGAAACTTGACAGCTAAAGAGAACTGTTGTGTTTTACTTTTGCTAAAAATAGTTGAACTTTTTTAGGCTGAACAGAGCAAAGATTGATGGTATCCAAATTTAGCTCCTAACTAAGGTGTTAACAAACCGAACAGTTCGGGAGTTCTAACATTACCTGTCTTTTATTATATCGGTCTAGCAAGAGTGTGGAGCAAAAATTGATGGTCTCCAAATTCAACTCCTAACTAAAGTGTTAACAAATCGAACAACTTAGGAGTCCTAACATTACCTTGTCTTCTATGATATCGATCTAGCGAGAGTGTGAGATTAGGTTATTATCGGGTTATGCTAATCGTGTTGTCGAATAGAGTTTGTGCTTTAGCTAGAGAATTAACTTAATTATAGGAGAAATAAATAAATAAAAAGATTTTAGCTAAAGAAGTTAAAAAGGTTGGTAATAATCTTTTATATAAAATTTAAAAAAATCTAAAATAAGCAGAAAGGTAAAGATCATTAAAAGTGCGCACTACTTTCTTTTCTTCGCGGTGGTGGCTTTCTGAACATTCCCGTCCATCCATTATCAAATTTTAAATTAATAAATGAGCCGGTGATGTTCTATTTAATGGATTAATCATATTTCCCATTTAACCAAGAAACTAGCAGCTGGCCCGCCATCTATTACGGGCCAACAGCTTCCATTTCTATTCTAAAAATAAAAAATAAAAAATAAAACAGCTTCCATTTCTTTTTTAGACCTTTTTTTCTTTGTTTCCTCTTTTCAATTTCCCCATAGAGGATACTAGCCAATAGTAGAAAATAGCATTGGCGAATTAGGATGCACTAATATACAGAGACAAAAGGAGATTATTTAATTTACTCAATAATAATAATACTAAACTTTACTCTCCAAAAATATATATACACAGACACGAAGTGTTAAATATTCTTAAATGATATTGATGTTTCAATATATTGAACAACTTATCAAGATAAGATCAACAATATACTTGGATTTTATGTTTTTTTATTTTCATAATCTAGACAAAATTATAATTGTATAATAAAGTAAATTGAGAGCATTCAAAAAACCTTCCAAGCTCTATATTAAAAAAAAAAAAAAACCATAAAGAAACACTTGGCATAGAATTAAGCAAGATTTTTACAATCTCGCATGGTATCGTAACCAAAGTGGCAAATTTGTTAAAATATTGTTTGAAAAAAAAAATTTCGACATCTGTAGGTGTCAGAAGCCATTTTTTGAAATCTAACTGCGTCGCGTTTGCCAAACGCGGTGCAGAATTTATTTATTTTTTTAAATAACAAAGTGCCACGTTTGAGAACGGAAAAGCTGACTTTTCCATTCCCAAACGCGGCGATTACTGTTCACGCACTGTTTATTATTCACTTTTTTTTTTTTTTTGCAGAAGATGTTAGGGTTTTCGGTTTAAGGTTTTTTTGGATTCTTGTTTAGGTAGATTTATAGGATTTAAGTAAAAGTAATTGAGGTGATTTAATGTTTGAATTGAAGAATTTTAGATTTAGAAATAATAAAGCTATAGACACCAAATTTTGATATACCACTAAATTTTCTAATATCTTGTGGGTTATTTTTTATTTTTCGAATGTGAAATTTGATTTTTAGAGAAAGTGTGCAAAAGTCTTCAGGCAAAATTATAATTTTAGCACGTAAACACCTTTTTCACCAAGTTTTTATTTTTAAATTCATATTTTATACCCTTGTACAAATTTCTAAATTTTGTAATTTTTCTGGATGAACCACTATTTTTCTAGTGTATTACGTCAATTCAAGGGCAAAATAGTCATTTCAATTTTTGAATGCATCTTTTTGGCTATTTTGGAATCCCAAATTCATATTTCATAATTTTAAGTATATTTTAAATTTGTGATAATTTTTCAGGTTAAAAAAAATAACGATTTTGCCTCAGGTGCGTATGCATCATAGAAAAAATAGTTTTTGAATCCAAAAAATTATCACAAATTTAGAATATACTTAAAAGTATGAAATATGAGTTTGGGATTCAAAAATAGCCAAAAAGATGCATTCAAAAATTGAAATGACTATTTGTCCTTGAATTGACGTAATACACAGAAAAATAGTGGTTCATCCAGAAAAATTACAAAATTTAGAAATTTGTACAAGGGTATAAAATATGAATTTAAAAATAAAAAATTGGCGAAAAAGGTGTTTACGTGCTAAAATTATAATTTTGCCAAAAGACTTTTGCACACTTTCTCTAAAAACCAAATTTCACATTCGAAAAATAAAAAATAACCCACAAGATATTAGAAAATTTAATGGTATATCAAAATTTGGTGTCTATAGCTTTATTATTTCTAAATCTAAAATTCTTCAATTCAAATATTAAACTACCTCAATTACTTTTATTTAAATCCTATAAATCTACCTAAACAAGAATCCAAAAAAACCTTAAACCGAAAACCCTAACATCTTCTGCAAATAAAAAAGTGAATAGTAAACAGTGCGTGAACAGTAACCGCCGCGTTTGGGAATGGAAAAGTCAGCTTTTCCATTCTCAAATGTGGCGCTTTGTTACTTTTGAAAAAAAAAAAAAATTCTGCTACACGTTTGGCAAAGCACAGCGCAGTTAAATTTCAAAAAATGGCTTCTGACACCTACAAATGCCGAAATTTTTTTTTCCAAACAATATTTTAACAAATTTGCCAACCAAAGTCTCTATTAATAATACACAAAATATGAGATATCAGATATATCTAGCAAACATAGTGAAAAATTTTGTATGGATCAAATTTGTTTGACATTATAATATACGATATTATTATCCTGTAATATAGTGATGATATTATAAATTTTAGTATTTTATAGAAAATATAAATTGAAAACAATATTTCTATTTTAAAATTTTCCCCAAAAAAAAAAAAAAAAAAAGAGCAAGAGAAAATTTTCCTATTCATGCTATTTAAAGAGATCCACAGACACAAAATCCCCAGCCACTTGAATCTCGTTCTCCTCCGCCACCCCCTCACTTTCTCCTTTCTGCTTTTAAGTCCATTCCTCCTATCTCCATCCCATTTTCACGCCTGCAAAAGCACACACACAAAATTAGAAGATAACACTAATAATGGCCGGAAGCGGTGTCGTAACGGTGTACGGAAACGGTGCACTCACTGAGACCACTAAGAAATCCCCTTTCTCCGTCAAAGTGGGCCTGGCCCAAATGCTTCGTGGCGGCGTCATCATGGACGTCGTCACCCCCGAACAGGCCCGCATCGCCGAAGAGGCTGGTGCATGCGCCGTCATGGCCCTCGAGCGTGTCCCCGCCGACATCCGTGCCCAAGGCGGCGTGGCCCGCATGTCCGACCCTCAACTCATCAAAGAAATCAAGCAAGCCGTAACCATCCCCGTCATGGCCAAAGCCCGAATTGGTCATTTCGTCGAGGCCCAAATTCTCGAAGCCATAGGAATCGATTACGTCGACGAGTCGGAGGTTCTCACCCCTGCCGACGACGAAAACCACATTAATAAGCACAACTTCCGCATCCCTTTTGTCTGTGGCTGCCGTAACCTCGGCGAAGCCCTCCGACGGATCAGAGAAGGCGCCGCCATGATTCGCACAAAAGGAGAGGCCGGCACCGGCAACATAATCGAGGCCGTCCGCCACGTACGCTCCGTGATGGGCGATATCAGAGTCCTCCGTAACATGGATGACGATGAGGTATTCGCGTTTGCAAAGAAAATTCAAGCTCCCTACGATTTGGTGATGCAGACCAAGCAATTGGGAAGGCTTCCGGTGGTCCATTTTGCTGCCGGAGGAGTGGCGACGCCGGCGGATGCAGCGCTGATGATGCAGCTGGGATGTGACGGGGTGTTCGTGGGCTCAGGCGTGTTCAAGAGCGGCGATCCAGCCAGGCGGGCGAGGGCGATTGTGCAGGCCGTCACGCATTATAGTGATCCGGAGGTGCTGGCGGACGTGAGCTGCGGTCTTGGTGAGGCTATGGTGGGCATTAATCTTAATGACGATAAGGTCGAGAGGTATGCTAACCGCTCCGAATGAGATGTGGGATGTGATGGGGGTGAAGAAAAAACTGATTGAATTGCATTTCTGATACTCACTAGTTAGTTATTATATCCTCTGTAGACGTGGCCTGAAGAAACCTCCGTGCGTAGCCGAATAGTTTCACCACTATTTGTAGCTTAGCTTTGTTTTACTAGTACTATTTTGTTGTTGTAGGCTTTGATGTTGTTTCGTACGACTGCGAACATGTGAAATGCCGTATGTTTATTTGAATTTTGTGTGTTTGTTCGTTGATGTTTCAGTTAGTAGTATATGTTATACATGTTTCCCAATTTTTGATTGCTGTTTCTAGTTGTAAAATGGATTTGTGATGCTTTATGGCTTCGTAGAAGGGAGGTGAAATAGATTCTTCAAATGGTTATTGGAGCTTGACCAGCTCTTCAAGGATGAGCCTTGTTATGTTGACTCCTTTTTTGGTGGGGTTTTTGGTTTTGAGATGTTTTTCATACTTGTCTTTTGGTATTCTTGTCGAATGGTTGTTTTGGAATATGTTGGTTTGGGTGGATCAGTCAGGTAGCTCTTGAGCGTTGCATGTTCTGTACTCTTTGTTTTCAGATTACCATTGATGACAGACAGTCAGGCTCTTACTCTCCATTTTTTCTGGGAACATAACTTTAAACATAAATAAGTTCCGGATATCTTTAATAATACTTAGCATTTCCTCTAGCGAACACACACGTTACTGTGTTTTAGCAAAATGCGTGCATTATTTACCCTGTCTGGCTGGCTTGGCATCAATCATAGGTTCATCTCGATAAACATCTTTCGTTTTCGTGATCATTAACTTGATACACAGGTTCCTGTAAGATGTGAACTTGAAACCTGCTGCCTTGTCTCATACAGTAGTATCCATGTAGAGTTTGCTAAATCCATTAATATAAAAATGAACAAATATATTTATCTAAGCAACTATGAGCAGTTGCCTCTTTATCTTGTTAAAACTTGGGATGCATCCAAGGTTGTTTCCATTGAGCCTGCTTTTAGGCAGTGATTGCCGTTATACTTTGCTTTAGTCCAGCAGCTAAAATCCAAGTTGATGTTTGATGCTAGTATACCTTCGTATCAATCATGTTGTGATCATGGTTTAGTTTTGACAAGGCGTCCTACACGTTTTCTAATTAATGTTGCTGTAGCATGTGGTTTAGGCTAGAATTGCTGCATCATCACGTTTTAGTCTAGAATTGCTTCAGCATTATTGGTTTAGTCTAGAATTGCTTCAGCATCATGGTTGTCATTTAAAAGAATGCTTAATCAGCCAAACCATTTTTTTTGATAGCCATTGAAATGCATAACCAGTGAAACTTTGTTTGGATCTTCAGTAGCTTCAGGTTGGATGTTGATTGCAAAAACTCCCTTCCCAAATTCAAAAAAAGAGGTAGGAGAACGTTGTTTGGTAGGTCTGATATCGTGCCATGGTGGTGGCTTAAGTTCTGATTCTTTGGGCTCACTTGCATTATATAATTTGTGTAATAGTTTTTGGTTGATTAGTCAGATTATGAATTTCATCATAGATTGCATATCTCGTTGACAGTTGCTCACGTAGCAATGCTTCCTCAATCTTCTAATAGAGATTCGAGTACAACACTGTTACTTAGCATGTCGTTGATCCTTTTGTCTCGTGAAGAAGAATATTGATCAAGAATCCTTTTCTTCATTTCTGCTGTTACACACGGGGGGTTGGGATCTAATTGGATCATAAGTTTGCTGCTTTCTGCTAAAGTAAGTGGAGACTCCTTGCTTTTTAGCAAACCAGTTCTACCTGATTTTTTAATTTTTGTTAATGGTTAACTGAGTATTTTATTTTTTCAGTTGTTTAGATTTCAGTCCCACCGGATATAATAGCCATTAATTCTGTTTTGCTGTTTTTGGGAAAATCATTGGGCGGAATCTATTTCCTGAGAACCTCTTTAAACTAATCAACCGAATTGCTGATGTGAACAAGGATTTCTGATACCTCTTAATGTTAATCTTACGTTTCCTAGATGCTCCTAGTCCAGCGTCCGGTAAGCTTTAAGCTCCAAGCTTCAAAATAGTGAGCGGATTTTTTTTTTTTTTTTTTTTAAGCTTTGTCCTCGTGTCTCAGACTCAAGGATGCCTGATGAGTTGGATTCTGGTGGGCTTTTTTATGTCCACTTGCATTGGATCCTGTTGGGCCACGATTGCTTGATTTTGTTTTTCTTTGCTTTTCTTTTCTTTTTTTTTTCTTTTTTTTTTTTTGGAGGAATCATCACGGGCTAAATTTGCTTTTCTGAGATATTACCCCTAACCTGTTAGCGAGTTTTTTCCCCCTCTTTTTTTTTTTTTTTTTTTTCTAGCTTTAAAGTTTAACCCTAGATGTACTCCAACGCAAAAAAGACACCGATGCAGGAGTATACGTCAATCATTTGAAACGTGAGTAGATGGAACATGTTTTGATGTTGTATCGTAAAGAGCAATGTAGACTGAGTATCCCACTAACAATCAGAATTATGATTGTGTACCAATAATGGCAGCTGAAGTCTGCCAGAGCCTCAACAGAGCTCAACCTCTAAAGGTATGTTACTCGGTGACGCATTCGGCAGTTGCGGTTTTGGCTTCAGCAAGTACACTTGGCTCGATTTCTTTGATCTTGTGTAATTTTAGCAAGTACAATGAAGTGATATATGGAAATGCTCGAGTTGAGTTCGTACAAGTACACACAGTACAAGCCATCGAGTTCGTACAATTTGCAATCATTTACAAAAGCAATGCGTATTCAAGCTAGTTCATCATTGCAATGTGAAGCTTTGGCATGCCTCAAAGCAATCCAAGATGTGTCTCACCAGGAATTCAGATATATTTCAGTTGTTACAGATAGTCTCCAGCTAATTCATTGTTTAAGAAATGTTTGTAGTGTTTCTTATGAACTAGAGACTATAGTCCTTTCTTTCAGTATGTAATATTTATAAAGTTAGTGGACATGAGATACAATAGTTAATAATTTGGCTATTTCTCTAAATATGTAATTTCTAATGATATATTTTATGAGAAGTTTGGTTTTTCAAAAAAAAAAAAAAAGAAAAGAAAAATCTGCTACGTGTTAGGCCATGTGCGTTACTAATGGGTTGACTTGAGCCAAGGGAAACACTAGGGGAATTGAATTCAAACACATTCAACGAATGAACCATTATGACATATTGTACTCCAGTTTTTGGTCTAAACAAACCAGCAACATCGCATGGTCCAAGGAAGAAAAAACCAATGTGAGTTTTAAAAAGTTATTTCCAGCAAGACCATTGGATGGAGAAAGCCTCTAGCTTTCTTTCAAGACTTTGTACTACTACAAACTTTGTGCTGTCTACGCGACTCTGTATACTCCGACATGGGTGAGTAACTCTAATTAAGCCTTGATGTTTGAATTTAACACATTTGGTTACTCTACTTTTGGGCGTGTGAACTTAATACCTAATATTTTCATTTTTAACACATTTGATCTGTAAAATTTCTAGGCCGTACAAATTGTTCTAAACATTTGATGGCATATTGAAAACGAAATTTGCACAAATAAGCGACTGCATAGTCTATTTTAATGCATTCCAAGTCCAAAACCAGCAATTAGGGAGTAAACGGGTGTTTGACGCTACGTGAAGAATTATAATCCCCCCCCCCCCCCCCCCCCCCCCCCCCAAAAAAAAAAAAAAACAGAAGCATGTGAAGATTTTTCACCCCAGAAAAAAAAATAGAGGCAGACGCAAAGAAAGAAGCAAAAGAAAGACCGAAGAACATTGCTCGGTTCATACCAAAAATAATAATATAACAACAATAAGAACATAGATTTTTTTTTTTTTTTGTATTTTAGTAGTTAACAGTATACTATTTTACTTTATTCTACTTCCAACATACACTAAAGGGAGAGCGGTCCCAACTGAGTCCTATGGAACTTAATGGAGACTGAATCACCATCAGACCAAATAGGTGCATTATGCATCCAGAAATTAATGAAGACTGAACTACCATCAGACCAAACGGGTGTATTATACAACCATTTAAATTTTTTATGGAGACAAAGTTTGAATCACTGACCCTTCATCTCACTTAGGCCTTTCAATGATTTGTGGTAACTAACCCAGCAAGTGGAGTTGATTAATAAGAGCATAGATGGGAAAAGTGTTAAATAAGATTGACTCGCAGTCAAGCACACACTTGTACAAGAGAATTGTCGTATGTGTATAGTTCTGGGTTGGTGTGGTGGACGCTGGAACTACTTTTACTGGCCCGTGTCTTTTTGCTTAACAACTCATTAACGTATTCATACTTGCACACTTCTACAGTTCTCTACTTCATGGCAGTAAATGGTCTCGACACAAAAATGTACCAAGTAATATGGTACTTTTTGGTAGTACTATTCTCTTCTTTCGCACACTTGAGTTTGTGGTTCCCCTCCAATCCTCATTCCTCACCCCAGCTACCGCTCGATTAATTCTTGCATCCACCCGTTTGCTTGAATTATTGTCCGGTCCTAACATGGAATTATATGAGCCTCCTACACCCTTAATCTTTTGAGTTTTGATTGATTGGTTTATGTTAACGCCATAAATGAAACTAGAAACTTTCATCCACAAAGATGAGGCTAGAATTTAAACTTCTAATAAATACCATGGATATATGAGGAAGGGCTTGGTAATCTTTTTTTGCAAGCAGCAACTTGATTTGAAATAGACAGAAAACATATATGTACTCATGCATTATGGGGTTCATAAGATCAACATCAGGTCACTGATGGCAGTTAAGATCATAGTGAGGTCAAACACTAAATATATACATTGAGTTAATACAATAGTTTTGGCTTCAAGAAATAATGGTGATAACAAACTAACATACAGAACGCCTAGTTCTTAATTAATTATCTGTAATCATGTATTTTCTGAAGGCAGATAACCAGAACAACAAGAACTACCGCAGAAACAAGGGAATCCTCGCTTCTCATGCCTGATATCCCCATAACTGAAGCTAAGCTCGTCATTCTCTTGTACATCTCTAGAAGCGAAAAAGCAGATGCGAGGCAGCAAAGATCCAGAGTTTCGCAACAATGTTGTATCAAGGTTCCCACCATCACAGGAATGGTTAATGAATCTAGCCACATTTCCAACTCTAGTGGCATCAATATTCATCCTCATACACACATCTTTAGATGGAAGATGTTCCTTCACAACCAGAAGAGCAGGACACAACTTGCCATTTGCTGCAAGTTCATCATATATTTGCTGCCTTGATTGTGCTTCTTTTGTAACCAAAAGCTCACCTGCATATTCACAGACAAACTTCCCTTGCGGAATAAATTCGGCAGCATATAAACCCCAACCTTTCCTCCCATCCTTTACAACCTTCAACTTCACTGATATCCCTCTCTGACTAACCCGGTTTCCGCAATCTGATCCACACGCGCAACTCGGCCCGCACTCCCGAGACCCATAATCCAAACACGGGCACCCCAAATTCCTTTCGCATACACTCTGGCACTCGCACCCGTTCGCTCCTTCGACCCGGAAAACAAATGGGTCCGAACGACGCCCGCCAATAAGGTCGGGTCTGGTATTCGGGTCATACCCCCAAGGCTGGACGGCGGCGTTTAACAACGTTTGCGTTTGAGTTGGGGTGTAAATAAAGTACGAATAGCTTTGATTGTCGATTAAATTGATGAATGGTATTGGAAATTTCTCGAAGCCTCGAGAAGCATCAGCAGATCTTCTGAGAGTGATGGATTCGGAGATTTTTCTTAGGGTTTTGCAGGTTGATGATGTGGAGGCAAGGTCGGCCGGGAGGAGATAGGGAAGGACGAGCTCGGCGCAGAGGATTAGGGCTTGGACCTTTTCGCCGTTGTTGTCGTTTTCTTTGGCTGTTTTCTGCGGTTTGATCATTTTACGCTATGTTTGGGAGTAAGGACATGATGGGAAAAGAAACGAAATGAAAGTATTTTAAAGTGGTTTTTTGTTTGGGAGTAACGAAGAAAATGAAGGAAAATTTTATTTATTTTTTTTTTTTTAAGGAATGAAAGGGAAATAAAATTAAAGGAAAAATTAGTTTATTTAAATCAAAAAATTTTGTTCCCAAGATAAAAGAAAAAAAGAAAAGAAAAGAACATTTTTTTCCCTTCATTTCTTTTCTCTCACCTTCATTTCTTTTCCACCCCTAACTCCCAAACTAAGCATTAGTGATGGAAGCGGAAGAATGGAAAACGAGAGATTTCTTAGGACCGTTGGTTTTAAACTTAGCACCGGATTCGGATTTTAGGGAAAGCTAAGCGCAGTCCAAAAGAAGGGAAAGGGAAGTTTACGGACAAATGATGGGTTTGGTAATCGAAACCCGCCAATATATCTCAATGGGCCATAGTACTCGCAAGTTGGTCCGTATTATTTTGGATATGTTAAAAGCCATGTAATTAGTCAATAAATATATATAACTGTTCGATAATAATCTGTTCGATAAAAATATATAACTAGTTAATCAAAAATGAAAATCAATTTTTATTCTAAAACAATATTATTTTTTGACTTAATTTGGTCATGCCGACCTAATTTCAATCTATCACTATCTGACCTTTTAATCTAATAAACATCAACTTGTTGAAATGAAAATTGGGAGGCATGACCTTTTAAAAAGTAAGCTTTTCGTGTCTTAGCTTCTTTTAAGATGCCACGGGAAAGGACAAATTGATGGAATCTCGTCTTTTCTTTATTTCATTTTAGGATGCTTGTTCAAGGCAATGTTTTAAAAATCAAATCGGTAAATGAATGGAGGATAGGATCAGATCGATTTCAATATTTTTTTAATTTAATTTAATACATAATATAACAACAAATACTAGATATACCTTAACTTATTGAACTAGTTAATCCATTACTCATTTGAATATATTCAAATATACAATTAATGAATCTATTACATTTGATAAAAATTTTAGGAAATATTCTATGTTTATAACAATTAAATTAATAAAAAAATAGCATTACAAGTATAAAACATATAATAATATAAAAAGTAAGTGTATCGGGAAAAAATACAGATAAAACATATACTTCAAAATTCACCATTAAAGCACATTATTAAATTTTTAAATATTTTAAATTACAATCTTGAAAATTCTAAATTATTAAATCATATTTGCTGCTTCTATATTCTTTTAATACCATCAAAACTTATTTTTCAATGTAAATGTAATTTTTTAAAATTAAAAATTTTTCTTTTGCCCTATTTTCTAAGGTAGGTTTGAATGCTCAAATCATTTACAAATTTTAGTTTGATTATCTAATTATCAGTTTAGATTTATCTAGTTTTTAATTTTTTAATTTTTTTGCACGATTTAATGAGAGATAACTCCTAACAATTTTGTATCAATGAAGAATTTAATTTTAAAAGAGCTTAAACATTATTTAGAATTGGTTTTTAGTCTTTAACTTTAGATGTACTCTCTCCAAAAAAATTCGTTAAACATGATCAATAAAGGAAATAAAGAAACTAAAAAGGTAAGAATCAATTAAATTCATTAAACATGATTATTGAAAATAAATAAACTAAAAAAAGTAAGAGTGAGTTAATTTCATCAAACGTGATTAATAAAGGAAATAAAGAATAAAAAATCAAATAAATTTATTAAAAATAATTAATAAAGGAAATTAAAAAAATAACAAATAGAATAATTCATAGCATAAAACCAACAAGGAGGACTTTTGTGGGAGTGGTTGAAAGCTTGGAAATACTCGAGACCTCGCACTTGCGTTGGCTAAAATTTTTTTATTGAAATACCAAAATAAAAAAAATCGTTAGATCAACAATTCAACGGTTTGTAGCGGTTTATGTATCAATTAAACCAATAAGCAAATTGGATAGGAAACTTGGCCGGTTCACAGTCAAATCAGTTAAATCGATCAATTCGGTCCGATTTTCAAAACATTGGTTCATGGTTTTAAACTTTGTCCCCTCTCTCTCTCTCTCTCTAACATGTGAAAAGGAAAATCACGTGGCAGTTTAATATTACTAATTTTTTTCTCTTCTTCTTCACTTTGTGCAAGAACGAAGAAGACCTTCATGTCTAACACATTTTCTTGTACAATACTGAAAATTTATCCGTTTTAATTACTACTGTTAGTTAGAAATCCGCTTTGTTTCAACTTTAAACCACTCTATAATCCAATTAACTATACCACGAGTAACCCATGCTTGATTAAATTTAATGCAAATCAAACTAGCCTAAGTCGTACAAAATTATCGAGAAAGCATCAGTATATTTTAAAGATTCATGACCAAGTTGCAAATCTCTGCATAATAAATCATTAAAACACAATGATTAAAAATTTCTTTAATGTTTTGGTCCAGTAAAATAAAGTGGCGGGAATATCAAGGATCCATTAGTCTACGCTCCTTGCGACAGATCATCTTCTCACTAACCGACAGCAATATAATCCCAATAAATTTTTAACCTGTCTCTACTCCACCAGTACCACTGCCCGTTGATATAAATTAATAAGCTCAACAGTTTTTCTGTACGTAAATACATACGCAATTACGTTTACACTTTTTTTTTTTTTTGGGTGCTATCTATGGGGGCAGGAGGAGAACAGGTGGAGCAAGTATTGCATGGGTCATACACACCACATCCGCAGTTGATGTTGTGTGCAAATTTTAACCAACTTTTGACATGTGGATGTAGTCCTCATGTGTTTTTATGGTGAGATTTGGTACAAGTTGTAGAATGAAATTGTTACACCACATCTAACAAAGTTACATAATCATTCATTGTAATTACACATTTTAAATAACGAGCGTACGCTTCAATCATTTGATGCAAGATGGCATTTGAAATCGTTATACTACAATTCAACAAAATTACACCATCATTCAATAAACATACATATTTTAATTAACTCGTTACATACACTTTAGTACAACTTAGTTATACAAAAATAATAAAAAGTTATATCACGAGACTTGCTCCTTATTGACTTTATCTCTACCCTCGACTTTGCCCTCTCTCTTAGTTGGTTTGATCTAGTACAAAAGTTGCACACCATGTCATATGCTGCTGTGGTGTGTCTAGACCAACCAATACTTTTCCGCGGGGCCTGGGGTGGGGTTGTTAAACTGGTCAGTATTGGAAACTTCTTCTCTCTTTTTTTTTTTTTTTTTTTTTGGAGAAAAAAACTTCTTCTCTTACTGTCCAAATTAAACACGAAAAAGTTTTCATTATTGTCAACTGTTTTGAAAATTTCAAGATCGTAACAGTATTTATTACATGAAATTAATAATTTCAATTATACTTTTCAAAACCTATGAAAAATTTCAAGGGCACATTTTCTTTTTCTTTTTCTTTTTAGTACTATTAAATGTTACACTATTTATTACTTGTGACAGAATCTTCCTCTAATGGGCCAAAAAGCTAGGGAAAATTAAGTTTAAGCAATTAACATTTCAATAAATACGATAAAACTATTGAATTATTATTATTTTTTTTTGGCAAACGGCAACCTTAATACTGTTAAGAAAATCCAACATGGTTTTATAGAAAGGGGAGGGAATTCTAACCATGCTCCACTTGAAGAAACACTTTAGTGTTATCTACTGGCTTATCTAGCGTTGATTGGTTTCATAATTATTTATCACGAAGAAAGTGCTAAAACAAAATAAATTTTATCATCATGTATTGGTATAGATGATTATTAACACAATATTTATAAGTTTTGCTCAAATACAAAAATATTTAGTGTTTTTATTCATCTATGAGATAATGAAATTGATCTCTTGACTTGGACTTTGGTTTAAATTGGATAGACAAAGAAGAAAAAGAAGTTAATCATCTACCATTTGCCTCCATGTTTAGGTAAGGACAATTTCGAGGAAGTGGGGAAGATTAATAAAAGTATTAATATATATTTTTTAATTCTAACTAAAAACAACAATATCATAATAAATAATTGTTGGTATACTTGTATTGCTTTTAATAATACAAAATGTATATTATAAAACAATAAGATGTAAAGTGTATTATTTATTGAAAATCTTTAAACGAGGCAAATAATTTTCTAAAACTTTACCTAATTAAATATTTACAAATTATACAGCTCAAAAAAGCGTTGAAATCAAAGTCTACCATCAAGAATCACCAAACTTTCGTCTTTCATTTTTCAACTCACTGTTCACTTCACAAAATCCCATATTGTTTGATCCATTTATATTCCGTTCCTTCCCTGTAATTCTCTAATCACACAGATCATCAGAGAGAGAGAGAGAGAGAGAGAGAGAGAGATTCTGGTGTTGCCTGAGAAATGGGGAGCTCTAGTTACAGAGTATGCGTGTGCTTCACGCGGAAGTTCAAAGTGGCTGAGGTGCAGCCGCCTTCGGACGTGAAAGAAGCTTTCAAGAAGTATGCAGAAGGAGGGACCCACATGAATGGTGAGCAGCTCCGGCGATTCTTGGTGGAGTTCCAGGGTGAGGCTGAGTCCACCTTGGCCGATGCTGAGGCTATCCTGCAGCAGATCCTCCAAAAGAGGCACCACATTACCAAGTTCACTCGCCATGCTCTTACTCTCGATGATTTCTTTCAGTTCCTCTTTAACGTTGACCTCAACCCACCAATCCTCTCCAAGGTCGGTCTAATTTTCTTTCGTGATTTTTATAATAGTACTATGTTTGAGCGTTTTGTCCTTTTCGCTTTTCCTAATTTGGAATTTTTGCGGGATAAAGTTAGGATCTTGGCCTAGATTTTTGCATGTTTGTCAGGAAAGGTTGATCTTCTGTTGTTTGACAGTTTCCTGATGTGGTTTTTTCCTTGAGTAGTTAAAGTTTTAAACTTGGGAGTAAGATTTGTTTGTTAAAATTATTACAGGTTTCTGATTGGGGAAACGATACCGGCAATCTTGTCTTTACTAATGACAATCCATCCTATTAATAATATGTAAAGAATCAAATGGAATGCCACAAGCAAAAATTAGTGTGTTAGTATCGCTGGGTCTTTTGCAATTCTGCTATTGCATCATTAAGGGCTCGGTTTTAGCCTTTTTTTTTATTTTTTCTTTTTTCAAAGTGCATCTATTACTATTGTAGGAGAAAGGGGAATGGGGTGCTGCAATGGCAGTTTTAAAACTCGAACCTTTACATGTTGCATGGAGAAGAGCAGCTTCACCACTTGAGCTGGCCCTCACTCCCACTGAATTTCACTTGTCCATTTCTTTTGTTTAAGTTACAGTGATCAATTTTGTGGATCATCCATATTGGTTACTGTGCAATTTCGTTCACTAAATTTTCTTTGATCCACCGGAAATAATATAAGCACATCATCTTTCTTCTTTCGTTATCTTAATAAGTTATTATTTTAATACAAGACTGCTGCATCTATTGCTGAAAGAAATTTTCTTTTCATTTCAGGTTCACCATGATATGACTGCTCCACTGTCCCATTATTTTATATTCACTGGGCATAATTCTTACTTGACTGGAAATCAACTCACCAGTGATTGCAGTGATGTTCCAATTATTAAGGCATTGAAAAAGGGTGTGAGGGTAATAGAACTTGACATATGGCCAAATTCTTCAAAGGATGATGTGCACGTTCTTCATGGAAGGTAGGTTTAAAGCTCTTCTTTTTTTTTTTTTTTTTTTGGGGTAATGTAGCATTTTTTCTGCTTCACCCCAAACAACGAGGCTACATGGAATGGGGCTGCTTGATGGCTGGATTAATGCAGAGCAATTGTTTGAATTCACTCTTAATTTTTTGATAGCTCTTTAATTTGATGAGAGTAACTTCTGTTTGATAGGAAAATGTTTTGCTTATTAAGTGCTTGTGCTGTAATATTTTCCATATACTGCTTCCAACTAGGGATTCTGAACTGCAATATACCATTCATGCATCTATTTTGCTTAAAACTACTTGACCAGTAAAGTTTTTCGCTTGAAAAAAACCTCTTATCAGACCTCTACCTCTCTGTAAATTATTTGAGAAGATCATTTCATGCTTCTGCTTGACTTGCTCTAGCACATTTGTTTAATGAATCAAGCATTCACCTAGTTGCCGATGCTTTGTAGTCATTATTAGAATCTCCACTTTTGCATGGCCTTTGGCTCAATTTGGCTTTTGATTAGAGACATAATGCTTATGACTTATTCCCACCCCCCATTCCTACCCCCTTGTTGACATTGGGTGGCTGACATTCAGTGTCTGGCTTTTAACTTTTTTGTCCCTTTCTCATTTGCGTCATTACTTTTGTTGATATTTTTGTTCTACCGAATGTAGAACTGTTACGACTCCTGTGGAACTCATTAAATGTTTCAAGTCAATAAAAGAGTATGCCTTTTCAGCTTCTCCATACCCCGTAGTAATAACACTTGAAGATCACCTTCCAGCTAACCTTCAAGCCAAAGTTGCTCAGGTGAATTTCCTGTTTTGTCAATTCATATTATGCTTTTTTGAATTGAGTTGTTAGTTTAATCTCCTCATATTTCATATAGATGCTCACTGAAACATTTGGAGAAATACTCTTCTGTCCTGAATCAGAATGCTTAAAAGAATTTCCTTCACCAGAAGAATTGAAATATCGCATTATCATTTCAACCAAACCTCCAAAAGAGTACCTTGAAACTAAAAAGCTTGATGACAAGCAAAATTTACAAAAAGAAAAAGATTCTGATGAAGATTTATGGGGAAAAGAGCCTTCAGGCACTGCAGCCAATGAAGAAGACGATGACAAGGTTGGCTTGAGCATGAAGGTCTTTGGTCTTGAGATTATTTTCATCTAAAGAATGATAGCACAAGTGTTTGAGATTCTGTATATCTAATTGCAGATTGACAACGCTAGGAATTATCATAATGAGGATGATGAAGATGACGATGACTCAGATGAAAAACCACAACCTGCACCAGTTTACAAGAGCCTCATTGCCATTCATGCTGGCAAACCTAAAGGTGGATTAGTTGAGGCTTTAAGAGTAGAACCAGATAGAGTGAGACGACTGAGTTTGAGTGAACAGGCTCTTGAAAAGGCTGCTGAATCTCATGGAATGGATGTTGTGAGGTATAGTTCAACAATCGAAATGCAAAAGTACTGGGTGTAATGTATTGTTATTTTGTTGATATAACCATCTTTTATATATTTGCATTCTGATGGATACTTTATTCTTCGATAGGTTCACCCAGAAAAATATCCTCAGGGTTTACCCTAAAGGTACTCGATTTAACTCCTCCAATTACAAACCACTTGTTGGCTGGATGCATGGAGCTCAGATGGTTGCATTTAACATGCAGGTTTTTAAAAACCTTGTATTCAGATTCCATGTAGCATAATCTGTTTGTTTGTCTATCCTTATTGCATGTTACATCTTTGAGATCAGCCCTGACCTATTCTTAAATTTTATGTACGACAAAAAGATAAATATTATGATGTTCAATTTGGTAAGCAGAATTCTATACATGGGTATCCTATCATATTATCTCTATAATCAGAAATGCAATGGATATCATTGTAATACTTGAGATCACGTAATTGCAGGTGTGAGTATAAGCTCTATCATTACTACTGCATAAGTCAAGTGAAAATATTGAAATGGGCTGGTGGGAGGTTTTCCCCTCTTAGTAAGAGGTGAAGGCTGTATTGGGGGGATAATTGTTGCTAGAATAATTTGAACTAACCAAAATAGTCATGCAAAAACTGATGCTGCATATTTTATCCACACTTGATATATGAATGTTGCAAATCATGAAAGTAATGTTTAAGAAAGCAATCTACAGTTTGTCGGTTGATTTGGCTTTAGAAGCAATGACATGAGGTCACTTGTTAAATTCCTATTCATAGAGATATTCTCGAACATGCACGTCCCAAAACAGGCAAAAACCCCCACACATGTAACCAAGCACACACACATGTTAAATTCCTACTCACAGAGATATTCTTAAACATGCACTTCCCAGAACAGGCAAAAACCCCCACAGATGTAACCAAGCATGCACAGATGCATTTATGTTAGAATGACTAATATATGCTCGTCCAGGGCTATGGTAGATCGCTTTGGTTGATGCAAGGGATGTTCAAAGCCAATGGAGGGTGTGGCTACGTTAAAAAGCCTGATTTCTTGATGAAAATTGGTCCAAATGGTCAGGTTTTTTATCCTAAAGAAAAGCAGCCTGTGAAGAAAACTTTGAAGGTGAGGGAAGCTGTAAAAGCTGAAGAAATTTGTTTAACTGTTTAATAGTATTTGTTAGTAAGTCGTGTTCCTTTACACAGGTTAAAGTCTACATGGGAGATGGTTGGCATTTGGATTTTAAGCAAACACACTTTGATATGTATTCTCCACCTGATTTCTACACTAGGGTAAGTTGTATGTCACCTTTTTGTTTATTAAATCACTTGGAGCAGTTAATATTTAGTGTACACACTTAAATCTCAGACTCATTCTTTATATAAGTCCAAAATCTTTTATCATGTGCTCAAGGTTCACTCTGTTTGGAGAAATTTACAAGTTGATGAAAATTGTTTAAGTATTTGTATTTGTTGAACATTCTCTTAAAATGCTAGTGCTAAGAATATTTGCCAGTGACATGTCCCCTTTCTTATGTAAATCTCTTGGGAGATGAACAAGTCTATCGTCAACCACATGGAATAACACTGCTCTTATTAAATTTTCCTCTAGACAAATAGCATTATGCTTATATTTATGCCTGTTTTCATTGTTGTATAAAATCAGGTTGGTATAGCTGGAATACCTGCTGATGCCATAATGAAGAAAACCAAGAAAAAGGAGGATAACTGGACTCCAATTTGGGAAGAGGAATTCACTTTCCCGTTGACTGTTCCTGAGCTGGCTTTATTGCGAATTGAAGTGCATGAATATGACATGTCTGAGAAGGATGATTTTGCTGGCCAAATATGTCTACCTGTCTCTGAATTGAGGCCTGGAATACATGCAATTCCACTATGCGATCACAAAGGAGAGAAGTATAACTCTGTGAGGCTTTTGATGCGCTTTGATTTTATATAGTGTTTTACGTTTATTTTTCTTGATGTCTGATGTTGTTGTGTGATATAGCCTTTATTATTATTATTATTATTACTACTATTTTTGTTTTAATATCTATGGGCTGTTTTTGGTGTTGCTATATTCCTATTTATTTCTAGTGGTTCATAGGTTTCAAATGTTAGTGCTGTATGTTTGCTTGTAGCTGCTTTGTATATAGACTTGTAGAAAACTCTTGTAGAATAAAAGCAAGTGGATCAAACTTTTATAGCTTCTAAAGTCCGCTTGTTCATGATTTTATAAGGCGCTTTGTGTTAGTCTCTCCCAAATGAGCAAATGAGAGGCATTTCTTGTCTGAGGCTCAGACTCCTCACTACACAAAGAACTCCTAAAAGATTCTTCATGATTCTAAATCTGCATATATGGTAAATAAAACGTGTAAAATAATTCAGAAAACCCAGATAGTGAAGGAAAAGAATTGTCACATCAAATTGATTGAATTAGGATTCTGGACTTGCTGTTGTTTAGCAAAAAATAAATTTACAGATTCCATGTAGAGCATTACATTCTCTTTCATGAGGGGTAAAATAAGAGGTTAAAAGGGGAGAATATTCTTCACCTATCTTCTTGGGGGACACAACTGTTTCATGCCTGAGATGCAATCACAATGGCAGGACTCTCCTCGCAAGGAGCAAGTGCCGTCTCCAATTTTGCCACAACATCACTCATTGTTGGTCTATCTTTCCCCTGTAAGTTTATGCAATGCAGAGCAGTCTCTGCCACAATCTCAACTGCCTTAATCTCATTCATTTCTGGCAATCCTACCCTCTTATCCAGTATCTTCTCTAGTTCTCCTGCTAATATCCATGGCTTTGCATACTCAACAACTCCCATAGGACCAGCACCTTCATTCTTGAATACCGCTTTTTTCCCCGTCAAAAGTTCTAATAACACCACCCCAAATCCATAGACATCACTCTTTACCGTAAGAATGTTGAGCACATAGTACTCGGGATCAATATAGCCAACAGTACCAACTGCATTGGTATACATAGGCTCATCTTCTGACTCCGGACAGATTAATGATAGACCGAAATCAGACACTCTTGCTGTTAAATTTTCGTCAAGAAGTATATTTGAGGATTTAATGTCCCTGTGGATGATTGGTGGAATGGAATAGTCATGTAGATACTCAATGCCCCTTGCAGCATCTAGTGCAATTCTGATCCTGATTCTCCAAGAATTCAGCATGCTGCTACAAGTGTTTCCTGGGTTATGCTTATGCAGATGATCATGTAATGATCCATTTGCCATGTATTCATAAACTAAAAGTCTCTCATTATTTTCTTGGCAAAATCCCACTAGTCCAACTAAGTGCCTGTGATTGAGGCAGGATAACAAAGCTATTTCAGAGATATATGAGCTTTCGTTCTCCTGGAACTTCTTTGTTTTAGAAGTAATCTCTCCTCTCTTAATGGCCACTTCACGACCATCTGCAAGCTTGCCTTTGTAAACTCCGCCGAAGCTACCACCACCAATCTTGTTCTCTAAAGCAAAATTATTGGTGATAGCTGCAAGCTCTGATAGGGTAAAGTTTTCTGTTTGTTCAGTGTGCCTTGATGAAGTACAGCTCTTCTGACGCCTAAATATCCAAGAATCGTTGTGGTTGATGGATGATGATCCTGATGGAGGTAGAATGGAAGCATTGGAAGCAGCTAGATAATCTTCCAGATTTGATCTAGCACGAGAAGGTTGCAGTACAACTGATTTATAGACCTCCTTACGTACATTACCACAAAACCCAGTGCAGGAACAGTAGGCAATAGTACAAATGCCTGCTAAAGCCCCAATAGAACCTACAATGCCGAACGCTAAAAGGAGCTTGTTCTGAGTTCTTGAACGGGGAGATGCCGGCCTTGGAACTTCTAATGCAGGTGTTGATGGCATCATTGGAGGTAGTATTACTGGAATTGGGAGCTCAACTTCACATAATTTGCATATATTCCCAGAACCAGCGCAAAGGCTACCAGAATTTGGATACACCCCACAAACACTGCAAGACTTGTGCACACAAGGTCTAGGAATTACAGGTTTAAGTGGAACCACATTTATTACAGTATGGTCTCTGGACCATCCTGGCCCCCAACAGATAATCGATAAATCCTTGGTTGTCAATCCGCATGTAAAATCCAAACCTGCAACAATGTTTTCAAAAGAAATTTTATTTACTACAGTACGAGAAAACTCGGATTTTCTTGAACCTCCTCCCCAGCAAACAACCAAACCATCTTTCCTACGAATACCACAACTATGATTCCCTCCCAAAGCCAGACTTGAAAACTCAAAAGCATAGTGAGAAGGGACATTAAGTTGTCCACCGATGTTACTACCTTTGCAAATCAAATTTCCAGTTTCAGTCATTCCACATGCATGAGACTCGCCAGCAATTAAGCTAAGCATTGGCAAATTTCCAAACTGTCTTTCAATCTCAGCTCCAATTTCACTACTGCCCCAACAGTGGACTCTACTAGCGTCCTTCAGTATTCCACAAGAGAATCCTGCACCTGAAGTTATTGCTTGGAATTTCAAGCCCTCCTCGGATGATGGAAACCGCCAGCATAAGGCCACCCCACTGGTGAACTGAAGTGCACAGACCTGATAATTTCCAACAGTTAAGCCCTCTACAAGGCTATCCTTGCTATAGTAAATTCTTTTGGCTCGAAAACTCATTGTCTCCCAGCATGTGATGCTAAAGCCACCGGCCTGTAAGCCACAGAAATGGCCAAGACCTCCAGATATATACGCATAGGATATCTCAGGTTGGATGGAAATGATTTGGCCATCCTTGTAGCATTGAATTGCCTGAGTAAGCTTACTGGCTATAATGCCACATACAGTATATGTTGAGTCAGGCGTGTAACTGACTGCAATGGTGGAGCCTGAACCAAGGCTGGTAACTTCTTGCGGAAAAGAGATGGTGATAAGAGGGAATATTATAGTGAGAGTGATGCTGGTGGCGGAAAAAGCTGGTGAATTCATGTGAGCGGTTGAGTATGGACTATGAGGTAGATTTTTCTTCCGTTGTTCTTCATTGCAAAGAAAAAAAAAAGGGATAGAGACATTGGTTGAAGATGATAAAAGGTGCAAGCTGGATGGGGCATAATATATGGAACTATTGAAGGGAATGAGATGAAAGAAACAAGTCGGGCTGGGTAGTTTGTGGTCCCCTGAAAGTGGGGATGATTTGTTCCACAGACGAGAGAATTCTGCCTAATCAAGTTTCGTCATTTCAGTTCTTGAAAATTTTTTCTGGAAGTGCCCTTAATGAGGACTAGCCAGGATAGCGTACACTCAAGGGATGTAAAAGGTGGAATGCAAAAGGTGAAGGATTCTTTCTTTATATCCTAGCTAGCAATCCCACTTGATCACTGCATCACCCTGATACCCATTTGTTAGTAGCACATGATGTTCAGCAAATTGAGGGCCTGTGCTCATCATGGTTCTCGGGAAATAAGTTATGGATCTTCTCTGTTACTTCAGTTTTTCCCGATAGAGGTGGTAGCTATTCTGACTTTTCTGGTAGCTGGAGCCCCCGGTACTAGTTGTTTGTTAGGACATAGAGCTAAATATAAATGGCATAGAAGTTAGTAACCGGTGCTGGTGCTGGTCACAACTCAGAATCTAATACCACTCTGGACCCAATTGGGTCCAGCTGACAAACCAAAACCGTCTCTTTAACTCGAAGCATAACGGTTGGAGAACGATAAAGAAGAACAGTATACATGCATGAAAATAGGCTAAATCACATAATACCGCGAAATGTACATTAGTAGCAAATTGCCCATGTATTTTAGAAATACACAAATTACTTCCTTAAATTGATTAAAAGACATTTTGCTCTTCTATACATAATAATGCATTGATAATTTTCTCTTTTTAGTGCTAAAATTTAAAATTTTTATACCACCCACAAGTAGGTAGAACAAAATGATAATGAAAAGAGAAGTCTAAAAAACATAAACACACAAACACATATATATTAGAAACATAAATTTATAATTGCTATATTTTTTATTTTTGTCACTAACAGAAATGACATTATCAGCATTTATTGATGCTCTATTTTGAATATATTTGACAAAAATCACAAATTTATCTTCACTTTGCAAGCTACTCGTTATACATCATGGAAAAAAATTGATGTCTTTTTTCATACTTTTCTCTATCTTGAATATAAATTATGGGAATAGTTTGTGACGAAAATCTTTGCAATTTTGAAGTCATGATTTGGTTTTTTATATAAGAGTACAACAACAATATTAGTCTGAAATAATAACCTTATTTTATTCTATATAACAAATTAACAAGAATAACAATATTAAAAAATTATGAGACCAAATTTGTCCTTATAAAAGTGTAACGTGCATGAGGAAGGTAATTTGTTACTAAAATAGGAGGCAATTTGTATATTTTTTAAACACAGGAGGTAATTTGCTACTTAATTAACATTACAAGGAAGCATTTTGAGATTAAACCATGAAAATAATGGTATCACGATCAAAGATTCCTTCAAATCCCATTTGTATTGGGAAAAAATGAGCAAGGACGAAAGAAGCTGAAAAATATAATGATGCAATTACTAAAGACAGTTATTATATCCAAACATAAATTCATTAATTATGCCACATCAACTTCCGTAAAGGAACAAAATGGAAAACCGTACTGAAATTAGGAGAACAAGCGCATATGTTTATCAAGGAAAAATAATTATCAGGGTTGCACCCCCCCCAAAAAAAAAAAAAAAAAAAAGGCTCACTAAATCTACTGTGCAGACTACCAACAGCACTAATTCTTATAGGGCAAAAATTCAACCAAACGAAGAGAACTCAGGCTTGTAGAGGATCTTCAGAGTCATCCAAGTCAACAGAACTGCGAGGATGGTAAGTCTGGAACTCAAAGTCTTCATCACGATTCTCCATTGTTTCCCCAAATACAAATTGTTTAGTCCCCATTGTGGCGAAAGGCATTAGACCAAAAGCCCGGGCAGTCTTGATTGCTCTAGCGACCTTTCGCTGAGCCTTGGCGCTAATTCGAGTCTAAAATAAAAAATAAAAAAATGCTATCAGATCCAGTCCCTGTTTGCAAATTACACTGCATTCAATCTCAATTAGACAATGTGATATTTACCTTGCTCCTCTTGATGATGATTCCACCCTCAGTAATAAAGTTGGCAAGGAATCTCACATTCTGGGGACAGAAAGTTTCAAGACAATCAGTCCATAGCAAACTACTGCAGCTTTAAACATTAAGATGTAAAGAAGAAATTCCCATTGAAGAAGGTATTTGACCTTTACATCTCTGCAACTAGCTCAGAATGATGAGATGACTAAACAAACAAGCCATATAAACTTTTCTAAGGCTTCAAAAAGCTCTTGTTTCACAATCAGCATGGCTAAGAAGAGTCCAGAAATAAGTGACCTGCACTATCTATCTATTAACTACAGTACTTGCCCTCATGGATTAAATGGAACTTACACATGCATTTAGCATGTAAATGGAAGAATGTAATAGTTAGAAGTGGAGAAGAGTCAATGCCTCACCTGAGCACTTGCATAAAGTTGGCCAATCAATCATATGCTCACCATGATTTATTTGACAAACATATACCTTTTGCAATTTGATCATGTGTATTTAATCATGTGTACAGATTCCATAAAAGATCCAACACTGAGAGCCTAAAGCATCCACAACAATTTTAATGATACCTAAACATTGAGGTAGAGCAAGATAACACTATCCAAAGCTTAATCATAAACATGAGGAACTCTCTTAAAATATAAACATTGAGGTGGAGCAAGATAACACTATCCAAAGCTTAATCATAAACATGAGGAACTCTCTTAAAATATAAACAGTCCCAGCAATGGTAAAAGAGTAAGAGAATGAGAGAAAGATTATCAGCATTACACCAAGCACATTACCATTCAAGATTTAGATGCAAAAGAACAAGGTATGACCCAACTGGGTAAAACTGGCAAAGTAAAAGAATTGATATTCTGGTATATCTTAAGAGCTCAAGCTGTGAGCATGCGTTATGAGCACAAAATTTGACAGGCATATGATGCAGATTAAAGAATACACACCCTAAAATCAGCTTTTTGTAGAACTTCTTCTGTTGTTGTTTCAAACTCATACCTCTTGAACGGCTTTTGCACTCCTGCCTTTCTAAGATCAAGATCCTGAATTTAAGAGGCCATAGATGAGCAATACAATAGTGCCATTTGAAGGCTCAAAAAAAGGGTTAACAACAAAGAAACTAGTTTTGTTGAAGGGTTATAGACGATTCTAAAGATCAACTATCATCTGCAGATGCATACTACTTCAAGGAAGTAATAGAAAAAGAGATAAATTAGGCTGCAGCAAATAAAAATGGCATGAAAACAAAGTAATCAATCTTCAATTGTTTATCAGATTTGTCAACACAGTTGGTTTGACGTCTTTTAGTGACTGGAATATAGTCCCAAACAAGATCAGACAGTCATGTGGTATCTTAAGATACTGAACTTAATTCATTTTATTACAAGCTAAGAAAAAGGGTAAAACAAAATGCAAACTCAAACAGCATAAATACTTTTTCAGTCAGGTCAAATCCTAGTGAATCAAATTGGACAACATGCAAATCCAGCCCAACTAGCTAGAGCAACCAAATGGAAAGCTTGACACAACCAAGTAAAAGTATACGAAAAAGAACTGCCCTGTTCTAGTTGAGGAAACACCAAGAGGCAACCGTAAATTATCTTGAGCACTAAAAGTGTTAGAGCATAATATTTAAACTCTATAGCGAGGTATAGCTTTTACAGGTGGTACCCAAAACAGCTACACTAAGATGAGAGAAGCAATAATCCAAGGTATGTACTTTAATATCATATGTCATTCCCGGCTGATAGTCCACATCCGGTCTGAAGGAATAGTCATCTTTCTCTATTTCGTCAGGATCAACCTCGAAATATCTAGCAGCTTCCTTCAACTTCCCATCCATCCCATCTGACAGTGTGTTAAAACTATCATCGAGACCATCAAAAAATTCAGATCTGTTTCCAGGGTTGAATTTGGAACTCATTCCTGATCTGTCATATGCTTTCTCAACTCTATCTAGTCTTTGTAAAAATGAACTAGAGTTTTCCTCATTTCCCGTAACATCCCCAAAAACCCGACGCTCAAAATCATCAGCAGATTCAACAGAGTTAGAGTAGTTGTCATTACCATTACCTGTATTGACAAAAAGAAAAAAAGAAAACAATAATAAAAAAATGAATCAAGTCAAAAGAAGCTAAGAACAGCAATACATTTTCACAGAGTCTCGTCACGAGATACAGTTTTCCCACTCTTAGGGCTTAAGAGTGGCCAATTTTCTAGGGCCCAACACTTCTTTCTGTAAAATACCCCAAAGAAACTCTCGGATTGGTTAAAACATATCACGTCTCAAGTCCCGAATATTCTCCAAGAGTTCTCTTATTTTTCCAATATCCTATTGATGTATTTTTCTTCTGAATATACCTTATTCCCATATAATTAAAAACAACTCGGACTTCAACTTTTAAACCAGTATACACGTTCCAATGCAAAATATTTCATGATGCCACCATATAAGTCAAAACTAGGGCGAATATTTACCCATGCCACTAAAGCAACCACCATTACTTACACCAAGACTCATTCTTTTCACGCCTAGATTGAAAAGAGTACAAAAAACCACAAAATAAAAAAGAAATCAATTTTAGTTCATCACGAAAAGGAAAAATATTAAGCAACAAGTTGGTATTTTCCTCATAAAACCCAGATGCATACAGCTCAAAGCATCAAGAGAACACCCTAAAATCGTTTAAGCAACCAACAAACTTTTGCAGACTAAGATAATCCAAGAAATGCTAAAAGAAACACATAAATGCAAAAAAAAAATCAATTACCTGGGAAAGAATTCAAAGTAGAGAAGCTTCTGAATACTTGATACGGTTGAATATTTGCAGACTGCAAAAACCTCGTTATCAGTCTCATCTCTCACCTGAATTTCATAACCAAAAAATTGAATAAACGAATATCAGAGTCACATTATAATTCATACCAAAATTCTTCAAAGAATTAAAGGGAAAAAAAAAAAGAACCCTTGTACTAATACAAAGAAAGAAAGAATCCCAGATACCTTTCGACTCGAACAAATAAATTGAATGACAGTGAAGGGGGAAAAAAAAAAAAAAAAGGTTAAGTTTCGGCTTCAATGGTAAGCACACAGCAGAAGAGGAGCAATGCTGTGACTATCTAGTAGGCGTTTTGAAATTAGTGGGCTGTTTAGGCGACCCATTTAAAGCCCAATACTGACAACATGAAATAATTTGTTCCGGACGGATTTGGGTTTGTTGTTGGACCTTGTAGCGATTTTAATGCATATCTGTTAAAATTGATTGGGCCCTGTTGCAAATTATTGCTGAGTGCTGACAGGAGTTGTGAAAACTATTTTATCGGATTTTTTTTTGGTCTTTTTAAATATAATAATTACATTATTTCAGTTATTGCGAACTTGAGGTTAGGCTCCCAAATTGAGAGACTAATGCTCAAATTCTATTCTAACATGCACATATAAGATAAAGCTGCTAAAATTTGTATCAAGGAAAAAAAAACAAAAAACCGATACATGTAAAAAAAAATTTGTAGTAAATGTTCTTTATTATTTTTTTACACTGCATAATATAAAATAAGAAAAAAAATATGGATAAAAGCATAGTACTTCTAAATCAAACTGAAAGAAGAACCAGAATATTTGAAATGCTAGACGCATCGACAAAAAGTTTTGGACAGATTTTCCTTTTCATAAAACGCTAGCCTTAGCTTTTGTTCAACCAATAAAGTCCCCAGTTTTTGGATGAACAGACAAAAGTACTAATAAGAAAACAGAAAACAAGCATTATAGAGATTAAATAACTTAACATCTCTGATTTGCATATTCTGCTGATTTTTTTGTTCTCAAATAAAATCTAACTAATAAGTTCTTCGTTTTTGTGTCAGAGTTTTTCCCTAAAATTCTAAACAAACATATAAATATTGTACTTTTGAAGGAAAAAAAGGATGCTTTTGGATGGAAAATATATTTTATAAATTTGTTTTAAGTGTAAACGTGTTCATCAATTATGTTTTTATATCATATATATATATATATATATATATATATATATATATATAGAGGAAGAGACACACACATACATTATAGTAAAATAATCCATTAGACAAAAAATCTACCTGTAGTCTTAGCTATGCACGATACCTCCATGGTTTGCGAAAATTTGCCAGCAAAAGAAAGATTTTTCGACTGAAACTTGGAGGAGTGGGAGGACTTAGAGCTAGTTCTCAATAACTTCTGATTTTTATAAAAATTGATTTTAAAAAAATTAAAAATTAGTTACTCTTAATTTTAATTAAAAAAATTCAAAAGACAATAAAAAAAGCAATAAAGAATATTATAAATAAATTTTTTTTAAAAATCAAAATTTAAAATCAAGTGTAAAAAGCTATTTAAAACATACCCTTAATCATTCACAGAATCCCCTTATTTAATGGTCTTAAACTGGTCAAATGTACACAGAATTATCAACTATATTATCCATTGTGAACTGACGCATCATTATTGACTTAACGTCACATATTTAAAGTTAGTAAGCATCTTTCTAATTAAAAAAACAAACAACACGAAACTACTTGTTTAATAATTCACTAGAAAAATGAAATAGAAGAAAATCAAAGAGAGCTCGAGAATCCACCAGAAGAGCATGTAGCCCGTGGATATTATGTTATGAACTGGAGACAAGTCAGACAACTCGTCGATAACGTCGAAGCAAGCATATAACTAGTAAATTATAATTTATATAGACAGACAATATCCTATTAAAGTTTAAAAAATATTAGTGGGTGAAGTGGTATTCATACTTTAGTAGTAGCTTTCAAGGAAAGTCCAACATCGATTTGTTAAGAATCGAATGAAAAATAGATAAGTCTCTTAACTCAACTCGAAAGTCAGCAATTACTTTTTGAGTTGAGTTGAGGAATTGGATTTATCTCCTTCCTTATGAAAATTCTGACAAAAAGAAAAAGACTTGTGGCAAGGTTAAAATTATTGGTGAGTGGAGTGGTATTTATCCTTTAGTAGCAACTCTCAAATTCCCTTTCCCTAAGTCTCACATTAATTTGGTAAGAGTCGAGTGGAGAGTAGATAAATCTCTCGGCACAACTCAAAAATCAGCAATTACTTTTTGGGTTGGGTTGAGGAATTATATTTATTTCCTTCCTTATGAAAATTCTAACAAAAAGACAATATACTATTAACATGCTGGAGTAACTCATTGTGGTGGCCAATAAGAAGACAGACCAATAAATGATATCCACGTTGCACATGTGTAACATGAGTGCAGCAAAACCACTTGTAAGCCTAGAAGAATTCGGCTAGATATAAACAAATACGTCCACGTCAACGGATAAAACCGAGTTTTCGAACGCACAAAGGATGATCCTCAATAATCTCAATCCGGCCGGTTTTTTTGCCGGTTTGATCATAATACTAACAATGTTGTAATACATCACAAATGACTCGTGAAATTTTATAGTCAATATATGTTAATATGTTATGCTCATATAAGTTGGCCTTATTTTTGTAACAACGTTATATTCGGTCTGTCTCTTTCCTGTGCAGCTACAACTTGCATTATTTTAATATATGTGACAATTATATGAAAAAGAGCAGAAGGGTTTTAAGAACAACAGATTTGAAGCGAAATGAAATATTATAAATAAATTGTAAAACTTTTATAAAAGTATAAATACCACTGTTAATGTATCAATTGGGAGCACTTTACAACTTACCATCTAAAAACCTTGGCTCTATTTGGATTGATTTTTTTAAGCATTTTTTGAAAAAAATTTCTCCTAAATTTGTTTGGACAAGTGAAAAATTTTTTGGTCAAAAAGTTAAAATTTTTTTGTCAAACTTTTTCACCAAATTTTCCCATTAAATTTTTCATTTGAAATTTCAAATGAACTTTAGAGACTTTTTACACAATTATTCACAAAAGCAAGCATGTTTATGTTCAAAATTTTTTTAAAAAAACTAAAAAAATCGTGAGTAATAAAATGAAATCCATTTTCAGTAGATTTTGAAATGGAACGACGAAGCGGACGATGGAGCGGACATCCGCTTCTTTAAGCAGATGACGAAGTGGACGTGTACTTCTTTTAGCGGACGACGAAAGCAGACGTGTACTTCTTTAAGCAGACGTGTACTTCTTTGAGCGGACGTCCGCTTCAGAGACAAAATTATCTCGGCTAGCAGTGTTCGTGTCCAGTGCTCGCTAAGACAGTTTTGTCTCTAAAGTGGACATCCGCTTTACTACTTTTTTCAAAATTTTTAAACTATTCAAATACTTTTCTAATCAACTTTCAAACCATCATCATATCATTTTAAAAAAATTTCACATCTAAACATTTTTTCACCTTTCTAAAAAAATTAATAAAAAATAATCTAAATAATTTTTATCAATAATTCTAAAAAAAACACTTCAAATAATACTATTTAAACGGATCCTTACTTTTTTCTATTCCTTGATTCGTTGTGCATGCAGTCGCGAGGGAAATTATAGGAAGTTAGAATTTGCATTTAGTTTACATTTGAATTTGAATTTGAATTTGAATTTGCATTTGCATTTCATTTCGAGAAATGGAAGGTAAATGTAGTACTACCGGTACTACATTGGTAGGCTCGTCTTTTTGACTCCAAAACAAAAAGACGAAAGAGAGAGAGAGACGAAAAACAAAAGAAAGAAAAGTCTTTTCTATCTCAAATATATTTTCAAAATTTTTAATTATTTAATTATAGTATTATTTTAGGCCATTCCTTCTCTCTCCAGCTTTCCCTCTCATTGCTGTGTAGTTAAAGAGGGGGCCTGCTGGGCTGTTAGCGTTAATAGCAAAGACCGAGTTGTGTTTGTTTTCCTTCTACTTTTTTTCTCCCACGGGAAACCTGGATTTTCAGCCTTTGTCTATTCTCTCTGCAAAATTTGAGGTATGTTTTCTTGTTCTGTTCTTTTTCTATGTTTATTTCTGCTTTCTCTTAGTTTACACGTATGGAAAAAGTTCACTTTTATGTTCTTTGTCCGGGGATTTTGGTTGTTAAATGATCTTTACGTATTTTTTCGTTTATTTTGTGGAATGATTTTGCACGGTACATAGTTTTATGCAGTTAGGCTTCTGGGGTATAAAGATTGCAACTTTGTTACTCGGAAATGCTATTGTGACCCCTTTTGAACTGATTTAGAAACATGATTTTTTATGGGTTTAATTTGATTTTTAAGGATTCGGTAGGAAATAGTTTACCCAATTGACGAGACACGTTTATCGTTTCTGTGTTTGGGGTTGATTTTGTTTTGAAGTTTGAGTGTTAACTTTGGTTCTGTGACTATTTTGTAGAGAGAGAGAAGAGTTGAGTAATAATCATGTGCAACGGTTCCAAGAGGAAAGATTGTGCTGCTGAATTAGCCATGGGAGGTTTTGATTCTAATCCTGCAAAGTTGCTTGAATTCTCGGCATCTGATGATATTTCTTCCTTTATGGTTGCTGTGGAAGAGGGGGGACATGGAATCGATGAGTTGGCTGTGTGGTATGGTCGAAGAATTGGTTCGAAGGAGATGGGGTTGGAGGAGAGGACACCTCTGATGATTGCTTCTATGTTTGGCAGCAAAAAAGTTGTGAATTATATACTTGACAAAGATGGAATTGATGTCAATAAAGCTTGTGGTTCTGATGGTGCTACAGCCCTCCATTGCGCTGTAGCTGGTGGTTCTGCTGCTTCACATGAAATTGTCAAGCTTTTGATTGATGCTTCTGCTGATGTAAATTCTGTTGATGCTAATGGAAGGCGGCCTGTTGACTTGATTGCTCCTGTTCGAAATTCTTCCTTTAATTCAAGGAGGAAGACTTTGGAGGTGATGTTGAATGGCGGAAATTATACTGAAGGAGCCTCAGAATCTGATGATCAACCCACTGACGTAGAAGGGCAGATATCCTCACCTGTGCCCTCTAAAGATGGAATGGAGAAGAAGGAGTATCCTGTTGATCCCTCTCTTCCTGACATAAAGAATGGTATATATGGGACTGATGAGTTCAGGATGTATACATTTAAGGTCAAGCCTTGTTCAAGGGCTTACTCGCACGACTGGACAGAGTGTCCCTTCGTCCACCCTGGTGAAAATGCTAGACGGCGTGACCCAAGAAAGTATCATTACAGCTGTGTTCCTTGCCCTGATTTTCGCAAGGGTATATGCCAACTGGGAGATGCTTGTGAGTATGCACATGGGATTTTTGAGTGTTGGCTCCACCCTGCCCAATACAGAACACGCCTATGCAAGGATGAGACTAATTGTAACAGAAAAGTGTGTTTCTTTGCCCACAAACCTGAAGAACTTCGCCCCCTGTATGCTTCAGCAGGTTCGGCAGTGCCTTCTCCGAGATCATTCTCTTCTGGCGCTTTGTCATTGGACATTGCATCAATCAGCCCACTTGCCCTTGGTTCTCCTTCTATCTTGATGCCTCCAACCTCAACTCCACCTATCACCCCTTCTGGAGCCTCTTCTCCTATTGGTGGATCTCCATGGCTAAATCAGTCCTCTCTTACCCCTCCAACCCTGCAGTTGCCTGGTAGCAGGTTGAAAACTGCAATAAATGCTAAAGATGTGGATTTAGAAGCTGAATTTCTTGGACTGGATAGTCACCATCAGTGGCGCCGGCAGTTGATAGATGACTTGTCTACCCTTTCTTCACCATCTAGGTGGAATAACAGATTAGGCACGTCTGCAACTTTTGCTTCTTCCTATGTGGAGCGAAATGGGGAAGGGTTTAGGTTTTCTGATATCCTTGGAAATCTTGATTCTACAATTTTGTCCCAGTTGCAGGGGCTCTCAGTGGATGCTGAATCGAGTCATCTGCTTTCTCCAACTGGTCTTCAGATGCGGCGAAATATGAATCAGCAGCTGCAATCAAGCTACACATCCAACTTCTCTTCACCCCCAGTTAGGACATCCCCTGCATTCGGAATGGATTCATCTGGGTGTACGGCTGCAGTTTTGAATCCAAGGTCTGCTGCTTTAGCAAAGCGAAGCCAGAGTTTTATCGACCGAAGTGCAGTAAACCATCAGTCTGGGATTTCTTCACCCATTTCTTCTGCAGCCTTGATGCCATCAGCCTTTTCGGACTGGAGTTCCCCTGATGGAAAATTGGACTGGGGTATCCAGAAAGAAGAGATCAACAAGTTAAGGAAATCTGCTTCTTTTGGGTTCAGGAATAGCGGCAGCAATTTTGTGTCCACTGCAGCCTCAAGGTCAACAGCTGCTAATGTGCCTGACGCTTCTTGGGCTCAGTCTTGGCCTAAGGATGTCCCTCCTGCTACGGCTGGTCAAGTTGATTTTGAAGATAAGGAGCATCAGCAATACCTTCTCAGCAGTGTAGGGTCTGAGATGCTTCCATCCTGGGTAGATCAGTTATACATTGAGCAGGAGCAGATTTTGGCTTAAAACTGATCTTAACTATCTTATTCTTTGTCAGTCAAGTTTATCTTAAACAAATTACATTGTCATTTTTTTTTATTTACATTTATGTTCACCATATACTGGTGAAATTCACAGAAGGAAAATGAGGAAAGATAAAAAGGGCAGAGAAAAGCATTCTGCCCTTTCTATAGATTTTTGTCAATTCATATGAGTTTTCGTTTTAAGTATTTGCCAATACTTAAATATTCATGTCAAATTGATATCCTCTATTGTACCACCTGAAGAAAATTGAAACGCGAATGCAGTTAGAGTCATTCCTTATGAGCCCAATTCATGTATTTCTGGGGTGGGCTCGATTCAAGTGCCAGAGGCTGTTGCCATTGATTTTTCAATGTTAATATATTGTGTGTTCTATTTGGTGGATGTAGATTCTGTTCCTCTGCTGGACATTTTACTTTTTAGTTATTTTTAATGTGCTCGTGATGAACAGATGATTGTTTTACACGCTGAAATGCAGTAAAGATGATTCATAACTTTGCTGAATCTATTCTTAGAAGAAAATTTTCTGGTCTCAGTAGTCCGCCAAACAATATTCCAAATCAATCATTCTGAAATTTCCTTTGCTGATCCAAGAAAGATTAGTGATCGCTATTGGTGCCATCATGAATTTTTTGACGGATCGTAATTGCGTATCCATCTTTCCCATGACGATTCAAGTTATCAAATGTGGCTGTTTCAGTCCACTTTCTTGTCTTTTTACCTTTCCAAAAGGTTAAAGCTGAAGTTTCTTGTCTTTTAGTTGGAAATGAGGAAGGCAGATGAGCACTAGACAGGGTTGCTTTCATAGCCTTAGTTATTCCTTTGGGATCAACTCTCTCCTGCCGTGGGTGAATTGCTAGTCTTATTCTCGCAGTACAAAGAAGAAAAAGCAAAAGGTATAAGGCTGGCATCTAGATATAAAGAATAGTACTAATGGATAATCCCTCAATTATTTTTTCGCTTCCTGATGCTGATCATCATTCAAATGTATTGAAATTCCATTTTCTGGATAGAAGGCGGCCTCCATCAATTATAGAAGAACCAAGAAGAGACGAATTTTGCTTATTTTAATTGCCATTACTTGGTCAATTGGTCACTTAACTAAGAAACTTGGATTATACAGCTGAAGGATACAAAACTGAATTTCACTTGCCGAATGAAGCATTATGAAATCAGTCAAAAGCGACAAACATTGCCGGCCTTGTGTACAATTTAAAAACTGCCTATTTACATTTAGGACAGTTTTTACCTATTATAAAAAATTTATTACGTACTAGTTTATATCCGAGAAGGGTTTCTGTTTTCTGGGTTTGTGATGTAAACCCTTTAATTACCATAAATGCAACATTCTTTTCAATTTTATATTTTACTTGGGGAGAGAAACATTTTGATGACGCCTGTGCTTGCTGAATATATTCTTAGAAGAAATTTTGGTAAGAGGTCTAGACATTGGTTTTCTTACCACCAGTTTTCTTTTCTTTTCTCTTCTTTTTTCTTTTGTTCTTTTCCTTCAATAAAAGGCTATAACTGGGATAAGAGAGGTGCTGGTGCTAGTGGGAAACAAGGATGACAGCACCAAGCAAAAGAGGAAAAATGAAAACCTTGTTCAGTATACCATTTTTAATGCACTCTTACCATTCGTTCTATGAAAAATTAATGGCAGGCTTGAAAGAGATTGTAGTTTAGCCGTGATTTAGTCAATGTTGGACGGCTGATTGTCTGAATGCGTGGACAAGTCAATAGTAGCATGGCTGCTCTTCTCGCCATCTCTTGCGCAATTATTAAAATCTTGAATGTGTGTGTGTGGTGCCAACTGCCATGACGCATTATAAAATTTTTTATTGTGTAGAGAAACTTTTATAAACAAAAATTAATCAAAAAACGAAGATAAATCTTGATTTGATGTTTGTTACACAAATCAAAAATTTTGGTGATAATTCCCAACAAGCTGATCCACAAGCTCACCCAACAATTCCTCCAAAATTTGCATCTCGAATTCTCCACTGATTTCTTTGTAGTCTTCATACTTCTGGATCTCCTTATTGAGCAGTATCCACTTTGTTTGACTTCCGTCTCTTTCTGCCATTTTGCAAATTTCACCCCAAGTCTCCACGTAATTACTATGCCTTCTTCTATGATCATTTTTCTTCAACTCAACAGTTTTGCGTTCAATACAAGTCCTGGATCTACAAGAAGCATTGCTTGTCCAACTTTTATCAATGCATTGATGATTTAGCTTCCTAAAATTCTCCAGTTCTTCTGTTAAAGTCCTCCTTGATTTCGAATTAGTCAACCTTGAAATCTCCTCTGTTACAAATATTCAAACAAAGCCAACAACTCAGCAAGAGGGCAATAAATTCACGAATTATTTACACTTAACAGTAATATAAAAAGAGAATGAATTTATCAGAAAAATATGCGAAGCTAGATTTATGTTGTAAGAAGCAAACCTGAAGGTTTAATTTCTGTATCACATGGGAATCTCGTAATATCCAAAACAGAACTTGGACTTGAATTTTCAGAATCAGACTGATCTGTGTCTATTTTCTTTACTGGCAAGCAATTACCTTTTCTGTTCATCCTCCTCCTGCTCCTTCTTACTTCAATTTCATCTTTGTGGTTTATGAAATTTGTCAAAATTTCAACTTCCTTTCCCATAATTGAATTTTGGCAAGAATTCTTCGGAATATTGGTTGAATCCTTAAGCTTGACATCACCATTAACCCTTTGAGCTACCTTTCTAGAATTCATCGGCTTCTCTTCCTTCTCATCTAAAACCCCAATGGGATCTTGATTTTCTTTGTTATTCTCATAGACACTCTCCCTTCTCGTAGTACTATTCTTGGACTCGAAATTTTCTACTTTGCTACTTTGCTTGATCATTTGCTTCGAACCCATCTCTGATTTTCTTGATTTCACTTCCAATTTCCTAATTTCATCTCCATTCTCAAAGCTAAGTATGAAAAACTCCTCATCTTCTAGCTCAAGAAATATTGGAGCAGTCTCCCTGAAGCTCTTGACACGTCTATGCCTCCCCTGTATTGGCACATGTTCTTTCATCAAGTCCGCAGAATTCATCGACAGACTACGTGCGATTGAATTCGAACTTTTTTCCTTGGCAGAAAAATCAATCTGAGGTAATGATTCCAGCCCCATTAGCCTTGCCACGATGCTCGGTGTCGCGGAAGCCTCAACTCTGTTCTCTGCTTTTGTAGGATTAGTACATTGTAGTTTATCAAGCTCCAGAGAGAGAGAGTCCTGGTCAGTGTCTTTGAAGTGATCAGAGGGGTGTGTGGGTAGACTATTAATGCAAAGGAGTCGCCGGAACACCCCGGTAATGCACCCTGCCGGGGTACTCCTGGAATTGTGGACATTGTTATCAAAAGAAGTACTGGCAGTAGTGGCAGTGGTGATGGTAGAGGAGGTTGTGGATGAAGAAGAAGTCAAGAACTTCATGCTTCTTGAATAGAGTGGAAAGGCTTTTTGGTGTGCGTGAATGAGTAGTTTGAGAAGAAAGAAAGAAAAAGAAAAAAGTCAGTTGAGAGTTGAATTATGTCGAGTTTAAGCAGCAAAAAGAACAGTGAATGCGAGGAAAAGCAAATGGAGAAAAGGTAGACGGATTTGAATGTTGGAGGGTGAGAAACTGCAAAGTGATGGTGGCGGGATTTACATTTGAATGTTAAGGGCAGTGAGTGCTGAGTTTGATGGAGAAAGGAAGGGAGTTATGTTCCCACGCGCTACGAGCAGTCAATTTATGTAATTTGTCCTAGCCAAATTGTCTTAAACCACCAGGCACGCATTCTGAGCTCATAGATTGGTAATCATAATAATCATAGCATCTATCGGAGGCAGAATAAAGTGAGAGTGTTGGTTTGAAAAATGCATCGAACCTCATAAGAGATCATGCCAGTGTTAGATCATGATTAGATTAGGATTGTGTAGGTTTCTGTGCAAGGGAATAAAGTGAGATGGAATGACACGATGATTTTTTTTTTTTTTTTTTTGCATAGAATGAAATGATGAATTGAATCTGTTATCAGTAGATTCATGGGATGGTCTCAAAACCAATAATTCGTGTATAGATTTCCATATGCCTTCTCCCATAACATATTTGAGTACTAAAAATTCTGTCAGATATAGAAATCAAGTCGAAATATATAATAATTTAGATTAGTTGCATTAAAAAATTGTTTGAACAGCACATCATAGGGATATAAAAGCGATTGGGTCCAAGATTCATCATACTCGTATACTGGTTTTAGGCTTGTTTAAGTAGTAAGGCAAGTGAAAGGTCAAGCAAGCCTGGAAGAGAAGAGAGGACGGTGGACTGTGTAGTATGGAGTAAAGATGGTGAGAGATGAAAGAGCAGACTGGCACATTGTCACAGAGAGAGAGAGAGAGAGAGAGTGAGAGAGATGATTGAGGAAAATTCTTTTTAGGGCATTGGGAGATGGGGTTGCAGCCGAAGAAACTGACTTTGCTTGGACTTTCAAGTGTGCATGTACACACTGCCAAGAATACTGTACTTTGTGTATGTAGTGTGCTATGGTCCCCGAGGCTAATACTTAGCTAACAATTTTTACGACACAAAACTGATAGTAAAATGCGACGGATCCTTTAGTCCTTAACCGACCGGGATTCAGATTTCAGATACTGTTTTCCTCTGTTTTTCTTGTTTCCCACACCAACTCCCTGTTCCTGCTTCAGAATTTGCAAATCCAAAGATTCTTTGAATCATACTGTGTTTTACTTTTCTTTAACTTAAACTAAGTACTAGCTAGCCGAACCTTTCAATGTTGAACGCGTCATCTCGCGGCCACATCAGCTAAAAGGACCTATAAGCCAGTGTTTAATATTTCCACCCCCATAATGGAGTTTGAATTGGTATAGTACGTTATTCAAATTAAGCTACAATATGTGACAGAGCTATTCAAATTAAGCTAAGTAGTGATTCGTATGAATTGTTGTTATTTTAGAATGGTTTAGTCTCAAAATGCCTCATGTAATGTTGGGTAAGTAGCAACTTACCCTCTGTATTTAAGAAATTTAAATACACAAATTGCTCTCTATTTTAGTAACAAATTACCCCTTCATGTACACTTCACCTTTATAAAGACAAATTTACTCCTCATAATTTTTTAATATTGCTATTTTTGTTAATTTGTTATATAGAAACAAAATAAAGTTATTATTTCAAACTAATATTGTTGTTGCACTCTTCTATAAAAATCCAAAATCATGACTCTAAAATTGTAAAAAATTTCGTCACCAACTATTTCTATTATTTGTATATAAGATGAAAAAAAAGTATGAAAAAAAATGAATAATTTATTTTTGCCACGATGTATAACAAGCAACTTACAAATAAATATAAATTTTTAATTTCTGTCAAATATATTTAAAATAAAGTATGAAGAAATGCTAGTAATATCATTTCTGTTAGTGACAACAATAAAAAATTTAGCAATTAAAATCCTATGTTTTTAACCAAAACAACATAAGACCAACTTCATCTAATGACAAAAGTAGCAAACTATATATATATATATATATCTGTGTGTGTATAGATATATATATGTATATATATACATATGTATATATGTGTGGGTGTGTGTCTGTATATATAATATACATATACAGACACATACGCACAGGCACACATATATACATATATATATATACATATATATAATATACATATATATATTTATACACACACACGCATATATACATACGTATGTATGTATATATAGATATGTATGTGTGTGTGTATGGATGTGTGTGTGTGTGTCTATATATATATATATATATATATATATATATATTGTAGTTAATATGTTTGAGATTTCTTTCTCCTTTATTATTTTGTTCTACCCCCTCGTGGATAGTATAAAATATTTTAGGTTTTAGTACAAAAAAGAGAAAATTGTCAAAATATTATGTATCGAATGATACAAATGTCCTTTATCAATCTAAGGGGATAATTTGTGTATTTTCTAAATTCAGGGGATAATTTGCTACTTATGCAAAAATACAGGGGGCATTTTGTAATTTAGCCGTTTAGAATAGTAACTAAAAATAAAAATAATATGTAAACTATCTTTATACATTATGTACATTAAATTAGATTTAGAGGTGTGAATTGAATATGAAAAGACTGCAAATTGAATCTGTCCTCAGTTTTATTAGTTGTGCGGGAATCATACATAGAATCTTTCAGGTCCTTGGTGTGGATTTGGCTTGTCATAGGACTTTTTTAGCATTATTGTGCATTCTCTCGGTACTTGAAATGTAACGACGCATGTTCTGAATTGAAACCTATTGTTTCTTCACGTTCCATGCCGGGTATTTGTCTTATTGGCTCACGGACAATCAACATCTTATTTCTTTTGTTTCTGGGCAGTTATCAACTCCAAGTGTGCGGGGAGAGTAGTAATATAATATGGAAGAGGTGCAGGTGCTCACTTGTGAGAGTAGGGAAAGATTCACGATCGAGATGGAATCACGATTCACAAATGTTCTTTGGCATTTGAACGGATTTGATCTGACTAATGTACAGTACTCCTTTTAGATATTGTACGTGTTAAGACCAAATAGTGGAATTATCACACCCGTGACTTGAGTGTAAAATGTCGCGTATAAGATTCAATCAATATGCAAAGCTTTAAAAATAATAAAAAGCAATTATAAATCATAGACATCATTATTATTAAAATACTCCAGATACTTCAAACATTCTTTAAAAATAAAAAATCTACATCAATAAAAGTCATCAATTTCCTTAGGAGCTATAAAAACACAAAACATGAAATAAACTATTGTTCTTGGCGCCTATCAACTATTTCTCAAATATAAATTTAAATCTTTTATTGCGAAATTAAGTACCCAACTTGCCTAGTCTGAACTAAAACCACCTGCAAAATAAATAACATAAGTGGGGTGCGCAACTAACGCGCTCAGTAAGTAATTCTACTCCTTTCTCACCAGATTGAGCAGTTACATAATATACATGCATATAATACATGCATTCATTGCGTAATAACTATTCATAATCACCCAAATTAATAAATACATAATACATATCAAAGTTGTGCCACATCAAACGAATCACAATCCATACATACTTATCCATACATGAGTAGGCTCAGATTTTCAAAGTAGGAATCAATGGCACTAAATATATAGTCTAACTTTTCACCAATTAAGAGGAACGTGCGTGCATGATCTGACTACTTATCTACTCACTATTTGGTAAGCATATCAAGAACTAGCTCTTTCTAGTGTACAATGAATGATCAGAGCCAAATCATACATAACAAACATTTACACATCACACACAAGCATGCATATACATTAGAGCTGGCAAATAGGTGGGATGGGTGGGATTTGGGCAGGACTTAATTGGGACTGTGAAATATGGGTCATACCCAAACAGTCCCTTATTTGTCTTGGGATCAATATGGGTGGGACTAAAATAGGCTAGTCCTATTTGATACCGCCCAAAAACCCAATTTATCCCAATTTATTATTTTTCTAAATTATCTTTTCCTTATTAATCAATTGTTATTTTTTTAGATTACTTTTTTTTTAGTTAACATGAATATTTCTTTCTTAAATTATTATTTTTAATTTATTAACCTCAATAAATTTCTAACTTTTTGTTTTTATATTATTATTTTTTAGATCTCATTTATTAATGCTCTTTAATCTTTTAATTATAAACTGTAGTTTTCCAATTGTTACATGTAAAGAGGATAGATTGAAGATGTGCAGAGATTTAATTTATCTACCCCTAAAAAAATCAATTTAGATATTATCTTATTAAAACTCCTAATACTAAAATCATTACTAAAGTAATGGAGCAAATTAAAAATTAAAATAAATCAACATCTCATTCGTTCATGGACATTACAAACTTTGATGAAACCCAAAATATAAAGCTAATTTCTTCGAGAATAAGGTTGAACTGAAATTAAGACACTCAACATATAAAATTCATATGAATTTTTTTTAGTACAAATATTAGTTTAATCACACAAAATTGATGTCAAGAGGTAAAATTTAACATAATATTTATAGTAGAAATAGATGAATCGAAGAGGGCAAAATGAAGAAGCTAAGAATGCAAAAATAAATTTACAACTTGTCCATCATTGAAAAAATGGGTATTCCATTGTTATTGAAAAAAATGTTAAAAACTAATAAAACAAATAAAGGATTAAAGATGTTTTGTTAATGCTAGCTTAAAATGAAGGATTCTTTCAAAAGAGAGTATGGAAGAGGTGGATTTGATCAAATACAAATTATTTCAAGGTTTGTTTATATTTGGGTATGGGAATCCCAATCATTTCCCAACCATACCCATATTTAAATGGGTATTAATGGGTATAATTCCAAATAAGCCCAATCTCATATTATTGATACCCATCCCGCACAAATTAAATATGGACACTGGGATCCCAATGGATCTTGGGACTGATTGCCAGCATTAATATACATATACATAGTTAAGGTGCCACAATATACAAAGAATCATCACACATATAGCCTGCTCAATCTGAGTTTTATACTATAAAAAATATTTACAAAAGAAATAAATATACATATACAAAGAAATTTTCCAGATATAAGAAAGATTAGGAAGTACTCACCTCAAAGTCCAAATCCAATCGTACTCCCTCAGATAATCTTGATCTCAAAAGTAATTACCATCTAATTACTATAAAAAGGACAATATAATTCTCACTTAATAATTATATCAATAAAATACTAAAAGTCTTAACCTCATTTTACGAAACATCCTAAAATCTCAATATTATTACAGAACTTAGTTATTTTTATTTACCTACTTAACAAGAAAAACTAAATATAAATTGACCTAAAAAGTCAACATGATCAGATTACCCAATTTCATTCAACCAGATTCCAAATAACCAAAACAACGAGTTAATTGAATTGCACTACCATGGGGTGACTTATGAATCTCAAAGCTTGCAACATCTTGATTTTATGACCTAAAGTAATAGTACTACGTTTCAGACACGTGACATGTTGTTAAAAGTTGCCATGGCAGAATTTCAAATCCTTCTGTGATTCAATTGAGCCATCCACTCAAAATTAGCCAACTCTCCAAATCCAATGGCATTCTATTAGAATTAGAAACAAACTCATGAGTCCGTGTGTTTCTTTGTCTCGATTAATATGATTTGCCATGGGGTCGTGGTTGGCAAATTCCTCCAACCCAAGTGACAGCTTGCAAATCATGCCATGACTCGCGGTAAGTCACTATAATTGCTCGAAATTCATTTCTTCTGTTGGGCGTCATTTTTCATTTTTTATTTTTTTCTTCGTTATTCAGCAACACTTGCTAGCTGGCTTCCGACTTTCTTCCTTTTTCTATTTTTTTTTTCCAAACAACAATCAAATCAGAATCTCCTCCCAATCAAATTACCCCAAACTCCATCATATTCTCCAATAGACTAAAATTAAAATCTTTATTATAATAATCAGGCATCAATTCTTTTAAAATATCTTTAACCCCAATTTCTCAAAACCTAACTATTTAAATTCCAATTATAGACATAATTAAAACTTAAAATCAAAAAATAAACTCACCCTGTTCATTGTAGGAATCGTGGAAATAGTTGGTAATTCTAGATCTGCGAATTCCCCACCAACTTCTTGTTTTTACCTTTGGAGAAAACAGAGAGTTAGTTTAGAAAAAGAAAGAGAGACATCGTTTTCTAAAAAAAGAAAAGACTCATTTTTATTTTTATTTATTTATTTATTTGGTTAGAGTCCCTCTATTTTTGTCCAAAACTCCAAAAAGACCCTAAAATATATTTCTCACATTTTGCACTTAAGCCCATGATATTGGGCACAGGTATTTCAGGAATGAGTTTACATCTTGTAAAATTAGCTTTTACAATAGTAGTTCGAGAGTGTACCTTTATCTTGTACAGTAGAGTATCACAAGAAAAAATCGTAATATATATATACCTTAATAAAGATTGCGCATCCTACTTTGAAAATTTAACGAGAATGTTAGTTTCAAAAGCTGGGCAATGTCCAGAGTAGAGTTGGGAAGAACAAATCACAAAACAAGAAAGAAAACAGTTTTGTACAAGAACTGTCATTCATGGGATGTTTCCACTATTTTTGGAAAACAACTTTTTAATAGAAATTGGAATAACTTGTTGATTGCTCTGTCCTTTTTTTCCCACTTAAACCGAACAAAATGACCAATAAAATAACAGATAATATAATACAAGGGCAAAGCCGGATAGGAAGACTAATAGAATTAGAGAAAATATAGTGCAGAGATGCTGGGGCCAATTGTTAGAAACTTGGCACTGTTTGTGAAAATAAATTTCTGTCTTTAAAAGAAAACCCAAAAAAAAAAAAAATTCTGTCTTTTAAACTGAAATAAATGAGAATTAATGGCTGTGTTTGGACAAGTTATTTGGACCATTTTTTGGAAAATTTTTTACCAAAAGTGTCCAGACAAATGGAAAATTTTTCAGTCAAAAAGTTAAAAAATTTTTTTGGTCAAACTTTTTTAGCAAATTTTCCCACCAAGTTTTCATTTGAAAATTCAAATGAATTTTAGAAACTTTTTATACAATTATTCACAAAAGCAAGCATGTTTATGTTCAAATTTTGTTTAGAAAAAATAAAAAAATCACGAGTAATAAAATGAGATTCATTTTCGGTGAGTTTTAAAATGGGATGACGAAACGGACGACGAAACAGATATCCGCTTCTTTAGTGGAACAACTTAACGAGCATTGGAGCACGGACGCTATAAACTTTTACTAAACTAAAATCAATTCTATCCCAACTTTGAATTTAAATATGATAACTCGTTGAAAACTCATTGTCCGCTTTTTTAAGGGAACGCCTTAATGAGCATTGGTACACAAACGCTGAAACTTTTACTAAACTAAAATCAATTCTATCCCAACTTTTAATTTGAAAATGATAAGTCGTTGAAAACGTTACACATCTTTAATTCTTCCTTAGACAGTCAGGTCTTTTGCACTGGTTTGTCTTGGTCACCAAAGAAATTTAAGACCTATGGAAACCTATGAAATGATGTCCTACCTAATACTGTTGACCCTTAAAAGTGTTCCCATCAGTCGACTTCTCCTTTCACAAAGTTTAAATTTCTTCATTCAGGAATCAGGAGATGCAATTTCTATTATTGTAACTTTTTTTGAAAATGCAAAGTCGTTTTGTGACATGGTATTCTTTGAAAAATTGTTGTCCTTGTCAACACAAGTTTATTTTTCTATGCTATTTTAGTAAAGAAGAAACTGTTATTAAAAAAAAAAAAAAGCGGCCAATCACTAACCAGCTTTAAAAAAGAATAATGTGTTCAACCTTTTGACTACTGTTTCTGGAGTTATTCTTAAACCATGATCAAGCAAGAGACAGCATTTTTGGGCCTAATCTTTGTTATCTTCACAAAACAAAAAAAAAAACAAAAAAGAAACTTAGTGTTGAAGATTTCCTTAGCTCAATTTTATTCCAATACAGCGTCTCAAAGATGTAATATTACATCTTATACGAAAAAAACAAAACAGACAACCTTAATTCTAACTTGTAATAAATAAGCTGCATATTACACTGATCAATTCACAAGTCTATCTGAGTACTGGAGAATGGCTGAGACACTGGGACCAGAATTTCAAGCCTCCAGCTTTCTTCTGTCCAATAATTGGGCACTTGAAGAATCCATGTAGTATTAATTTTAGAATGGCTGCAAAATGTTTGTTAGTGTTTCTCTGATCTGCAACATGTAGAATGCAGGGAGTTACTCATCCTTGTTGTTATGATATCCGTTTAGCTTTGAATCAGTCTGGTAATACACAATGTCTCCTGTGTCACCAACGTAATGATCTTGACTGATGCTTTTCACCAAATTATCAATCAAATGAAATGGAATTGGTCCGGATTTTCTGGGATCTCTATAATATTTTCCTAGGACAGGTTTAGCTGCCCTTGTCTGCAGCCCAGAAAAAACCACAATATTACATTAAGTAATTAATAAAGACAATCAGATGAAGGGTAAAAAATTGTAATTGAGTTTATTACCGCCTCCACTAAATGATAATGTGGGATCTGAGGAAAGAGATGGTGTATGACGTGGGTGCCAATATCATGATGAATGTTGTTAAACCATCCGTAATCACGATCAACTGTGGTAAGTCCCCCTCTTAGGTAACTCCATTCCTGTTCAAGGTAGAAAAAGATATCATGATGTCAATGTTGGTGGGCTCTAATTTGGCGATAAAATGGAAAAATCAACTGTCTTTCAAGACTCTCAAGACCTCAATTACTTTGGTCTATGTCCTGTTCAATTAATTTGATCTGTCCTGTTAATTCCACAATCTAAAATCTTAAACCATTTTCAATGAGACTATTATGGAATAGGCAGGATTTAGAAAAAAGCACGCTAACTATTCATTATCAAAGTGTTAAAGAAAATGAAGAAGGTTTTCTTGGAGTAGACCTTGCCACGGTACCAGGGGAGTTTCTGTTCATAGCCGTGGTGATGCAGGTATGTAGCAAAGTCCAACCACATGACGAATATCTGGAAGTAATTCGAACTTCAGTTGAATTATGAATTTAAAAATGTGGAAATAGAAGAAGAATTTTAACCACAGAAAAAAAAAAAGAGGATATTCTATAATCTATGATACTTTTGGCCCGTACTTACCAAGTAGGGAATGCCATAGACCTTAAGCATTTGCACGGGACCAAATATGATCGATTGACAAAAGAGGAAAACAACCATCATAGTCCAACAAAAAGTTGATGTTACTATGTATTTCCTTTCGTTGGGTTGAAACAAATCACTATATGGGTTGAAGTGAGAACCCGTTTTCCCAGGACTTCTTCTCCACTGTTAAAGAATTCCAACATCACGTAAAAAAGAAATCAACATTGCTTAACTCTTATAATCTACTACCAAGTCAAGCAGTAAAATATCTAAACAGGAAGTGTTACTCTTACCAGATATAGTGGATACGCAATCATCGGAAAAGGAATCTTGTATCTGAGGAACTTGGTAGAGTAATCCAGATTCTTGTACATCTTCTCTGGCAACTGAAACAATAAAAGCAATTCCTCAGCTGACTTAGACTAATGCTATTCTATCCAAATATAAATACGTAGAAATCAGAAAGTTACAAGCAGGAATTAGAAGAAAAATTCTTAGGAATCATCAGATGGTCTGTTCAGTGGTTCGATGCTTGCTCTATAGCGCAGGAGGATAGGCTAGTAAACGGTAACGCCTCTCCCAAAATGAACAATAATTATTAATACAAAAACAAAGCTGCTGGATGAAACATTAATTGAAACAGTTATAAAGTTATTTAAACTAAAGGCAGCTATAAAGTTAAAGGTAAGAGGTCAGCAAAAAATTACCGGCACCCATGACTCATCTTTTTCAACATTTCCATGATTCTGATGGTGAGTTCTGTGGCTGATTCTCCTGCAGAAATGAATTCATGTCGGATGATGTAGATATGTGCATTTTTTTTTGAACATTCATGAAAAGAGTTTTGAGGAACCAACCATCCATGGTAAGGTACGAGAATAGAAGAATGCAGGATGTGTCCAACAACACCATTCAACGTTGGATTGTTGGAAAAACTCCCGTGCCCACTGCAATAATTACGTAGACTACATCACAAAACAGTTCCAAGAAATGCGAGATTTACACACACAGAAGATGCTGATCGATTAGTGCATGAAGTGATGGTAGTAGTTACCACTTACCAATCATGACCAAGAACGAAGATTGCCCAAAACATTGTCCCCTGAGCAGCCCAATAAATTGGCCAAACCATCCAACTATTGAAGTGAAATGCCAGTGCTATTAATCCAATAACTACAACAACGTCTCGAGCAACATAACTCATAGATCTCCATGTATTCTTTACCCAGCAATGCTCAGGAATGGCTGCTCGAATGTCAGCAATCTTAAAAGGAGGTGGTGCACTTGGATCAAAATCAACTTCATCCATGCCTTTGCCAATGCCCTTGCTACTATTCACCATTCTTTCTGTCTCCTCCCCCTCTCCCACCAATGGCATCCGTGGTTTAGTGCTTTCAAGTTGTCCCTTTGTGTCTGCCGAAAGCGGGGAAAGGGAATGACCCAAATCTGTAAAAGGGGTCGGAAAGGAAGGGAAAAATTTAGAAGTAAAAGAGATTCTCGTACTACTATATTCACTTTCTGCTAAAGCGGGAAATTCTAATGATCCACAATTATTATTAAACAAACGCAATTATATATGGTTGCAATGCAATTAGTTTAGTCCAATGCATGAGGGGATGATCATTTTAACTTTGTTGTACGTGTTGCGGTTTTATGCACACAAAGCAACGGCAACAACAAAAGTTGATTAGGAGTTGGATGCATATATATGTCAAGTTCAAGTGCAATGCATAAGCAACAACAAAAGTTGATTCCTTAATTGCAGTATTCTCTGTCACCCCCTCTTTTTTTTTTTTTGCTGTTCTGTCACCCCCTCTTTAATTGCAAAATTAAAAGGAACGTTCACACATGTAACTGCAAATCTACGGTGGAATATCTGGTTTTTCTAGGATTTTAACTCACCCAAGTTGTAGAAGAATATCTCGTTTCCCAAGAGTTTTGATAGTACACTAGTCAATTATATATAGAATAATAAAAAAAAAACACTCATCGGATCTTGCATGTTGTATAAACTGACAAGATTAAGCAAAAATAGCTAAAAAAATAATTTGGAAGGCCTCCTATCAGCAATAGAAAATATTTTGTGTACAGTCAATTAGCAAGCAACTTGATTATCCCTTAAAATATGGTTTTCTTGAAGCTATAAGTTGGCCCTGAATTGTCGATGGAGGGACAACGGGAACGACCGTTTATTAGTCTTTTTTTTTTTAATTTTGATTTTATGGATTTATTTTCTACTAGTTGTGGCTGTACAGTCTGTTTGGAATGTTTCTTTTAGAAAAAAAATAAAAATGATAATGTAGCACTTTTTTTTTAGAATATATATATATATATATATATATGGGATTAAAAGAAAAATGATTAGAAAGGCAAAAAAAAGTAGTTATAAAACCTGCTCAAAAAATCTTTAAAAAATTTGCAATCCAAATAAAAACAATTATTATTGGGAACACGAAATGGATGCCAAAAACTCCGCAAGGGAAGGGGGATTGGGGGGAGGGGGGGGGGGGGGGGAAGAAGACCTGAAAGCTCCATGAACACTTTTCTAATTACCCATGATTGCTTTTCAGCTCTAACGTGGTTTGACGAATTTGGTGAAAGACATTCTAATTTATCCGATAGAATGAATTAATCATGATTTTTTGCTAACCTTTAATTAATAGGTATAGTTTTAGGTCGTAGAATCAAATCCGTTGATGAAATTCATTGCCACTCATCAGTGATCCATATCTATATTGAGGGAAATGAAGAGGAGGGAGTTCGGGTAATTACACTCATGCATTTTGCACCTAAAACAGAAGTTTGTTATCCGAGAAATTGTTACGTCCAATGTTGTTTTGAGGCTGCTAATATACTTTTGGGGACTTAAAACTCCGATATTAACATAACGGAGCATGGTGTCCCATGCTAAAACAATAGGAGAGAAATGGAAATTTTCTGAAAAGAGGGGAAGGTTTTTGGTACGTCAACAAAAAGAACACTTCCTCAGTTTCTTGATTGACTTAGCACATAGATAGGACAACCAAAAGGCATGTGTTGCTTAAAATCTTCCACTAATTTGAGAAAAACAAGGGTAGAAAAACTAAGAAGAATGTCCATATATATATAAGTTTTCTGGCATCTTCGTTTTCATAATTTTATGGCAATTAAGCTTGACCCCAGAATAACATTGTTACCATATTGAAATTATTTCTTAAGAAACGGCGAAAGATGCATTATCAAGCACTGTTTTGTATTCTTAATTAATAATCTTCTCTGTATTTATCAAATAATAATCCACCATTTCTTGTAGAATACTTTTCAGAGAAAAATATAGAATAGAAAAAGATTAGAGACTATACATAAATGTGCTTTACCTTGACACATGTTCACGTATTCTATTCCAGTCTCTTCACCTTCTTCCTGAGGATAGTGCCCTGTAGTGGTGAAGAGGACTGACTCTTCCTCGGCCTCAGTCTTTAGCCCCACCTCAAGAAGGAAGATGGAGAGTGGAACTTAATAACTTTTTTTTTTGTGTTTACTTGTCCTCCATACTTCTTTAATTTATAAGGGAAGTTTTTATGGCCATGGAGGTATACATGATCAACACATCATAAACGTTAGTAAATTTGCATGCATTCGCTTGTAGGCCGGCACCACTGATATGGACGGTGGACAATCCACGTTTTAGAGCATGTGTAGTGCTTCGCTTGTCTCGTGGGGTCGTGCTTGCAATCAACGACTACCAATCTATACCATTAGTTTACATCTAGAATTCGGATCTCTATTCATTTTCTTTTCCCTCTTTGGGAATATTTAAAAAAATTATTTATCATTTCCAAACAATTTAATTCTTCATTTTGGGAGTAATAATTTAGCTTTTTTTAGCCTGTTAAATTCAATTAAATCTCTGAAGGACTCCTTTTTTCGAGTACAAAGATGGAGAACAATTCAAAACTATCAAATCCTTAATAAGGAAATGTTTTTCCTTAAGAGCCTCTTGCTATGAATATTAATCCAGTTACGTATATGCCAGCCCGTCATAGGAGGACGACCTTTGTCACACATGCAATGGGAGTTCATAAAATTCAACATTTGTTCACATACCGAGCATCTAAAATTTGCTTGTCTTAAAATTATTTACGCAAACAGTGCATATAACATTAATCTCTTTAACTAAATATGTGTTGAGATACTTTTGATTTGTTTGGTCAATCTCATTAAAGCCTCATTTTGTGTTCACTCGCCGACTCACGTGGGCGAGAGAAGCGAATAAACTCAGCGTGGAAACTTTTGCCGCGTGGGCAGGTACAAATCCTCGCAAGTTGGTACCGTGTCAATTCAGATAAGTTAGAAACAATACAAATGGTCAGTAAAGATATATAATTAGTCAGTGAAAATTTGTAACCACAATTCATTCCAAAAGAACGTTATTTTTTAGTTTCAAATTTAACCAGCATGATCCAATTCTAACTGTCTATTGTTGCCTATTTAATTGGGACTATGAATTTATTATAAACGAAAATTGTGAGGTCCCACGACCATGTCGGCCATGCTATTTGACAAAAGTTCATAGACTAATTCAAGAGGGTCAAAAAATGAATGAACGAGATTAAACCAGTAAAGTCAAAACTAAATCTCAAAAAACGATGTCATTTTACATAAAAAATAATTGCATTACGATTCATCGTAGTTATATAAAAATACTAAACAATTATATCATGTCCAACTTACAGAAACGAGTCCTCGGTCTCATTGCTCCATTGTTTTGGCAAAGTATCCTCATTTTCTTCAACGCAAACGTGTGTCACAACGAAAAATTCCATGAGCCTTATTTTCTTCAGCCTAAACGTGTGTTACAACGAAAGATTCAATGAGCCAAAAAAGATAGACCAGAGGCTTAGCTATCGTGGAAAACCTACGTCAAACATGTGAATCCTAGGAAGCTGGACGTTACACGTGACTCACAGAAAAATACAATGCAATCCCTAAACTGGAGAACAGCTCGTTCTCTTTGGCTAAGTCGTGATGAATATGCTGGACAACAAGTAATGAGTAGCCGCTGAATTCGTTGACACGCGTAGCTTTTAGTCTGATACAGAATAGTTACAATGCAGCGACTCAGACATGGAAGATTCGAGCAAAAGAATTCCAAATTAAATTGATTTTTTTTATTGAATTGACTTTAGTTAAAGAGTGTTATATCTCTCAATGACTTGTCGGTATAGAAGAATTATAAACAAAATCTTTTCTTACAGGGTCAACTTTGAGGTCCATTTTCAAAAAATTGCTTGCTTCTCACATTTTGTTTGACTAATTTGAACCAAAATTTTGATCAAGTCAATTTTTTTGAGAACGAATATTATCGATTTAAATATTTTGAAAAGACAAATATAAACTCCAGCATTTTGTATTTTGATTGGTAAATTACCCCCCTCTTCCTCATTATTATTGTTTTTGAATCCCACCGTCCTCGTCATTTTCAGTTCATTATTATTGTTTTTGGAATCTTATCCTCTTCTTTATTTTCAGTTCTCATCTAGCGTAACTCGTGGGCTAAAGGGACACTTTTATTATAGTTATCAACCACGGCAAATTCTTCTGCATATTCAATTAGTCTTCCGTTCATGTACCATTGTGAAAAGAACAGGAGTCGGTTTAAATCATGCATTTTATATATAAATAAAAAAAGTAATGTGATAGGATATGGGTCTTTTTTCAAATTATAGTACACAGTTGTGATTGCTAACGGATCCATGCAAATATTTTTGCATTTTCCCCACGAACCGCCACTATAAAGCAATGTTGCTTAACCACATCGAAAAACTAATTAAGAAATTCACCTGTTTTAAGTCTAAATCCCATTCAACTGTATGAATCAGAATTTGTTGTGAAATATCATAGCAATTCAGCAAAAGTAGTCGTTCAAACTGAATTGAATTAAGCCTTAATTGGGTTTTTTCCTATTATGCATAACTAAATCGGGTCAAATTTTGTTGATCAGAAAAATACCATAATTCAACTCTCAACCTATCAGTGTACCGTTTTCTTCTCCCTCCACCATTGAATAGGTGACGGGAAAACAGAAAATGAAAAAGAAAAAGAATCGAGGGCTTTCAGACCCGTGGGAAAATTTGAGGAAACATTGATCCTCGCACGTGGCTTACACACTAAACATCAATCTTCATCTCGAGAGAGGCTGGAAATAGATGTGGTGGATTGTTGACATGATGCACTAATGCAAGTATGGAACCACTTTGCTGCTATGTCTTCATCCTCTACTCGTACAGTAATCTCAATCAGTCTCAATGACATTGAATCCTCAAATGGTAGACATGCCATAATCAAAATAATTAAGTGTACAATTGCCTCAGTTTATCCAACAATTAATAAAATTAATTCCTAATAATTTACAAAATCCAGTCTCTAATTTGCTATGAATTTCTTGTGTAACTATACAACTGCTTTGAGAAATCACGTATGATAATGATGGAAGTTAAATTTATCATTTGTTTCCAAGCTACTTCGAGCAGTCATCTTTGGCCTCGGTTTTGACTAGAAGGCTGCCCACTAACCCGTGATATTTGTCTTAAGTTAGTAAGGGCTTCCTGAGCATGCCTTTTTGTGATAGAACTTCCATACCTAAAGGCCTCTACCAACGCCCTGACAAGAGACTGATTAAGTGAATGTTTATTGGCGAAGCTTTCCACTCTGAACATCTTATCCAACATGCCAATGGCCTTATCCTGAAGCTCCCCAGGCCGGGCTTCTATAAAGAGATCAACCACTGCATCTGCCATTCCAAGGCGTTCAAGCTCCACTACGGCACGTTTCAGACCAGTAGGGTTCTCCAGCAACAAAGTGGAAAGTGCATCTAATGCAGCAACTCGCACGTTTGTGTCTTTATCTGAGAGGATATCAACCAAAGGTTTGATAGAATTGCTTTTCAACAGACAAAGTTGGCTATCTTCCTCACAAGGGGCTGCATGAACAGGACATAAAGAAGGTGCTGGAGGGGGCCTACTACATACAAAGAAGAAGTAAGAGCAGAATCCTTGGGGAGGCTTCGGATCAGGGTCACCGGCAGCAACAAGGGACATTCCAGATTCTGACAAGTATCTTAAACCCAGAGCAGCTAGTTGTTTTACCCTTGATTTTGATGTAAAAACCAATTGGTCACAGAAAACGGTCATAAGGTGATGCTCTTTGATCACATCAACAGATTGTGGATCAAAGCCCCTACAGAAGTGTAGTAATATGCCAAGGAGGCCTTCCACCATGCTAGAACTGGACCTGAAAGTTCTTTCACTTGAGCTGTGATGCCGAGCCTTTAAATTAGAAACAGTCCACTCAATAAAAGTAGTTTCAACAATTGTTTTCACTTCATTTTCTGAAAGGCTAAGATTTGCAAGAATGCAGGCAGCACCAGATCGCTCACCATCTGTTGATTGATTGTCAAGTATTTTGTCTTTAAGCATGACAAACTTGTTGGAAGGTCTTAGTGCACTGGAAAGCTCTTCACCAAGCCTCTCAGAAAGGACCCTAGTAAGCCTGAAAGCAGATGTTCGGAGTTCAACTTCTGGGTGATCAAGAAATGCAATAATTGTTTTGATACCATCTCCAGATCTTATGTGAGCAGTAACAGATTCTGTAGACAAGACAGTAACAATTTGTTTCCATTAGTGATTCCGGAGCATCTCTTGGGAGAACATAAAATGAGTTTTGTGTTACGCATTGTGTTATTTCTTGGCTTCTTAAAGTACTGTAGCCATTGACAAGAAAATACTTTTTTGTTAAAATAGTAGCAATGGAAAACATGATTTCAGGCTACTTTGCTAATGCTGGCAGGGGTCCCAACATCAATATGCATCTGGTTCACAACATCTATGAATAATTTGGAAATTCAGCCACAGATCTTGTTCCCAACCCCACATTAATGCTGTGTTCCAGTTAGTCTTATCTATGGTAAAAATTCTTGGTTTAAGGCTTCATGTAAAATATGAAATTTCCCTTCATCTAACCCCAGTTCAAATGGGATGACGTATCACTTTTCCTCAGAAAAATGAAAATGGTCGATGTAGAATTGACCAAACCGTCTTGGTCCTTTTCCCTTCTTTATCTTCAATTCATGCTATTGTAATAATCTTCTTCATAACGTATGATGTACGGGAAACTTGATTTAACAATGATAAAACAACATCTGTTTACATATTCTTTAGAAATTGCACTAGTGCTTTTAATGTTCGAATAACTCTGCTCCAACAAAACCAAAAGCATCATTTAGATAGTTCTCATCATACACAAGTATATTTTCATTAGAAAGGAAATAAATAGGAATGCATAAATCAGGAACGAACACAAACTAAATGTGCACAAATATTTTGTACAGTTAAAGCCTATCGAAAATGAGAAATCAGATGCTAAAATAGCAATAAACGAGTAATACCTGATGCTTGGGGCGAGGATGCAATACAATAGAGAATCTTGAGAACAGATAGTTCGCATTGAGGTGATGCAAGTAACAGAAGCCCTAGAAAACTAGAAACAATTGATTCTGACTGCAGTAAATGCCCTTCCTTGTCAGCAGAGGTCAATTCCCAATATCCGGGATTTCTGACAATGTTTGCAATAACTGCCGCAGCTAATGCCTTCAATTCTGTTGATACAACTTGATTCTCAAAAAGTATATCTGTTAGAGCCGGAAGCACTCCAGAATCAATAAGGATGGTGGAATTATCATCAAAGCATGAAAGGTTATACAAAGCTTGCAGGCTTGCTGCTCTTCCATCCGGCTTCGATAGCAACTCAACAAAAATTTTAGCTCCCTGACAAGCAATATGCTCTTTACTGTTATTTGTCAAGGTCATTCTCCCCACAACAGATGCCATCTCTATTTTGACATTGTCAGGACCTGCTCAATATAGAACAACCACCAATAAAAACAGGTTTTCCTTCCTTTCATTTGAAAATGTACATAGAACAACAAAGGATAACACTGGCATCAAGTATTAAACATGGTAGATTGTTCCCTGTGTTAACACTTCTTACACAAATCCTCAACTGAACATAAAAATGCTAGCAATTTAAACCAAAAATACATAAGATGTGACATTGTTGTAGTCTGTCTCACTTTTACTTGCATGATTAGAAGCAGATATTTACTTTTGGAATGAACAAGTAATTATGTGAATGAACCTTCTAATTTCTAAGTATTTATGTGATGAATTTTCTGACCTCGGTGCGTACTTTGTTTCCCAAATTTAGTATAAGAATCCCCTTATCGAAGAATGTATCTTACTTGTAACTACACAGTAATGGTGGACTTATTACTAAAAGGAGGCATGAAAATATATTTCAGATCCTTTAGTAAACCTGAATCTTTAGTTACAGACAATTAGAAATAAAAAAAGAAAAACTTTTGGCAGCAGGAATCATATTGGATATGCTGAAACATCTCATATAAACAATCCTTCAATAGTCAGAGTTTGTGGAAATCTGGACAACCAAACAAAATTTCAGTTTTAGTAACTTTATAAGTCTGACTACTGATGTGAACACGAGACACCTCAGAAATCTGAGTAACATAATTAAGCAGCCATAGGTCCTGACAAAATATTCTTTTCAATTCATTACTACTGTTTCGAACACTAGACTAACCTTCACGTAACCTTTTCAATAAAGGTTCAAATCTTCCAGCAACTGCCAAATGCTCAACATTTTGTTCCACCTTCTCCATGCGCTTCAGGACCTCCTCAGCTAAATGAGATAAAGAAGGATTCTCCAGATTATCAGCCATGCTTGAAAGAAGAACTAACGCCCCTCTTCCTGAAGCTATTTTGACGCAGATATCTTCATCACTTGAGAAGTCAAGTAATAACCTCACTGCACATTCTCTCTCTTTCTCTAAGCTCCCAGTCAGACCATGGACAGCCAACCTAGTAATCCCTTCTTCAAGCATTATTATCTGGAAATTGGTATAAAGTGTATAAGCATAAGGGCTGTGATGTCAAGAAATTGCACAAGATTTTCAAATATTACTAATTTCAGGAAAACATAAGGATTGTGCATTTCAACTACACTTCCACAGCTAAATAAAAGAAATAGGGACTTTTCAAATGAGCTCCATAACATGCTTCAATAAACTTCATTGAACAGTGGTCCGTTGAACAACAATACAATACGGCATAAGTGCATTTGTAATATACCCTAATACGCAAACTTTAGACTATAAAGGAATAAATTGGTAAGATCAATGTAAAACTACGTCCCTGTCTCTCTATGATTGCAATTTCTTATTTCTACATGACAGGCGAATGAATAGTTCCTGTTCCTTGTCTCTCTACACCATGGAGATGAAAGCCACTCCTATATGCTTCTTTCATAAGATCAAGCACACTTGCCAAAAATTGAGAAGGGAGAAACTACTTAAAAAATGAGTGCTCACATAAATTGTAAAAGGGTTGGGTGATGCTACTCCAACCTCTATCTTAAGAAAGCTGTGCCTTTTTAATTCTGACAAAATTTAAATCAAGAAGTTTATAGACGAGCAACTAATTAAATAGCATATTAGATTCATGACAAGAGAAAAAAAATGTGGAATTCTAACTTTATAATTTTCATAAGAGGTCAAACATACTAACCCTGCTTTCATCATCCTGGGCCATGCTAAACAAGACCATAAAAGCTTTACTTCTCAAAAGTGATCCTATATCCTTCGAAGAATTCCTGAGCAGCTTGAGAATGAGAACAATAATGCCTGCATTCCGGACTCTGTATCTGCTCATAGGATGCTCTTCAGAAATCTTATATATGTTATCCAATACCCTATCAATCGAGTCCACAGATGAAGAATCCTCACTGAGACACTCAACAGCTCTCTTAATCTGAACCTCAATATTCCTATTGACCCACTCATCAATAGCACCAGCCAATCCAATATTAGGTTTGAACTCCAATGACTTTAGCACCATTCCAGTGACAGGACAAGTTGGCTCACGACCATCCTCCAAACACCTCTCAAACCAATAATTAATAGCAGTTTTCTCATAAGTCTGAGCCGATTCCAACACAACAGGATCCTTCATTACTTCCTTGGTCAAAGGACACAGAAAATTCTTAAAAGGCAATAGTTGAGCTCCTTCCTCTTCAGAATCAAAAACCAACTTCTGGGTTAGAATATCCGGCTTAATCGCCCAATTATCCACAATCCTCTCTAATGATATCAAGATTCGCCTATCCGATACTGAATTTGAGTTCCCTATATCATTCCTAAGCAGTTTCACCTGATCAGCTAATGCTGTATGGTTACTAGAGTCTATGCCTAAAGCTCTAGCTAAATCCATTACCATTGCACTTTGCACTGCCTTGGTGCTTGGCCTTCCTTGCCCTTCCTTTTGCAAAGTGCAATAAACCCTTTCTTCATTCTCTGTCACCTACAATCAAATGCCAACAGCACACATTACACATCAAACAACCACACATCAAACATCCACACAAACAAAAGCTTAAACACAGACACACGCAAAAGATAAATAAATAAAATATAATTCAACAAAAATAACAGAAAAATGGACCGACCAACCAAAAAAAAAAAGCTCGACAATAATTCAAAGATTAAGATGAAATTTACTCTGAATTGAGCTTGTTTCATATCTCTGGAAAGATCAGCTATTTTCTTCTGGAGATGAGGAACGTCATCGTCTTGGACAGCCGAGTCGAGAAGCGCTAACCATCCGCCAATAGCTGAGGTGCGCTCCTGGAGAGACGCGCACAGCTCACGACTCCTGATCAGCACAAAGATCTTGCTCTTGCGTTTGTACACAGCTAAAGTCTCGGAGACTTGAGTCAGATCACCGGAGATACCTTTCAGAGCAGTTTGAACGGAAGCCGGGAGGTTCTCCTGCGAGAACGACCGGAAGAGCTGGTTGACTATAGACTGCAGCCTCTTGGCATAGCCTGAGAACCGTCTAGCATTCTCCCAAGCGTACTGGTGGTCGTCATCGGCGGAGCCTATGATGCCGGACAATGCTCGGCGGATAGCACCCACCGCCGCTTGGGTGGATGATGACGCCATTTCACGGTGAGTTGAAGAATACAGTCAAAATACTTGGTATTCTATTCTGCATCTTTTGGTCTGAACAAACTTAAGTAAGAAGAACAGTCAAGCGTTGACTATAAGGAAGACTTCCACGATGCTTTGCCTAATGCCTTGTTCTTTAAGTCCAATTAATAATAATACTAGTACTTAATTACTACTTAATAACAAACCCTGAATGGAAATTTACCTTCTAATGAAGATTAATTCGTACGGATTCTGGGTCATGTAGAAGGGATTATATGATCACTTGCTACTTATATTCAATTTCAATATTGTATAATCATTATGTAAATTGTTTTTTTCTAACTTATTCTGAATGGAAAGTCTGGCTTTCCATTCCAAACTATTCTTGCGTATCAACCGTGAGGTATATGTCACATGACATCGATTATTATTTAACAAAGATAATTACATGAGATTATTAGTGTAGATGGCTCAATTTTATGATAAATCATAATCCCATAAATTTTATACACAAACAGTAAGTATTCCATGCTTAGGAATAAATATGTACAACTTGAATACTGATAATTGTTCCACATCCTCTGTTACTTGTATCAGTTTAATTCTGGTTGTGGTAGTTGATATGGTTGAAAATATCATAATAACTAGCAACTATCCAATATATCCAAAACATAATATTATGATTATCATAACCCTTATTCCTAGAAGTTGACCAAGTAGTTTCTTTCTTGTTACGTTCTCTTTTGCTCATATTAGTGATTAATTGTCTTGTTTATTGACGTTTTCAAGGGATTGGCTTTCTGTTTTTTTGATTAAGGGATAAACACATCCTCCCTCCCAAATCCCACCACCACCAACTCCAATATATGCTTTTATTGGTTGACGGTACCGTATTAAGAGTGAGTATTGCGTGCACCACGCGCGCCACGTGGCGTGCCACGTGGTGCAGTAGAACCAATCATACATCGCCAAATAATACAAGATATGACCCACTATTGCCACATGGCGATATGTGATTAGTTTTAGTACACCACGTGACAATGCACGTGATGTATTGTATACTTTTCCCCGTATTAAGGCCTGGCCCCATGTTAAATAAGTAACACTTCTTTTTCTAGAAACCTTTTTAACATTCTTAGCGAATTGCCATTTGGTCTCCAAGCCTATCCTGTATTCTCGCTGACTTCGCATTGCGAGTTTTGTTTTGTGGACCCTTTCTTTGCCAAACAAATCACCGTTCAAGTTCCTATCAAAAGGTTCCCTCAGCGAAAAGTTTGTATCCAAAATTTTCTTTTATTTTTATTCTTTTTTATTTTTAACTATGTAGCCCGAATGACTCGTACTTTTCCAAGGAATAGCCGTGGGTCTGGTCAGCGCTTTATGGTATATCAGTGGGCTGGCAGATCTTTGACCGCTGAATGCAATTTTTCAGCTCCTTAAATTTGGGCAAAACTTTTGGATTGGTTGGTTTGTCCAGTAACGGCCCATAGTTCAAATAATGTTGGGTCGAACTAATAAAATTTCAAGAAAAGCGAATGATCATTCTGATCAGAGAAAATTCGTTCCTGCAATCTTATCTTCCAATCTCATGGACACCAAAAAAGTAAGAGCAAAGTAGTAAAAAGTTTTGCACATATGTCATATATATGATAAATTGTCAATTAGAAATTAATTCCTCCATGTTTATTGTAATTAGAGTTTATTTTCATTTACAAATTGATACGATTAAAGAAGCAAACGTTATAGTTGATAAATTATGATCCTCCTTTCAATGAAAAATGAAATAGATAACGAAACCTTCAACATTAGATTCATTTTAATATGAAGAAAGAGAATTGTCATGCAATCTTGAAACAGTTACTTTGACGAAATCATCCTTAAACATAGAACATCCATAGCCGCAAATAAAACATACAACGTTGCTATTTATGACTCACTGCATAATTGATCTAAAAGGAACACTTTTAGACCTCGATCTTATTTTAGCCACATATATAATTTATGCAGTAAAAGCACTACTAGCAAATTTACGGACTCGTTATCACGGCCGTCGGCTATGGCCGCCTCCCAGGATCATGGCCGGTGTTGGCCGAGGCTGAGCTGTAATCATCAAGCTTGATTTTCAGAGACCTTCCTGCGATCCCTGCAACAACATTCTCCTCTTCTGCGAAATTCAGCATTGCCATGCCATCCCATCCGTCGTAGATGTTAAACAAATATTGCAAGGTCAGACTTCGGAAGCAATATCGAAATCAATAATTAAAGAATAAGATGTGCATGCATGATCATTTGATCAGCACAGGACAACAGACATTGACTGTTTATTTTATATAAAAATCCCTCCATAAATTTACTGTAAGACTTGACAGATGATCCCTCCTTAGTATCTAGCACATAGCACAACAAAAGATTGCGCATTCAGTAATTAGCATACCGATGAACACGTACAAGAACAAAAAAATTAATAAATAATAATCTTTTGCTGTTCACCTGATACCAGGATCAGAAATTACAAGATCAGAACACCCAAAGTGCAAAAAATAAAAAATAAAATAAAAAGAAATTCTGATGAATTTAAGCTCTGTGTGTGTGTGTGTGTGTGAGAGAGAGAGAGAGAGAGAGAGAGAGAGAGAGAGGAAAAAAGCCGATTTCTTTGCCAAAAAAAAAAAGATATGTTGTACTTATTGATTTATGGCTATGACAATCATAGAATGCCTAGGAATAGAAACCGGCCGGAAGAAAGCCCATTTATATTTTTCGCGATTATCTGCAGGTGTTTGGAAACTTTGGATGGCATTCATGAAAATAGATGGTTTCAGAAAATACCTGAGAGAAAAATGGTGTTTCTGGCTGATGAAACAACGAGAAATACAAGCAAAAGGCAGAAGCAGAGTCGACTTCCTCCTCCCACAGCCATCCTTCTTAAATTTAGTTTTCACTCGTAGAGAAGCTGTTGTGATGACTGGTGCGTAGTGACTAATAGTTCAGCGGTTGCTATTTATAAAAGTCTAGGACTGTGGGTGCTCTAGTATGTTGTCATAATTAAACTAAATTCATCAAAAGTTAAAACTCCTCCCTTTAGTTTTAGAATTAGAAGTTATGTTTTATTCTTCTATTGTTTTATGAGTTATGTTTTAATTGGATTTTTAGTAGTCTATTTGTTTAAATTATTGAGTATTATTTTTTTTTAATCAAACCTACACTATTACAATGGGGGGAGGGAGTTAATTTTCTATTATATATTTTTATTTCAATGAGGTGAATTTTTAATAGTTTATTTATTTAAGATATTGAGTAGTATTTTTTTTTATTTTCTATTATTCCAATTAGGTTTCTTATTATTCAAATGTTATAAGTTTTATATGAGGAATTTTATTATCGTATTAAATTGGAAAAAATTAAGAATTGTACTATAATCTCATTACAAAAGTAAGAGGGATTTTATTTTGTAACTTCTTTCTCTGGTGTGTTTTTGTGTATTTGTCTTATAACTTCTTCCCTCCCAAATATTTTTCTCTGTGTCAAAATAAAATTCTACTGTGTTTTTTTTTTTTCGCTAACATATTAGTAACAGAATTTCCTATGGTGATTCTACTCAAAAAAAAAAAAAAAAAAAAGAATTTCCTATGGTCATGGATTTTTTTTTTTTTTTTTGGGTCGGAGTTGACATTTGCATATCATTTGCGACATGATGTGAATGTGAGCATTCTGGGAGTATCTAGACCGCTCATTTCGGGTCAACCGACTGCCGATTGCTGTTGCTTCCCGCAACAAGGCAATTGCCGTTATTCCTAATTTTATATGAACTCGCGATATTTACACCTGGAACTTCAACAATAGTCACATTATTGATTATTTACACATTAATTATTATATAAATGAACTCATGAGCTAACACCAAGTCTTCGGAAAGAAATACTGTAATCTTGTAATCAAAATCCTAACTGCTAAAATTCAATTGTTTGAGTTGCTGCCATTGTGTATAGATATGCTTGCATTATAGACTTCATATTAAAAATATAAAAAAAAAAAAAAAGTATTTTTCGACTTTTATTTTATATGTCAAGTCAAACTTTGTTTCAATGGTATGACAAGGTCTCGGTATTATTTTGATTTCAATATGTCCCTTAAGATTACGCGATTATCAGTTTGCCCCGTGATTTATCAACCGCAGCAATACGTCGGCTGTAGTTTCCAATTTTTTATATTGGATCGATCCGTTCACCACTTGTGTCAACGATTATTAAGGCAAATTGTGAAATCTAAGACAGCTGGCCGTATATAGGAAGACTTGTGACTTCTGTGCCAACCAGTCCGAGCTAGCAATTGGCAGATTCTTCAAATGGTTTCAGACAATTTCGTTCTCTTCACACATTTGCAATTCTTGCTGAATTCCTAAAGTTGGTAGCACGTACCATATGATGAGATTTACATATTGGGAATGAAATTTGGCCAATAAGCCATGCATGTTGTCAAACTCAAAGGCCAATTTTCTTCGAAGCAGCATATGAAGTAGAGGACTAACAATCGAACGTCGCTCGGCATCCACGCCCATCACAAATCTCTCCAGCTAAAGGGCACCATGCATTTTCATAGCGTAAACTGTGCATGGGTTTCTGGAGATAAACTATTCCTCAACTTGCCTGTTTTCGGACGAAACAAACTGCGGGCAAACAGTGCACTGTTGTCCGGGTATATTATTAGTCAAAACCACAATCGCCGCACTGTAGTAAAAAATCTAAACCGTCAGTGACCAGAGCGGGGCGTTTAAAGTGCTTATGCTTTCACCTTTTAGTTTTTAGAATTTCAAGAACTATAGAATTAGGGGAAAAAAGGGAAACAGAGCAACAATTAGCTCAAATAATAGGGTTACGGTGAATCACTATTGTTGTCAATTCAGCAAAACCTTACACGTCCTCCTTATATTGATCAATTAAGAAAAAGTTGAGAACAAACACTTGCAACCCCGAATGGTCTAAAGCTTGTTGTAATGATTGTAAATTGCGAGCAATGCCTTTAAAAATATATTATTATTATGCGGTTACTACATCATTAAACCATGCACACGCCTTTATTAAATCTTGACACATTTATCTTCATATTTATAGTTATCAAGTTGCCAGTCGTTGACATTTGCATAACTTCGTCAACCTTAGCTAACAATTCAGTGGATAAAGAATTACAAAAATCACTGGATAAAGAATTGAAAAACATACCAAGAGAACTAACTCGGGTGTCATCAGGCAAGAAAGCCTTGTGGAGAAAAGCGAACCAGTACATAATACACTTACTTGCTAACGAATACTGGCAGCACAAAACTCGACTAATAACAAAACATCCGGAAGCCAAAAGAGGGGAACTTCACAAGTGCTCCACCTCGTAAGTTTTATATTGGTTGCGTCTTATAGTAGTCCGAACATGAATAATCACTCTTCCTCATTATGGTGATGATTTTGCAAGATTAAAAAAAATCATAAAAAAAGAAAGAGATGAATAAGAAAACTGCTTTTGGCCAGCATCAAGACAACCAAGACAGGCATGAACATGAATCTTGTGACAACACAATGAAGCATGTTGAATATAAATCTTGTGACAACATAATGAGACACATTAATTTGGATGTTTACCCCTAATCCACAACAGATCACAACTAAATGGCGCGAGCCATGAAAATGACCCATTAATAAAGGGGTGTAATGGAAATCACTGGTTGAAGCACCTACAGCAGGAAAATATGTAACTCTAAAGTAGAACACAAGGCAACAACAATATTATCCATAAATAACAGAACCTCATACTCGAATGATCTTGACAGCTAAAACAGGTCATTGGAATACACCTGTCCACACCAATTTAGAGTGCTATAAGCTATCGAAACAATTAAGAAAGAATCAACTTCGTAAATCATAGGAGTTGTACAACAGTTGAAAAACTTCAGAGGATTGTCAGCATAGAGTGAAAACTCAGCTTTTGCAAGGCCTAGGCAAAAGCTGCAAATTGTATTTCACATCATCTTTTTCCCACAAGAAGAGATACAAAGACAGGTCCACACTCCAATCTCATGGTAGTAACATAATGCTAATAGACCCGATTAGTGAAGCAAATAATAACCCTATACCTTCTATCTTTTCTTGAAGCCATATTTCTTGCGCTCATAGAACAGATCCGTTTTAGCACTTCCAAGATTAACGATTTTAGGACAGCCATCCCGATCTTTCTCTTGTTGAGTACACTCTTTACAGTAGTAGGCATCAGAAATTCCCACCCCTCCACAAATGACACAGCGCCCCTGAAATGACCCATAGTTGCACTCATCACAAACCCGCACCAGTGTACAAGGGCGCACATAAGAATCACAGATAACACACTTTCCATCACATTTTTCACAAAGCCGTCCAATGGCTATCCCCGGCTGCTTCCTGCACATAATCAAATCAGGATGATGCTTGGCCATGTTTTCAACAGATAAGTCTTAGATCCAAAATTCAATCAGCAACCTGCAAAAGTGTAGACACCCAAGAGAAGTTACTAAAATTAGAGACATCAGATCGTCACATTAAGAATTCTGTATGATCAATCAGAGCAATAAAGAATCAATGCTTGGTTCTGTTTCATTGAAATCTTTATCCTTTCACCAAGTCGCACAAGCCCCCACCAACTTACAAGCATCAAATGAAGGCTAAAAAGAAAACGCTCAGAATTATATGCAGATACTAATCATAAACATGATTAGCCAATATCCTACCTTGCCCTTGCCAAATGATCGCCTTTACTTGATCAACTAACCGTTAAAAGAGCAAGCTCGTTAAATCTAAAAACCACAATCACTTTCTTTAACCACTTTAACATTATATCTTTATGATGTACACTAGAATAGATTAATCAAACAGAGCTTAACTTATTGAAAACCTCAGCAATTTTGTAAGTCAATAGAAGGGGTTTCCAAGAACATTTATAATATGGTAACAAAAGCATAAAATGCATCTTTAACACTTCATTTGTTTCTTGAAACAACAATTTTGAATTTTTCCAACATAAGTAAATAAATTAGCTAAAACCCTAAAAAAAATAGCTAAAACTCCAAAAGACTAACATGGTTTTGTAAATCATTTGACACACAAAAATTATAGAAAGAAAAAATGAACAATTGCTTCGAAGAGTACTAACCTCGTTCTAGATAGATTGAATGCTATCGAAAATTTCAGACCAAAAAGGCACACCGCCGACTCTGTCCCCCGATGATAGCTCCCAAAGCAAGTCCAGAATTATACATCAGCTGATAGATAATGAATTATAATGGGACCCGAATCCGACCCGCCCATCTGGGTTGCTATATTCAAAACCTAAACCGACAGAAGAGTCCAGAATACAGCAGAAACTGGGCTTTTTTGTGTGTAAAAGGGAATACCTTCATAAAGCCCATTATCAATTTTCCGTTGCGTGCCACCGATGAAATTTGTTGTGACATACTGGGCTAGCCCAATGATGGTAAGGAAGAGGTCAATCCTCTCTTCCCCTTTTCTCCTTTTCCTGTTCAACTTATCTATCCAATTCCTTTTTGTACCTAACTGTATATCATACAATACTACACTGTATCATTAAATAATACAACATATTTTAATATAGTTTCATATTGATGCGCCACAGTTTTATATTGAGCATAATTGGACACCATAAAATATTTGACAGAAAATTTGAACTCCCATTCAAGCGATAAAAAAACATAATTACTTGTATACTCGTTTGTACACTTCCAAGCACTTCAAATCTTCTCTATATAATTTGTTTTGGTGTCTAATTATGTCAAATATAAAACTATGTCATATTATCAAATGTCAAATGATACTTGGTGTCAAATTATATCTAATATAGGACTGTATCGTATTAATGTGAAACAATACAAAATTAAGTTGTATTAATTAGTGATACGATATAGTTTTACATTCAATAGAATTGGAAACTAAAAAAAATTAGACATAACATGTTAATCAATCTCCAAGTATAAACATTCCAGCCAAATCTTGAGGTCAAACTTATTCAATTCAACTCTAGCAAAAAAATCTTCAAATCAACCAAGTCCCAAGGAGAGGCAACAAAATAGCCACCATGACTTCAGTACTCTTATTCAATGGGAGCCGGCCAGTTCGGATATAGCATTGAACTCCTCACGTTACTATTGATGGTTGATTGTCCTAAAGCTGGAAGGGGGCTTCATCCTCATAACGGTCCCCCGCGAATTCTGAAACTACTCACCCCTCTGTGTTTTACATGGTACGCACTACTGATGTTGCTTGGTGATAACTGGCTGTCCCTTCCATAACTGAGGAACGTAAACGTCACCTAGTTCTGCAAAAATATTTATTTTTTTAAATATAAAGTTATTATTTCTTAAAAGAATTTATCATTTCTTTGTAATTTCTCATGACTACAGTATCTATGGTGCAAGCCCAATTTTCGTGTCAAAATTTAAGCATAACTTAAATTTCTTGATTTTTAAAACGTGCTTTGGACCCAACCCCTCAAATGGTGGAACATTAGAAGAGAGTGTTGGAGTACGAATTGAAAAGGTTAACAAAATCGAGTTAAGCTAGGTGTAATCTTGTCAAACTTGATTTGATTTATTAACAACTCCTAACAGTCTTGTTTGAATTTTAACTTGTGTTTTTTTTTTTTCACAAAAGTTGAAGCCAAACTTATCAAGTGGTATTTAAGAAATTAATTTTCAACCAGTCTACATCCTTATTCTAATTTATTATAGTGTCCAACTATGTCGTATCAATATAAAATTACATGTAATTGTCTCATATTATTTAGTAATATGACGCAATTTTATATTAAACATAATTAAATATATAAAAAAATTAGACAGAAAATTTGAACAGTTTTGTAACCGCTATAATCACTTAAATTTTGGTGGCACTAGCCAAGCCAACTAACTAATTATATGTAAAAATAAAATAAGATCATACTAAAATAATAACATCACTAAAACATTTTGTGTAGAATAAATATCGTATCCAAGGATTCTAGTCTCATTTTGGAAACATGTCTCAAACCGATCCTGACTCCTATCCTCCGTTGTTTCGCTCAAGGAAAAGCCCAACTCTGCTAGGAGTTGACTCAGATGAATTCTACCAAAAAGATTCCGATTTCGACCCCCTTCCTGTGATAGATTTCGAGTGCATAAACCACGAGAAGCTGGATGAAGCCTGTAGAGAATGGGGCATGTTTCGGTTGATCAATCATGGAATTCCCTTGGCCCTCTTGAACAAGCTTCATGACCATGCCAAAAAGGTCTTCTCTCTCGCCTATGAATGCAAGCGGGCTTCTTTCACCAATCCCGTATCTTACTTTTGGGGCACTCCTGGCCTGACCCCATCTGGAGTGGCCATACAAAGAGGTTCCCATGCGCAAAACTTCAACTGGATCGAAGGTTTTCATATTCTTTTAACTCCTTTATCCCAGCTTCAGTACGAAGATCCTATGCTTGAATCTTTCAGGTTAGCTTTCTTTTTTCGCCATTCATTTGAGTAGAGATATTTATTCTTTTCTTTACTTGCTTGTCAAATTGAAAAAATTTCTATCTTCAAGCATATTATACATTTTCAACTGTAATATTTTTTTCTTTTAAAATGAACAAAGACTTAGTCATTAATCATTAGGATTCACTAGATTTTCAAGTTTTTGCCGTATTATGCTGACTTTGTGTGTTAGTTATAGGCAAATAATTCACAGTGAACAAAGTTTAGTCAATAAATGCAGGTTGACAATTGAAAATTGGGAGTTGGTTAAATCACTGAGACATTTCAGTCCCTAAGTAGTTGGTAGCGGGTGGAGATTCTTAGATAAAATGTAGCAATGTGGCTGGCCAAGAAAAGTCAGTACTAGAGTTTGAACAATTTGAGAAATGTACCCTTTTTGTGATGTGGACAATCACATCCCATTGCGAGCCGATGCTGCCTGTCTGAAAAATGCTGCTTCTTAAGATGAAAAAAATGGTAATCGCCATTTGCAGTGATTATTTTTTAGGTAAGGAAGTCGAAGATTTATCAAATGATCCCTAGATAATTTCTCAACTTAATTAGGTGAAAGATGTAAGAAAATCGTTAATTAAGTTGAAGATATATTATTGCTAAGAGTGATTGAAGTTGTATGTCGAATCTCTTCACACCAAAGTGGGGACTGACAAAAAAGGAGGCAACACGAATATGCAATCCTGTTTCAGGGCCGTAAACAAACTACACTAACAAAGTTCATAGGCGCCCCTCCATCCTAGTGGGAAAAGTTTTAGGTTGATTATAACAACTAGGGAATACAAAATTTTGTAATAAAAGTCATTGCTGTTTTGGTTCCATGATACAAATGGAATTCGTTTGGGTTTGTAGTCGATAAAAAATTTACTCTAATTATATATACAATTTAATTTACATATCAATTCCAAATCCAAAATAGAACCATCCACGATTATTCTTGGAATGCAGTTTGGTTTGCCAGAAAAAATTTAAAAGTTCTTTTGTGAATCGCAATCTGTACGTAGTTCTTTTTTTATATCAAAGAGGATTAACAGTGACTCGAACTCATGATTTATAAATCACAATTGAAGCGTGATTCACAACAAAAATTTTCTCAAAATTAATTTTTCCATGGATTTACCCAAAAAGAAAATTAGTTGTCTTTTATCAAAGGCAAGATTTGTAGTTGTACCAAGCTATAAAGCCACTGAGGACCAGTCTATTTCATTGATCTAGGTCTGTGCTGGTGGAGTACGGAAGGCACCAGACTAGGCTGGCCACGACAATATTCGAGGCTTTGGCAATGAATCTCCAACTGGATACTGTACGCACCAAGGCTTATCTGTCACCAGCCACGGGACACCTACGAGTTCAGCGCTACCCACGTTGCTTTGAGGCTGAGCAATTGCAAGCATGGGGCATAGATGCACACACTGACAGCTCTGTACTTTCAATTTTGCACCAGGATCAAGTAGGTGGACTTCAGGTGTGCTCAGATAATCAATGGTTTGATGTAAAGCCTCAATTCAATTCACTAATTGTGAACCTCGGTGATATGATGCAGGTCCATTTCATATGTACATGGAATCGAATTTATTTTGTTTAGTGCATTTTTTTTGGGTAAATTATTAGCAGTTTGACACATTTTCAAGTTGTTAATTTGAATATGATGTTTAGGCTATGAGCGATGACAGATACATTGGTGCCAAGCACAGAGTGAAGGTGAATAAGTACGAGGAAAGAATCTCAGCGGGCTATTTTGTGTTACCATATGAAGATTCCGTGATAGAGAGCTCGAAATACAAGGCCTTCACTTATGCTGACTTTCGAGGTGAAGTACAGCAAGATTTGAAGACAATTGGATACAAGATTGGTCTTCAGAAGTTCAAGATCAACGAGACGTTTTAAGCTCATTAGGAAATGGTTGTCAAAATCAATGGATTTTGTCCAATTTTAATTTCCTTTGCTTCTCTCTCTTATTTTTATGGTGTTGCAAGCCCAGAAAAAATATTATATTTTTCATATTTACCAAAAAATGAAAAGACTTGGTGACCTTAAATAGAAAGATTCTAGTTGCTTTTAAAATGCTTTAAATAATGTGACACAATAATGACAATATAGTATATTAAATTGCTAAATTAATAATTTAAGGCAGCAAAATGTGAATTGGTAATATTTCATATATGCATATTGCAATCAATCCTTCTACAATAACAAGGTGTGTTTGGATATTATTATTTGGGATTTTTTAGACTGATTTTTCTCAGATGTGTTTGGTTAGTTGAAAAATTATTCGGTCACAAGTCAAAAAATTTTTGACCAAAAATTTTTTTCCACTTTTTCAAAAACAATGATTCAAAGTTTCCCACCAAATATTTTCATTTTAAATTTCAAATATTTTTTCCAACTTTGTAACGATTTTTATGACTTTTTACACAATTGTTTATAAAAACAAACACATTTATGTTCAAAATTTGTTTAGAAATTTTGAAAAAATCACGAATAACAAAATTAGATCCATTGTCGGGGGCGTTTTGTTGTAAGTTTTGTAAACCGAGCACTAATATCTGACGCTGGTAATTTTACAATCGTCCGATACTGTCTGAAAATTAAAAACTTACCAGGCACTCATTATTATACAAGCGTTCGACATCAGTGCTTGTTTCACAAAATCCATCACAAAACCCACTGACAATAGATCTCATTTTGTTACTCGCGATTTTTTCAATTTTTCTAAGCAAGTCTTTAATATAAACGTGTTTGCTTTTGCAACTAATGGTGTAAAATGTCCCTAAAGTAGTTACAAAGTTTTTAAACAAACCAAAAACTTTTTTACAATTCAAACATTTTTTCACCTTTTCAAAAAAGTCATCAAAAAAATTATTCACTATCCAAACAATAATTTCAAAAAAATTTTACAAGTCAAACACTTCTCAACTTTTTGAAAAAGTCAACAAATTTTCTCCAAATAATTTTTTCCAATAATTTCCTCAAATAATGACATCGAAGCATAGCCATTAAAAAGCTTATCTTATTCTCAATAGATTATGATTTTTACAAAAAATTATTTTAGAAAATTTAAAATTCAATTGCTCCTGATACTAACTTAAAAAATTCAAAAACAAGATTAAAAAAAATTAGTTGAGAATGTCACAAAATAAATTTTTTAAAATCAAAAATTAAAAGTAGGTAAAACAAAAGTAGCTGAGAACTGACCCCATATACCACAAGTGTGATCTAGCCTATCTTTCCTTCCAAGTAATGCCTCATTAAGAATGCAAGTACTACACAACTCCATGTTAATTTGTGACTTTCTACCAAGGACAGGCAAGAGACCTAATGATTTGAGAATTCACAAAATTCGTCGTGATATAATAATAATAATAAAAAAGATATTCGATTTCATATATATTGACTGAGATTATGAGGGACGGGTACCGTATAATATGGACGTGCTAGTAGTGGAGTTGTTAGTATGATAAGATATACGCAACATGTATGATAGTCTCTGTATCATGTATAAGGTATTTTGATACCTCTATTAGCAGTGTATCTAATTTGATAAGTTTCTTAAGCTATGAAAGAGTATGATTCTAGAGTGCCATAATATATAGATGCAAGAATACTACGGATTTATATTAATGTGATCAATTTTTGTAGCCAAATTGGAAGCAATTTAAATATATTTATTACTTCTATATTTTTAAAATTCATATTGACTTGTATTTATCAAATAGAATTTTCAATTTAAAATAAAATAGTTGATTCTAAAGAGTTTAATTATATCAATAAAATAATTTTTGATATTCGATAAATATTCTGATTCGACAGCTATACATACGGTTATGAATGGAAGTTTTGAGGTCTGCTTGCAAGTTTTGACAAATTCATAATTCTTAGGATAAATTTGTAAATTACAACAATGCTACTCTTTCAACTCCTCCGGTATTGTAATGAAATGCGCAAATGCATCGATCTTCCTTTTCCCTCACCTTCTTTCTCTTGACTTCCATTGCTTTGCTTCTCCTTCAAATTCCTTCTTTATGTTCATCATCTGCCAATGCATGAATCAATCAATTTTCAAGCTTTCTCAAAAAGGTAAAACTCTGATTTATATCTCAAACGACAAATGTTTATGTTAGATAAATTTTTATTTTCTTCTTAAAACTTAAGATTGTGTCCCCATTTTTTGTGTCTCTTTTTCTTTCCCTAATCTAGGTCTCCTAATTTATTCATTAATCTAACTTTAATATGTTATAAATTTTGTAGTCGATCAAGCATCTTTGGTTTCTTCTATCTACTCTTGTAGATTGAGAACATTGATTAGTTAATTAGACGAGACATTAACATAAAAATTTTGAAAATGTTATAGAGAAGCTTAATTGTTAATATTAACACTTCTTAAATTGAATAATCGATGTTATAGAATTTTTAAGGCTAACAGACTAAAAATCCCTGAATCGAATTTCTTGCTTTTCAAAATTTGAATTATAAAATAGAAAATTTATTATCTTATTCTAATATATTTTCTATTATAATCTTCTCGTCTCCAAATTATTTGAATAGTTTCATAGGATTGTTACATAAAAACTTATTTGCCAATACTGCATATTCATATATTTGTTGACTTCTTGTGGGATACCATCCTGCAAATTTGCAGCTAATATATTTAGGACATAACTTAATATGCTAAAATTGGAAAAATGACTAGATTTATGAGATATTGTTTTGTTACGCATAAAGTTATTTTATTTTTAAAATTATAAAAGTACGTTAAGATGCATAATACAATATGCTATAAGTATCAGGAAAATAAATTTTTAATACTCGATACATTTATCTATTCTACAATTATACGTTAAATGACAAAAGAAGAGATTTGAGAACTTGTGTGTCACCGTATGATTCGTAAATACATATATTATACAGTTTTTAGGATAAATTCATAATATTATAACCTTAAATGCTGCCATTTTTTTTTTCACACCCTCACAAACACCTTCAACATCTCAAATTCCTTCCCTTTCCCTACCCTTTCTCAGTTAGGATCCTCAGTGTTACTTTTTTCAGTGCCAATTGAGTGCCACGAGAAATTGACACCTTGCATTCACAATTAGATAAGTTAGATAATTATTAGAGTGTGAATGCAAGGTGACAATTATTATTTATGAATGGTACTCAATTGGCACTGAAAAAAGTGACATAGAGGGTATTATGTGATCCCTTCTAGTCCTCCTTATCTTTCCTTCTATTTCTTTGGTTCTCCCTTAATTCCCATTCCATTTTCTCTTCCTCACTGTCTCTCCTTCTGTTTCTCTGATTCTCTGTTAGTACCCTATCCATTTTTTCAATCTTCAGTTCATGAATTACTATCTCTCTCTTAGTACCTGCCCCTTTTTTCAATCATCAGTTAATGAAGCACTATCTCAAAAAAAGGTAAGACTTTATTTCATTTCTCAAATAATTAATATTTTGATCAGATAATTTGTTATTTTCTTCGAAAAAAGGTAAGACTTTATTTCATTTATCAAATAATGAATATTTTGATCATATAATTTGTTATTTTCTTCGCCAAACTTATGTATGCTTTTCTCTCTCTTGAAACCCTAAATCTGTTCATTTATCTTTTGTATGCTTTCCCCTCTCTTGAAACCCTACATCCGTTCATTTATTAGTTTGACTTTGATATATTATAGATTTTGCAAATCAAGAATATTTATTTTTTTTCTATACTAGCTTGTAGATCTAGAATTTGATTAGTTAATTGGATTAAAAATTTGCATAAAAATATTGATTTTTGATATAATATTTTTTTTTTGAAATTGCATGATGATAGGGTGGTATCTGCTCTATGATTTTCTCCGATTGGATATCCGAATAGCTGGTCAAAAATAATTTGAAAGAAAGGGCCGTATCTATGCTTTGTCCACCCCTATTTTCGACGTATTAGAATAACTATTACCTTCAACAAATCATCCCGTGCAAAAGTGTCACATTTAACCGATCATCTCCATGTACAAGCATGCGTGGTATTCTGGTTAGTAATTGTGTGTTGTAGTTTATTGTGGTTTATGACATTGGCTTACTTCTTTTTCCATGTCTGCTCATATCAATGCTCAAATCAATCCTCTGTACAAATTTTTGGTGACTAATAGTATTTAACAAAAAATTACGTTATATCACTACGAAATTAAGTTGTATTACTAAATGGAATGACGTAGTTTTATATTGAACACAAAACAAAAAAATTGGACAGAGGATTTGAACTGATTTTTGCTCAAGAAGCATGAGTTGGAATGAAAATGGTATTCTAACTCCATCCTATTTTATTCCCATGTTTGGTATAAACATTTGTTAGAATGAAAATGCTATTCCAACTTGTTCATCCCATCTTCATTCTCATGTTTGGTACATTCTCATTTTCATGTTTGGAAACCCATACATTTAAGTTAGAGAGCTCTCGAATAAACAATCCAACTTTTTTATAAAATCCATCGAAAGCCTTATGTTTGGTATAGACATTTTAAGTGGGAGAGCTCCTTTCCGATAGGAATACACAATCCAACTTTTCTATGAAACCCATTGAAGGCTTTTTTCCAGTCCAATTTAGGGAGGCTAAAATAGGAGTCAATCTTTATTAGTAGGAATCAATCTTTTATCCCTATATATATTTCTACTCCAATATCTATAGTTCTTTTTCACTCACCATGTATCCACAGTTTTTTTTTAATTTATAAAAAAATTTAGTTTATTTGGAACTCCAATTTAAAATTATCCAATGATTTTTAAATCACAAATACTTTAACATATGTTTAGAATATTTTTTTTCTATAAATATGTCTAAAGATATAATCTTAACTTTTGTACAAATACGTAACAATTTGTTTGAGTTTTCTATAAATTAAATGCAAATACAATAAATAGAGTATATAAATGTTTGGTTTCACTATAACTTTTCAGGTTCTTAAATATATTATTGATGATTATAAAAAAATTTAAACTTAATTAAAGAATGCAAATTATTTAATTTTAACAAGAATATCAACAATTTTAAATAAAAAATGTCAAGTTTCTTGTAGGCATACAAATAATGCATAGCACAGATAAACAAAATAAAAATATACTATGTCCCAATATAAATAAGTCAAAGCAATTAAGTCAAATCAGTATATATTTTATTCTTTTTATAAATATTTACCGTACTAAATGATAATGAAAGCAAGAAATAGACAAATAATATTCGTATACAATTTGAGGCAAATAAAAAAAAAAGAAAAGAAACAAACGCAAATTAACATATTTGAACTTGTTTGCCATATTCTTGTAATTTGTTTCATATAACGTCTTACTTAATGCCTTCCATATTATACTTTTCCCCTTTGATGAGGAGTTAACTCTTTCCAATTCCCCATAATCCAGTGCATCAGGCACACTGCCAGTAAATATGCGAAGGTAGGAAACGTAGAACAAACCGAAGATTGAAAGAAAGAAAGAAAGAAAAAAGTACTCTTGCCCGCGGTTTATTTCGAGAATTTGATTGTACTTCAATTAGGAGAAATCTTGATTATACTTCAATTATTAGTTGTATGTAATTCTTTTTGTTTGGAGGATAAATCTCAAAAAAGAAAATGAAATATGGCCCAGAACACAAAGTGTTTGCCTTAACATAGAACTTTGCGCAAAGTTGGAATCGTACGGTCCAACATCCTCTTTACAAATCGCTACACCACACGTTTTTCGATTTTTCACCACAAAATTTTCTTATTAACTTATTATAGGCATTTTATTTCTTCTGGAATTTAATTCCACCAATCTCCCTCACCTTGAATTGGGACCCCACGCATTCACTTTTTCTTGAAAAGAATCCCTTATTTTATTACGTTCCCAAATCGGACACAAATCAAACAAAATATATATATAGAAAAAAAACCAGTTTCATACATCAGATAGAAAAAGAAAAAAGAGGGGGAAAAAAAAAGGACTTCCTCTACTTTCTTGATTTCCAAGAATAGAAGAAGAATAATTATCTGTAAACTAAAACAAAACAAAACAAAATTAATTTAGATTTCCGACTCAATTCACTCTTACATTTATATTTTTGTTGATTCTACGCACATACACAATAAGAATTTAGTTGAGAAGGCAGGAAGAAGTGGCGGTACTATAACAATATTTCTAGTACGTCGACTGCTGCTAGTATTTGTTTTATTACCAGTAGAAGTATTATTGGAGTTAAAAGTATAGAAGAACCCAAACCCAAAATCCCCACAATTCCAAATCGCCGTACATCAGAATCCTGGGTGCTGCTCCTCCAAGATATTAATGTCGGCCCTCAGCGATGAAACCGCCGCTAAGAAGAAGAGGAAAAGCATTGATGGCAAAAAGAAGTTACTTATCTATGACAGAGTGGAGGCAATGCTGCTCATAATCTTGTTTTTGCTCTGTTTTGTTTTTTGTTTTTTTGTCTTTTTATTTCTGATTGTATGATTTATTTGTGTGTTTGGTAATTGTGTTTTGCTTGTTAGAAAGTTTGATTTTGGATGTGGGTTCTTGATTATTTTTAATGGGTTTTGATTTTTTTTTTGGTTGTTTATTCAACTCTTGATGACCTCAAGAATTTTGTTTCTGGGGCTTGATTTTACCGGCATTGTGTGGTTTTGTTATATTTTGGTTAGGAAGCACTCAGGGATGCTATGTTGAGGTTTACGGATTGGGTGCATGTTGGTTTTTGTTAGTTTCTGCAGTGATTAAGTGGATTTTTTTGTTAATTGAATTGCTTCACGTGACTTGATCAATTAGTTTATTTTCTTGATTGAGTTTAATTGCACATGCAATGCTTAATCTGTGAATAGAATTCAAAAGAGTTAAGGGATTGGTACCTTTCATGATCTTCTTTTTTCTTTTTTTAAATATTAGTTGGAGTAATTCTTTTTTTCTTTTTTTTGGGTTTTATGTGGGAAGTGATTGATTTTTGCCTGGATTGAGAAAGAATCTGGTTTCTTATATGGAAGGTGTTTTTAGCAATTTCATAGAAATTGGGAGTTATTGGTTGTGTTTGGCCTTGTAAAATTGGTGCAGGTAAGGAGTATGGAAGAGGGGTTTCTAGGCTCTTGGCATGTTGGAACTGTGGTGGGATGTGAAGAACAGAGTCGTTGCATCAAGTATGATGAAATTCTAAATGATGATGGTTCTGAATGTTTTGTTGAATGGGTAAAAGTGAGTCCTGTGCTGGATGGGCTTGTTCCTGAGGACCAACAGACAAGCAATGCTTATCGTGGCAATATAAGGCCATTGCCACCTTCGATTGATTTTCAAAAGTGGTCTCTCCATTATGGACAGTGTGTCGATGTGTTTGTTAAGGATGCCTGGTGGGAAGGTGTGATTTTGGACCATAAGGATGGCTCTGATGAGCGGAAAGTTTTCTTTCCAGATATGGGTGATGAAGTTGAGGCTCAAATAGAGAGGTTTCGCATCACTCAAGAGTGGGATGAGGTTACTGAGGAATGGAGACCTCGAGGCAATTGGTTGCTTCTAGAATTGATTGAGGAAGTTGAAATAGAGTGGCCTCTTGTTGTTTCAGTTAGGCAAATATGGTATGAAATACGAGTCAAAACAGAATTTGAAAAACTTAAGGAATGGACCTTTTCTTCTAGGGACATTTGGAAACAACTATTGCTGCAAGTTCTATCCACTAGTTATAAGTTAACTGTGAAGCAAATTTTTCATGAATTAAACTCTTCAGGGAACATGACACAAGAAGGCCGGCAAGTATTTGAATTCTCTGAAACTGCTTTTGATGCTATTCTCAATCCTGAAAGAATTTTTTCGGACTCTATGGATATTGTACCTTATGGGACTAACGGGCAGTTGGATGCTCATGCAATGCTGCCTGCTGATATGAATAACATAAGTTTTTGCCTTTCTGAAGAGCAATTTCCTCCCAGTGCTTTGGCTTCTATCCAGCTTGATGCTTTGACTTATTCAATGCCAAAGCCCAATGAGCTGTCCTGTGTTCGGCCTCCTGGTTTGTCAGTTTTACCTCCCCACCAGGATCATACTCCTGAAGTTGGTTCTGGTAGAAAAAGTAGAAGATGCCCTACCAGCAGTGCTGACAAGCTCAATGGAAAGGTTAAAGCTTCAGCAAATAGATCAAGACTACAGTGGCTTTCTGCTGGAATTGACATGGTTCCAGGACCTGCATTTTGCCCTGATTCAGTAAATGGTTATATTGAGATGTGTAAGTCCAACCGTAGAGCTCGGAATGCTTCATCAACATTGGAAGTTAGGAAGCATATTTTATACTTGGGCTGGCAAATTCATTTTGCAAGAGATAAAATGATGACTAGAATACGATACATCTCCCCACAAGGTGAGATTTATCATTCACTTTACCAGGTTTGCCTGCAATTGCAACCTGGATCAGATATAAGGCCTGGATCAGATATTCCTTCACAGATATGCCAACATAATGAAAGGAGCAATGATGATCCCGTGGAAAGTTTGATCTCATCTGCATTAACTGGGAAACCACAAGCTCACACTGGGGCATTGAAAGTGCATTCTTGTCGTGACAATGTTTATTTTGAACCTGATCATTGCCCTGAAGCTGTGATAAACTACTCAAAGTTGAGAATGGAATTTCATCATGGTAAGAATGGTGTAGATATTAATAGTATGGGTTTAAAGGCTAAGAAGCACCTATCTGCCATGGGATGGAATTTTTTCCGTGAACAGAAGGGACTTAGGAAAGAGATGAGGTATGAATCCCCATGTGGGAAAAAATTTTACTCTCTTCTAACAGCATGCAAATGGTGTATAGCTGAAGGGAAAATCTTTCCCGATCATAACGCTTATACCAGTACACAAATGAAGAAATCACTCATAAGTCGAGAAGGTGCGGTTCAGCTGCCTTTTGTGGAATCATCTCCTCTATCAATCTATGTGGAATCTGAAGGACGTGTCAATGGCGACTTGTCAAAAAAACTGATAATAGAGTCATCTTCTGGTACATCACAGCCAAAGCAACTTGTTCAACAGGGTGAACAAAAAGTTCATGGAATCAGAGTACATGAAAGGAAGAAAAAACGTGGCTTACTACAACATTCCTCGGCTTTGCTTCACACAGGCCCCCACAATGATGGCTCATCTTTGCTTGAGGAAATTAAAGAATCTCATGCTTCAATCAAACAAAGGGATGATGTAGATGCTGAACAGTCTGCCCATGTGCTGCAATCAAGTAAAAGAGCTCGGCAATCAGTTGTTTCTTCTGCAACTCACCAAACTCCTCGGACTACCTTATCTTGGTTGATTGATAATAATGTGGTTTTGCCAAGAGCAAAAGTGCAATACCGAGGGAAAAAGGATGGCCGCCACATGAAAGAAGGAAAAATAACCCGCGAGGGAATCAAATGCACTTGCTGCCAAAATGTTTTTACTCTCAGCAAATTTGAAGCTCATGCTGGCAGCAATTATCACAGACCTTCAGCAAATACATTTTTGGAGGATGGTAGGTCAATATTTGAGTGCCTGTTGCAATTAAAATGTGAGACTACTGGAAGAAAAACAAGGTCAGAACCTCAGGAAATGAAGGGTCATCGACTTCGCAATGACCATATTTGTTCTGTCTGTCACTATGGTGGTGAATTAGTCTTATGTGATCAGTGTCCATCATCCTTCCATACAACTTGCCTTGGTTTAAAGGTATGTCTTCTCAAGTGGCCTGATATGCTTTAACTCTCTTTTCTTTGTCATTTCATGGTAAGTATTTGGATTTATGCTTAATACCATCACATGAGCAGGAGGTTCCTGATGGTGACTGGTTCTGCCCATCCTGCTGTTGTGGAATTTGTGGCCTCAGCAGATTGAATGAAAACACAGAAAAACTAATAGACAACAGGCTTATCAACTGTGGTCAGTGTGAGCGTCAGTGTAAGTTAGTTCTGTATTATTGTTAGGTTTTGACATTTTAATGCCTCCCCTATTTTCTTTATGCTTGTTTGGATCAGCAATAGTATCCAATGCTTTTTTACTGATAATTGACCAATTTGATGCCAGTCCACATTGAGTGCTTGAGAAATAAGTGTCTTGTTAAGCTGGACTTCTATCCAGAAGGCAATTGGTTTTGCAGTCAAAGATGTGAACAGGTACAAAAGACCAGACTTTTATTTAATACTGCTTTTAAATGGATGAGAAAATCTAGCATTTTCTACTACGAGTACATGATCTCTCTGGTTTAACCTTTTCAAGTTCTATGCTCTTATGTTGGATATTATATTGTTTGTCATTCTCCACAGATACATTTAGGTCTTCACAATCTCCTAGGGAAGCCAATTCCTGTGGGGCATGATAATCTTACTTGGACATTATTGAAATACAAAAATGCGGAAGATCCTGATCAAGATGGTTTAGATAACGAGCATCTGATGGAAAGCTACAGCAAGCTTAATGTTGCTCTCAGTGTAATGCACGAGTGTTTTGAATCTGTAAAAGAGCCTCGCACCAGGAGGGATCTTGTGGAAGATGTTATTTTCAGTAGATGGTAAGAGCCTGTTTCTTTGGAAATAGACTACGTAGTATATCTGCTTTGTTCATTTGTTCCCTGCGCACGCGTGTGTTCTCTTACTTGGGAATTATTTTTCCTGGTTCCAGGACTTATGCTTTTTCTCTTGTACTGTAGGTCAGAGCTAAACCGCTTAAATTTTCAGGGGTTTTATACTGTGGTATTGGAGAGAGATGACGAATTGATTACTGCAGCTACTGTAAGGTATGATGATTATGTTTTTGCCTTTGCTCCCTAACATATTTTGGTACGCTTGAATAATATAAAGGCTTTTTTGTTTTGTTTTTTTTGTTGTCCCAAGGGTCTATGGAGAGAAGGTCGCTGAGATACCCCTTGTTGCTACACGCTTTCAATATCGCCGACTTGGAATGTGCCGTATTTTGATGAATGAGCTTGAAAAGGTATGCCGCATTAAACTGCCTGGATTGTTCAACGTCTGTGTAATTTGGTAGCTTTTGTAAAATAGACTGAATGGTGGAATCATTTTATTGTGGACTGCTTCTTCGTTATTTCTAATATCTGTTTGTCCTTGTCATTGCCAGAAACTCATCCAATTAGGAGTTGAGAGGCTGGTTTTGCCTGCTGTGCCTAGTGTGCTAAGCACTTGGGAAACTTCATTTGGGTTCTCAAGGATGACAAAATCTGAGAGGTTAAACTTTCTGGACTGCACTTTCCTTGATTTCCAGGGGACTCATATGTGCCAAAAACTCTTGAAGAACATCTCTTGTACAGAACTTAGCCAATCAACAGGTAAGCTTGATGAACTCATTGCTTTGACAGAGGCAGCAAACTGACTCCATGGCTAATTTAATAACCTTCTCTGCAGAAGTTCAGCAAAAGCTTTATCCTCATATCACTGAAAATGGTGATAACGTGGAAGGCAATACTGCTATTTCTGAGGTATTTCAAGCAGACCAAATCGAGAAGAGTGAAATTGTGGATCAAGGAGCTGCAGAGTACGTGTCTTTTCTCTTTCCTCTAATTTTGGGTAATGGAATAATTAGTAGCTAAAATGCAATTAGTAGGTGGCACCTACTCAAATTACTAATACCAAAAAACATTGTGGTGTGTTCCTGACATATTTGAAGATTTCTGTCCTGTAATACACGTGTCCGACGAGGGCAAGTTCACCATTGGGAGCAAATAGATAAATTTTGGCTGCACGTTAACCCTTAACCCGGCCGTTCCAAACTGAAGGGGACATAGGATGTATGAATTGATTCAGTGTTGCAAATGCTTGTACAAGTGGAATAAAGTCAGTCCACCCAAGAAAACTCTGTGCATAGGATGTGTCTTCATGATTCCATATTTGGTGGCGGTGTTTGATTTTATATTTTGGAATTTATACATTGATGGAAGCTGCCATGAGCTCTACTTACTAACATGAATTTCTTTTCTTTTTTCAGTCTTATGAAAGGAATTGACAACAGTGTCACTGTTTCTCCTCCAGTTATTCTGGTAATTACTTGCCACTTAACTCATTTTTATCTCTTCATCTGTCACTAATTACAATTTCCTGCATAATTAGTTGCCTGATCTATATATGCAAACAGGTGAACCAACTACCTGAACCAGTGAACCAGCTGCCTAAACGAGTGAACCAATCACTACTTGTTAATCTCTTGTCATGCCAAAATAAAATTACTTTGGGTTACTCGGTCAAAGCAACTGGTCATAAAGAACCTCAGAGAACTAACATTTTCAAGTGCTACAAACGGAGGAGATTAGCTGCATGTGGAAGTTGAACTGCCTTAAATAATAAGACCAAATACATATTCAGTTGTCTCTGAGCTAAGAGAATCTTGTGAGCCCATTTTTTGTCAGTTAATCGGCTTCAAATTTTGGTGTCGAATGTGCGGTCTTCTCCGTTGTAAATGGTAGGTAGGGTGGGAAGCAGCCGCAAGAACTTTAGTCTCAGTCTCTTGTTAATTCATGTACAGTCTAGTAGTAATCTTTAGCTTCCCTTCAAGCTGATTTTGGCAGATATCTTTGTGTAGAAACTAGAAACAAAGCTGAAGCAGTAATGAAATAGGTCCTATTTATAATTTCATCAAATGGAAGCTTTCTAGTGTTTGCTATTATAGGATACGAGCTCAAATCCAATACTATTATAGAGAAGAAATTGTACTCTGGAAAACCTAAGAAGATTATTCATATTCCATGATTAACAGAGTCCAGATTATCTTTGAATGCATTACCGATAAACTTCGAAACTTCCTAGTTCCTGCGTTCAATATCAACTTTAAATTTATGTAAAATACACTACCCGCAGGAAACTATTCATAGAAGCATGAAATGCCGTTCAATACCTTAAACCGTATTCCTAAGAAAATCCTGAAGTTTGGGCAGATTTAATAGCGTATCTCAAAACACAAATTTTGTCTATGAAACAAAAGACAATAAAAATGATGACAAATATCAATTTTGAGTTAAAGAACGAAATTAGGTTTACGAGCTTCAGGAAGTTCATCTTATAAATATCGACTAAAGTGGTAAGAATAGCGATCTTATATGGGATCTTATATGGAAACCACATACCTGGTCAACTGCACGTCCAAGCCTGTTCAGATGATGCAAAATTCTGGGAGGTCGACTTGGAAGTAGAGAAGCCGAGCAGTCAGAAAAAGCTTAAAACGGAAGTTATGAATTTTGAAGCAATTTGAAGGGAGCCACTGGATTTCTCTTCAAATTTATGCACTCATTAAGAACAACTTGTCTTGCATTCAAATTTTAAGAAGTGGATCTATGAACTTTGGTGAGAGCTTAAATTTGAAGAGAACTTTGACTTGGCAACACTGAATTAACTTGGAAGTAGAATTTGTTTCGACTAAAAAGAGTAAGCGAGAACTAACAAAATTTCTCCCTTCTCTCAAAGCCTAGCTTCACAACCTCATTCACGGTCATAGGGCAAATAAATAACTCAATCAATATGATTGAGTGCTACTGGGTTCACGGTATGTATCATGGACGATAGGGGGCAACCAAGGCTGGGTGAACCCATTGAGCTTTGGTGGCTCCAATTGGATCCACGAGTGAAACCCGTTGACCTGGTTTACCTCAAACAAAATTCGAATGCTCCTCTGTCTTCTTTTTTAGGGGGCGTTTGATAACTATACTTAATTCTGAAAATTAATACATTAAGAGCTTTTTGAATTTAGCGCATTTGATAACAAAATTTTTTTATCACTTAATACATTAAGCACTTAATTAATTTGTACACAAAATTTTAAGTAAAAATTTTTCACTTAATTTGCTAAATTTTTTATACATGTAGTATTCTCTCTCTTCTTCATACACGTACTCTCACACACTCACTGATGCACACAAATACAAACATATGCTTTCACACACATTTATGCACGCACACACACAAAACACACACACACAATCACCTCACACATGCAACAACATGCAACAACATAAGCTTACATACTCTTTTTCATATACACAATCTCTCTCTCTCTCTCTCTCTCTCTCTCTCTCTCTCACACACACACACACATGCATATACACACCTTTACACAAATACACACATTCTCTCCATTTCTCACACACACAAACATACACCGTGCACGCATACTCTTCTCCACATGCAATTTTTCTCATATAGATTCACATATTTTCTCACACATGCACTTTCACACACACACACACACATGCATACATATAAGTATATTATTTTTTTCTTACTTCCACACATATATTTTCTCTTTCACATACTTGCACACACTTTCATGCACATATATTTTTACACTTTTAAACATATACACATACTTTTTCTTACACACATTCTCACACACAAATGCACTTGTCATTTATCTTTCACAAACAAATAATATATTTCTTTGTCATGCATATTATCAATAAATTATTTCAACTTTTTAAAATAAAATAATTATATTAATAAGAAAAAATATTTGAATAAAGTGTATAAATTCAGTTAATTATCAAACAGGTACTACTTTATCAATTTAGTAATTTAGTATTTTCAGTACTTAAATTTCAGATTTCAGACTTCAGACTTTAGACTTCAGTTTTACCAAACAGCACCTTAGTCTAATTATTTTTTTGGGGTCCCATAAGTTCCAATCTAGATATTTTTTCTCTCCTAGTCTTGTGGAAGTTTTCTCTTCCCTATAATTTCTTAGGGCTTGTTCTCAATAGATTTTTTAACCAACTTTTAAATTATAGATTAACAATAATATGTATTAATAGTTTTCTCAATTAAATCTCAAATTAGATTTTAGATTTTTGTACAACTAATTTGACATTATGTAGTTGTACAAAAAATCTAAAATCTAATTTGAGATTTAATTGAGAACATTATTAATACATATTATTGTTAATCTATAATTTAAAAGCTGGTTAAAAAATCTATTGAGAATAGGCCCTTAATTTATTGGTTTAAAAAATTTAGAAATTTTGAATATTTATCATCACTTTTAGTATAGATAGAAAACTTAGGAGACAGACTAGGCTAACATATAGAATTTATGAGGTATATTTGGTATATTAGCACATTTGATATAGATATATAATGAATCCTAGTAGGATACTATAGTAATTATACAAACCCTAATTATTACTCACTAACACTCTCTTACTCCATAATAACTCAGAGATTTTAGAAGCATGCGTGAATCGAAAATAGATATACAAATAGTAATAGTTACTCTGTAAGACGCGCTTGCTATTTTAGAAGTATTACAAAATAGGGTTTGGTTATTAGGCACAAGGATGGATAACGTGTCAGTTTAGAGAGATTGGTTAATGCATGAGATTTTAGGAGTATCCACAAGATAAGTGTTGGTTATTAGGAATAAGAATAGACAGCAAGTTTAGTTTATCTAATGCCCCGGGCCCGTAGGTCCAATGCGGAACCAAAGTTTGGGTAACCAAGTTTAACTATTTGCGTTGCGTCCTTGCTAGTCCAAAATAAATATTCTAGATTAGACTTGAGTGCTTAGAGTCAACTTATACATTGATCTAAGTTACTTAACTTTTCCAATATGAGATGGAACGGGCCCACAGGTCCAATGCACAACTAAAGTCTGGGTAGCCAAATCCAACTATTTAGACACCATCCTTATTAGACCAAGTTAGACTTGAGTTCTTAGGCTCAACTCATATGTTGGTCTAAGTTACTTAACTTTTCTAATGTGGGACGGGATATTACATTCACCCCTCCTTATTAGGCTTTGTGTCCTCGCAAAGCCCAATCCATACATGTGTGATTTGGATTGTCCATTCAGTTGCGTCAGACATACATATATACTTAGTTCCTTCACTTCCTTGCTTCTTCCACTTCCTTGCGTAGTCTAGTCCAATACCATAGGTCTAGTTTAGTCTCATACAGAGACTGTACACACAAATTTTGTGTCTGCGAACAAAAGACAAGAAAATTGCACAAACTGAATTTATTAATTTCAAATAAAAAGTTACAACCTCTGGATGAATTTCTTTATAAAAGAAATTATCCTCTGATTCTTCTCTTTACGAACAATTAATTCAAGGGCCCAAAAAGGCTTGTTTTTGAATTAAAATCGGATTCTCCGTAGGAAATGGTTGATTTGATTTTGTCATATCGAACACTTGAATCTTGAATCTTCAAGCCTCTAACACGAACATAGGAACTTGGTTGAATTTGAACTTGGACTTGAGGACTTGATTTGCACTTGAACTTGGGTTTGAGAGACTTGAAGAAGAGAAATCTCTAGAGAATTTGGTAGAGCTTTCTCTAAGCCTTTGGAGAAATTTTTTTTCATATCCCTTGACTTGAGTGGAGAAAACCCTTATTTATAGCCAAAACTTAGAGTATAATGGCTTAAAAGGAAACTCTCTAGAATTCTCCACAAACTTGGATTACTTGTGGCTTAAGAAACCCATTAAAATAGGCTTTAATTAATGGGTCGGCCCAAATAGTCTAATATGAATTAATAAAATTAATTCACTTTTAATTTAATAGACATTATACTTGAACTTAAGGTCCACATATCAATGATCCAACTTATAGGTCCAAACATAAATAGGTTTTGTAAACATTAAAATTTAACTTGAGGTCCATATGTCAAATGTCTGATTTACAAGCCCAAATACAAATGGACATATAAAATCACTTTAATTTAATTTAAATTAATCAAGACTAATTTAATTTGTTTAATCTTGACTAATTAAATTAAAATAAAATTTCATCGTCTACAGAGACGACATGAGTTTCACTCTGATACTATTTTGTCACACCTCGGGCCCACAGGCCCAATGCGTGACCAGAGTTTGAGTAACCAAGTCCAACTATTTGGACTTTGTCCTTGCTTGCCCAAAATAAATATTCCAGGTTGGACTTGAATGCTTAGTCTCAACTTATATATTAGTTTAAGTTACTTGACTTTTCCAATGTGAGACGGGTATTACAACAACAACATCAATTTGGACTCATTGGCGAGAGAATTTGGTCATATTAGAAGTGTCCGTAATTGATATAGTTAATACTGCTATTTCTTATATAGAATTTATGGGGTGTATTTGAAAGATTAAGTCAGTTTTCCCTTTCGCTTTCAAAAAAAGAAGTAAGAAAGTTCGGCACGGGAGGTTACACTAGAGGCGCAAAGATTTGGCTCAGATGTGGAGTTGGATTTGAATTTATTTATAATATATAGTTTATGGAGTAAATTTGACAGATTACCTGGGGTTGTCCTGGAAATATAAAGATTTGGATTCAGATGTAGAGTTGGATTTGAATCTAAACTTTTTTTTTCTCCAAACGAAAAAAGATTACATCTAAATTTGAATTTATTTTGGACTCAATTAAGGTTTGGAATTTTGAAATCTTCAAGTCTTCTTCAACGCATATATGGCTTGATTTGGACTTCATAGGGACTTGATGGAGAGGAAGCTATTTAGAATACTTCTTCCCATATTTGTATATATGCCAGAATTATTTCTTAACCCAAAATTTAAGCTCTATAATTTGGAAGAGATTTGTTTAGAATTTTCGATGTAAATTAGGTCACTTCTCACTTGTTACTTGAGTAATCCATCTAAAAGGCATTTGTTGTGAGTGATAACCCAATTACTCCATTATGTATCCATGCCATTAATTGGCTCAAGTCACTAAATAAAAGGTTAATGGAATTGATATTTTATTCATTTAATTAATCACAACCAGATTAATTTAGCGGGAAAAAATACAAGTTGTATCCCAAAATCTCAACATGACAAGTATTTGCAAATTATGCACAACTAAAGAATAAAGGCTCTGCAAAAAAAAAAAAAGGGAGGATATTTAGAGATATTAGATTGGTTTACATCCAAAATCAGATTTCGGACACTATATCATTATTCTTCAATTTATTCTCATTTTTATTAATTAAATTATGACATTTCCAAATTTTCGTCTTAGAAAAAGATAACTTCTTCAATATTTGAATGCACGAAACTACATATTTTAAGCTGTTTACACGTTTTCATCAGGAATTACGGTCAATGGTTACGTGGTCTTGTTCATTCTTCACAAGAATTATATCTCTCTCATGATGCTCAGTTATATATCCATTCTACCAAGTTATGCACTCAAAAACCTGTAACAGAGGAAATTGGTAATTGCTACAATCTCTCATTCTTCAATTTTCTTGCGAGTTGCGATATCTTCTTCTATGTAATTTTTTTCCACAGATATAAAATGAAATGAAATATGATTTCTTTAGCTATTAAAAGGAACAATAATATGGGACATATCCAATTGCATTATGTGCACCTTTGGTCAATTATTGGTAATAAAGTCGAACAATATGGCATTTGAGTGTTTGCATGCCAGAAATGGATGTGATTCATGATTCAACATCCAACACTTTTTGCAATATGGTGGCGCAAACGTACTATACCAATGTTGTATTACATTGCAATTATATTATAGTGTGTACAAAAAAGGCTTGATACTTGACTTTTCTTCATTTCCCAAGTATTCCATTGTCTCTTGATTCTGACCGACAGAGTTCAAGAAATAATAGAGGAGAATCAGTTTTTAGGCGCCTACCAATAGCCAAAGAGAACAGAACACACCATCAATTGGCCCCTTAGGCCCATACTGCAAGTTGGGAAGTAGGGGTGACGGGTGACCTCAGCCACTCATCTCCCTTGGCTTTTCCGGTGTCTGTCTCGGTCTTACGTAAAAGCACTGATAAGAATGGTGCATAACATGTTGGCCCCATAATCACACTGGCCTTGCCCTAGTATCAATTAAGCACTTCTGTCTACAGCCCTTGCAGTTTCCCTGCTTTTCTGCTTGTGCCCTTCTTTTTGGGGTAATCTCTATTCCTATTCAAGACTATCGCCTAAGGGGTGCCTATATGGCTATATGTAAAAGGTGAATCTTATCAGAAGGAATTAGGAGCAATAAATAAAATACGGAAACTTCTTTCATGGATTAAATTGGAGTCATGAACTCACGTAGATATTGCAGTTTTTACAAACTTATATCTAAATTTTTAAATGAATTAGAAAACTTCGCCCTAGCTAGCCTTCCACACTGAACTTTTTTCTATCTCCTAGCTAATTTGTCGGCATACAAAGACTACTTGAGAATCAATGTACGATCTCAAGATGAACAGATGACAGTCACGGTGTCACGGGCCAAGAATAAGGAGCAAGAGATAAACTAAAAAATACCTACAATGAATTAGTGCGTCCAATTCAATTAACCCGTAAAAGAAAGCCATCAAAGCCAAGAAATGTAGATCCCAGTTCGTAGAATTACGATATGTGGCCAAAATTTTGTTGTCATTCGTCAAATAAAGAAGCAAAATCGGAGTAACTGTTCATTTAATTCTTTGTTTTCCAACCATTCTTCCTGTTTCAGTCAGTAGTAGCCAGCCAGCCACCGTCAAGACCAGGGATTTTAATCTTACTCTATATTATAACACGTGAACCATTTTTTATCAACCATCACATGAATACTAGCCAACAAACATCCCCACCACTCCACTTCCCTTTATATTCAAATAATTTAAGTAAACACCCCCCCCCCCCCCCCACCAACTCTGCTTCAAAGAATTTTTCTCCTTATTCTCTCCCACCTTTCTCTGTTTCTTTATTAGTACTACAACTTAGGAGTCCTTTTCGTATCTTCTTTCTAGCTCAATTCTTTGCAATGGAAACTCTTCTTTACTCAAAATCTGCTTCTTTGTTGGCTTATATATTCCTCCTCTTTATAATTCTATCTTTGTTTGTCTTGCAACTTGATAATGTCTCGGCAGTTTTGTTGGTTGGTTTGAGGAACCAGCACAGTCAGCCTCACCATAGAAGGCCTATGCTCCAATCCAACCAGAGCTCATGCTCTTTGTTTATGGGCTCGTGGGTTCCTGATGAAACTTATCCTCTGTATTCATCTTCTTGTCCCATTGTCGACCCTGAATTTAACTGTCAAATGTATGGCCGACCCGACACTGATTACCTTAAATATCGCTGGAAACCAGCCAACTGTGAGCTTCCCAGGTAGTAATAATCATAGGAGTAGTTCACTAAGGTTGAAAAGTTACTGTCTTAATAATTTTCTTGTGATGTTCTATTAATATTTTCTTGCTTCGTGTTTCTTTTCTTTTTTGATTTCTCGTTATTAGTGCAGGCTTTTTGCATTATTGATATCATATCTTATTCAGACTATAAACCTTATACAATTAAAATGACCTGTATAGAACCTGTACAAGATTTTTATAAAAAAAAATTCAGCATTCGAGTTACCATTTATTTAAAATTTGTGAAGGTTCAATGGGCTTGAATTTCTGATAAAGATGAGAGGGAAGACTGTTATGTTTGTGGGTGATTCCCTGGGACGGAACCAATGGCAATCTTTAATTTGCATGATTTCAGCCGGGGTCCCACAGTCCCCAACTCAATTTCAGAGGGGTGATCCAATGTCAACCTTCAAGTTCTTGGTGAGGACTAGATTTTATTTTTCTATCAACGGTTGTGATTTAGTTTCTTTTGTGGGGCCTCACTGAAACAGAGTTCTAAGACTGGTGTGGATTCTGTGTTTTGTGGTGAATTGCAGGAGTATGGTGTATCTGTATCTTTTTACAGAGCACCATACTTAGTGGACATTGATTCGGTGCAAGGTAAAAGAGTGCTGAAATTGGATGACATTAGAGGAAATGCTAATGCCTGGAGGGGTGTGGATGTGCTGTCATTTAACACAGGTCACTGGTGGACTCATAAAGGATCTCTTCAAGGGTAGCCTAACTATAACAATCCATAATAATAGTCTACTACTATTCAATTATTTGGAATTAATGCTTTTCATTTTCAAGTATAAATGATATTGTGTGTTTTTTACTACTATTTATTTTGTTTTATTTTGGGAAGACCAAGAATAAAACACGTCAATGATGATTATTTTCGTTTGGGAAATGATACTGTGTAGGTGGGACTATATGGAATCAGGTGGAAGTTTCTATCAAGATATGGATCGTTTGGCTGCACTCGAGCAAGGTCTAAGAACGTGGGCCACATGGGTTGATGCAAATGTTGATACGAGCAGAACCAGAGTCTTCTTTCAGGGCATCTCTCCTACGCATTACAAGTATGTTTTTGTACTCCAACCAAACAGCCCCCAATCCGGCAATTTTCTTAAAAAATTGATATTTTAAATAAAACTTCCCAAATAGTGAACTATTTGGGGGTGTTTTCAAAACTCGAGGTGCCGCATACAGGGTGTGCGGCACCTAATTCAATTTTGATTTTTTTTTAAATTGGCGAGAGTTAAGGTCGGGGACTGAAGTGCAATTTCAAAAAATTGTGTAACACTTTTTTTTATATTTAATAGTGCCGCACATGCGGCACCAATTTTTTTTTTAATAGTGCCGCACACATGGCGTGCGGCACTAAGTTTTTTATTTTTTTTTATGATAATCTAATTTTTTTTAGCGTGCAAAAATGAAACCCTAATTTAAAACCCTAATTCCCTAACCCTAATTGTCAACCCTAATTTGTATACCTTGAATACTTGATCAACTAACCCACTAAAATCTACACGTTGCCTCACTAATATCATTTTATTGCACCTCGGAGGATCGTAAGCCAACGATTCCCCATGGTCTACAATTTTTCCTCCCAATACAGTTGGATAAGCAAGCCGTTGTCTATTGAAAATTACCTATGTTTATTACTCGCATAACTATCATTTAAAGTCAATAAATTATTTAATTTAATTTATAATTACGTGTTTTTTAACATAACTAATAATCCGCAGTTGGAAAATAAACATTTTAAAAAAACTTGTAGAAAATTAATTTAATCATAATACAATTAAAATAATTTTAACATAATAATTAAGGTATTTTAACATTTTAACATAATAACTAATTTATTATGTATAATAATTTAAAATTTTCACATAACTAATTATCCCATATAAAAATAAATATTCCTACATTACTATATAAATTTAATCTTAGTATAATATAATATAATCACAATAAAAAAACTTACAATAATTTTACCATAATATTTTTCAAGCAACAATAAAGCCATTTTACCATTTAAACCCTAAACTTTAAATTCTTATCCATAATATAATTTATAGTTTTCACATAACTAATTATCCATGTAAAAATTTCAACATTATTATATAAATTTAATCTTAGAATAATATAATCACAATAACCCTAAACCTAATAATTTTAGCATAGTTTTAACATTTTAATGTAATAAATAATTTATTATCAATATTACATATTTTTTAACATAACTAATAATCGGCGGTTGGAAAATAAATATTTTAAAATTACTGTAGAAAATTAATTTAATCATAATACAATTAAAATAATTTTAACATAATAATTAAAATATTTTAACATTTAACATAATATTAATTTATTATGTATAATAATTTAAAATTTTCACATAACTAATTATCCCATATAAAAATAAATATTCTTACATTACTATATAAATTTAATCTTAGTATAATATAATATAATCACAATAAAAAACTTACAATAATTTTACCATAATATTTTTCAAGCAACAATAAAGCCATTACCATTTAAACCCTAAACTTTAAATTCTTATCCATAATATAATTTATAGTTTTCACATAACTAATTATCCATGGAAAAATTTTAACATTATTATTTAAATTTAATCTTAGAATAATATAATCACAATAACCCCAAACCTAATAATTTTAGCATAGTTTTAACATTTTAATGTAATAATAATTTATTATCAATATTACACATTTTTTAACATAACTAATAATCGGTGGTTGAAAAATAATATTTTAAAATTACTGTAGAAAATTAATTTAATCATAATACAATTAAAATAATTTTAACATAATAATTAAGGCATTTTAACATTTTAACAATAATAGCTGTCATTTTTTGTCAAAAAAAAAAAGACTTGTGCTGCACAAGGTTTGTGCGGCACATGCCAAGTTGGATAGTGCCGCACGAGGTCTGTGCGGCACTCTGTCCACGTGGCACCTCTGTGCGGCAGAGTCGTTTGCCTAAAAATTGTTATATATTATATAAGTCCTTCCCTAAAATTGCAATTAGCGCCTAAAAAAGCCCTTCAAAACAAATAAATTGTGGTGCCACATACCATGTGTGCGGCACCTCTTAACGTAAAAAAAAAAAAAAAAAAATCTTGTATGTGCGGCATCTCTAGTTTTAGAACTACCCCCAAATAGTTCATTATTTGGGAAATTTTCTTTAAAATATCAAATTTTTAAGAAATTTCCCCCCCCCCCCCCCGGCCCCGCCCCCCAATCCTCCATAGCAAGTCCCCCTCTGTTCTCTTCTGTAATTATTGTTCGACAAAAGCCAACTAACTTCCAACTTCTCTTTGTTATTATGGACGCGGAATGGAAATGAGTAGAATTTTTGTTTGCTAAAAGAGTATACACCATAGACTTGAATACAATTTCCAGCGGCTGCCTTTTTGCTTTTGTGGTACAACGTAGACTAGTATGAAGCTGAATTATTGGTCATTGGGAGCTTAAATCCCTTTTGGGCTTGTCCAACCTTGACCAATATCCCAGCCGCAGTTATTGTGCCATGCATCTTTAAATATTTTAGGTTGCATCAAATTTTAAAGTTAATAACAATATGAGTTTACCCATGAAGTGTAATAAAAAAAAAGTTGCCATTTAACCTAATAGAGCCCTTATCATACCGTGTAATGTAGCTTTTGATTGGTTGGATATTGAATGTTGCGCTGAATCAGTAGTATTGGTGTGTTAGTGTTTGTTCTTTCACTGGTACATGGATTGTAGTATTTGTCATTTTATATATGTGGGATCTAGTACTTGTGGTGTGGTTGTGTGTGTGTGTGTGTGTGTGTGAGAGAGAGAGAGAGAGAGAGAGAGAGAGAGAGAGAGAGAGAGAGAGAGAGAGAGAGAGAGAGAGATTAATGGTCTCAAGGCTTGGACCTTTAAAACTTGAAAGAAATTAATGTCTCTCAGCATTAGAATTTGAAAATTAAAAAAAGAAAATAGAGCATCCCATTCCCTAAAAAGAATAAAAGAAAGATAATAATCCTAGGAAATTAGATTTTCCGATTTAATTTTATTAAGGTTGAATAGAAACTAGATAATTGTGCAACTACTCAGCTATTTGAGGAAAGAAAATGATTCAAGAAAGAAACTATACAAAAATGTTCACATGTTTATGTCGAAACCTAATGGTTGTGATTTGTGAAGTTGTCGGTTGTCGATACAGGTTTATTTGTTTTTCTGTCCATCTCAACCTCGTGAATAATAGTAGTATGCAATATAATAAAAATTAGACAAATCCAGCTATACGTGAGGTCATGCTGGCTGCTATTAGCTCTGCATTACTCGAGCCACTTCGTCGGTATTGTCCTAACTAAACCTAACATGTCAACTGCTTCATGTGTAGACCAGCTTCACCTTGTTAGTTTACAGGCACTTCGCATTACTAATGCTACTGAACAAAAGCATACATTTAGTCATGTTTATCCAGATACCATCTACTCATTTCTCACAAAGATCCCAATATAAAATCCTTCTAAATTGGACATTGTGGAGATATAAGTACGCTTTTTTCTTTTCCTTCCTTCCCCCCCCCCCCCCCCCCCCCCACCAAACGAATTTAGCTTGAGATAACTCTTTTTCCAGATCTGCCTAATGTTCGATATTTTAGTACGTATGTGATAACGGTTGCAAACCATAGAGTATATGCAGCTATACAATGTGGCGTAAATCTCCACGGAAACAAAAAGAGCGCTTCATTGACTTGAATAGTGGTTATCGGTCTATTGAGTGCTTTGTTATGCAGTTAATTTCCCAGAAATGCAACCAGATTGGCTGATAATTGTCACTTTCTTCATGGCTGTGTTTGATGTGGATATGTTATACTCGAGAAAAAATGATCGCTCTTAGTGATTGTTGAGTATTTATTATGGCAGCCCTAGTGATTGGAGTACAGGTGCAGCAACAACAGCCAAAAGTTGTTATGGTGAAACTTCCCCAATGACAGGCACAACCTATCCAGGAACATACCCTGATCAAATGAATGTTATAAAGAGAGTGATGAGCAGCATGAACTACCCTCCATATTTGCTTGATATTACATTGCTCTCAGCAATGAGGAAAGATGCTCACCCTTCCATTTACAGTGGTGATCTCACCCCTGGGCAGAGAGCCAATCCTGACCATTCTGCTGATTGTAGTCATTGGTGCCTGCCTGGCTTGCCTGATACATGGAATCAATTATTCTATACTGCCTTATTTTTTTAACTCATCTTAGGACTTCCTTTTCTCTCTTTCTAGTTGGACTTCACATTTTTATTTTTGAAATTGTACCTTATTTGCAGGTGTTGATGCAATATCATACCCCAGGAGAGTGAGGCTAAGGCATTTCCTCTCCTGCTTGTAAAATATAGTGCATTTAATTAGGTCGTTGGACTGAAAGACTATAATGATATTGATTCTGTTCGTTAACAATCAAATCATTCCTTGTGTGGTCAAAGAGTGCAGGAAGACAGTATGTTAAAATTCCATCAACTCTTGTGGTAGCCCAATAGGATTATGCTGGACGTGGACTTCTCACTGATCATTATGTATATAGCACACTGAATGTGATGTACCTGCCCAATGTGATATATCGTATCCCTTCATCTAGTATTGTCTTTGGAAAGAGGGAGGAAAGCAGAAGTATAGACGCGTTCAGGGGGCAGGTTGTGAGTGGGAGTTGGACCAATTTCCTACTCTCAGAAGTCTTCAAGAAATGCACAACTCAGTACAACCAAATGGAACAATAGAAAAACTAGTTGGTGCATTGTGAAGGTAGCCAAAACAGAGGAAATTAACGTGTTTGAAACTTGAAAGTAGGTTACACAACACAGGTAGCACGACTTAAAACTTGCTACTCGAACCATCTCCTACAGTACTGGATACAACTTAAAACCTGCCACTTGAATTGCTGCATTACAGTACTGTGTCAAGACTATACCACCACTATGTGGCTCTTATTTAATAGTACATATCCTAAGAATAACTTCATTCACACGGCAGGGCACCTAAAACTCATCCTGCATATTATAACAATAACACAAACAAGCAGTCCAGTTCTGATTTGAAACGTTAGCTCTGAATTATCAGCTCCTTTGCAGGTACTCCAACCATCCGTGGGACATTGTCAATCATCTTAGGTGCCAAATTTCCATTAGCAACAGATGGGACATGCTTTTCGTAAGCTGAATTATGCACACCAACAGCTGCCCTTCCAGAAGGATCAAGGTTCTTTGACCATGAAGCATCCCACTCAATAGCTTTGGCAGTACTGCATGCCACACTTGCCCCGCCAGGAACTGTGAGGCTGGCTGAGTTCTGCACATGATCAAACAAGGCAAAATAAAGAATTTAGTTAGTTTCTGCATCAAAATGAATTAGTTATGTTTCAAAGCTCATGATCGATCTGAAGAAGGTACCTGAGGGAAGAACCTCTCAAAAATTGTTCTATAGTAGTATGCTTCCTTTGTGGTTGGTGTATTGTGTGGGAAGATATGTTCAGCATTAAGTATCATCTTATCAGTAACCTGAAAGTACAATATCTCAGTAAATTAGCCACTAGACATTACAAAATTCTAAGCTTCATAACCCAGTTATACTGGAAAAGCCAAAACACAAGGGTGAATCACGAAGACATTCATACTACATACATGCTGTTCAGCATGGGCTTTAAGGCCATCAATCCAACTATAACCAACTCCATCACTGAATTGCTCTTTCTGCCTGTACAGAATATGCTGCAGTAGGTAAATCAGCCTCGGTTAGTGAAAGTATATAGTGATAAGAATCTATGATTAAAATATAGGGAAACTAAAATTCTGAACCTTCGGGAGATAGGGGTGCTCCTCATCATCAAAAGCTCTCCTAAGAATCCACTTCTCAATACGTCCCTGCCCTGGTTTAATCTGAAGTGGAAGGATACATTTAGAAAGCCATTTAAGTCCATCATAAACCATTGTCTAAAATACTTGATGTTTGCTGTCATACCATCTTCCACTCAGGGTCAATGCTCATTGCAACACGAATGAATTCTTTGTCCAAGAATGGAACACGAGCTTCTAAACCCCAAGCAGATGTTGCCTTGTTTGCTCTCAAGCAATCATACTGGTGAAGGGCCTTTATCTGCGTATATGTAGAAGTGAACAATTACATCAACTTTGATTTGATTGAAAATCTTAGGCAGGCAAGAAAATATGTGGTCTTACTTTACGACATGTCTCACGGTGGAACTCTTCCTTGTTTGGGGCTTTATGAAAGTACAGATAACCACCAAATATCTCATCAGAGCCTTCACCAGATATGACCATCTTCACTCCCAGAGACTTGATCTTTCGCGACATAAGGAACATAGGTGTGCTTGCTCTGATCGTGGTCACATCATAAGTCTCAATATGGTAAATAACATCTTCAATTGCATCAATTCCATCCTTTAAGGCAACAGGAATTTTGTCATCAAATAAAGTAAGAAATGAGGACAAAACCGCAAACTTGAGCTTAGAAACAAGGTTAAAATGCACTTTTTGTGTAAATACCTGAACAGTGAAATGAAATTCATGATGGACAGTACCCAAATAATCAGAAACTTCTTTTGCAGCCTTCAAATCAGGAGAACCCTGTTTAATAAAGCAAGAATCAGTATCCAAGGATTAAAAGTTTGTTGAAGCAATGAAATTTTCCACAATAAAAGTCACGGGGCTGACCTCAAGACCGACACAGAAGGAATGAAGCTGTGCTCCCCATTGCTTGGCGGCCTTTGTACCAGCCAGGTAGCGAGCAGTGATAGCAGCAACCAAAGATGAATCAAGCCCTCCGGATAGCAGAACCCCAAAAGGCACATCAGTCATCAATCTTTTAATCACAGCCTGCATTCATTTTCACAGCAAGGAAGATCATGCTTGATCATTTTAGGCCTAGTACATGAGGATAATTTTTCCGACAGAAATTTCACTAAGCATGAGTGCTTCTCAAATTAGGAACAGACACTAATAAGTGCATCTAAATCTCACATTTTCAAATGCACGCCTCAGAACAAGGGGTTCATAAGGACTTGATGGAATAGCCTCAGAAAACCAAGGAGGATTGTACCATCTTCGTAGACCACCAGCCTTGCTGGTATACAAGTGCCCCTGGTGGAAATACCTCAAAATGTTCGCAATCATCATGCAAACCTTTCAATTCAGATGAAATCCAGACAGAACCTGAAGCCAAACAGGGAAAAATTTCTCTTATCTGCATCAGAATTGGGCCATAGCTGATAATTCATTGTAGAAACTATAAACACATTACCGTCAAGCCCCCATCCAATATACAGGGAAGTAATTCCAATGGCATCTCGAGCAGCAAGAAAGCTGTTATCACGGGTATCCAGCAGTACAAAGGAAAACATTCCGTCCAGCATGTCCACAAAATTTTCTCCATGCTCTTCATACTGACCAAAAGATTGGAAAGATATTTCAGAGATTGGAAATCATCATAAGGAGAAAAAATAAAAACATTAATTATCACTTCTTTTATGCTAGCCAAACTTGTCTAATGGGGAATACTCACAAGATGTGCGATAACATCACAATCACTGCCAGTTCTGAACTTGTGACTAGGCAAACTCTTCCGCAACTGCTCATGATTGTATATCTCTCCATTCACCTGAATTTTGATACACACGACCCCCATATCAAATGAAACTTTTATGCTAATCAAGAAAAACATTTAATATGACTAACAATAACAGCAGAATAATTCATGTAAAACCTGAAGCAATTAACTCACAGTGACAACAATCTTTTTGTCTTCATTGAACAGAGGTTGATCACCGGAAGCCGGATCGATGATTGCTAGGCGCTGGTGAGCAAGATAAAAGTCACCATGCTGATATAGTCCACTCCAGTCTGGACCCCGATGCTTCAGTCTGTTTTACCATAAAAATCCCAGTTCAGTTTCATGCTGATTTAACAGAAATTAATTCAGTTTAATATCCATTTCGATTGATCCATGAAGAAAACTTTTCATAAATCTACTAACTAGAAACAATCTTGATTCTAGATTTCCTTAGAAATTGGGAGCCGGATGTTACTTCTTGTTAACTGCACGAGAAAAATGACCATTAACTAAGCTGGTTAATCACAAACAATTTCTTTTTATTAATTTCAACGAGTCATGCTAGTTGTTCCAATAAATAAATCAAGTTAGGTCCCACTTTGACAAGTCATAGCTGATCAAATAATCATCAATCAAAATATTGAATAATCAAATACGCTGTGTCTGGTTTTCACATCTCCAATTGACGAGGACGGAGATTCCCATGACTATGACATCTTCTCCATTCACATCTTCACAGTTAAGGTCAGTTATCCAAGGTCACTGTAACATTACTCAATTATTGCATTTTCTTATGCCTGGCCTAAAATTCATCCAACGTAGTACTGGTAATAAAAACACAATATTGTTTAAAGAAAAACTGTAACACATCAAAAGTAAAGAAAACCGAAAAAAAGATGAAGAATTGCCTGCGAGAGAGCTCGAGGACGCGAACCCTTTTGGCCTGAGAATCATCAGAACAACCCAAAACTGCTAATATTCCACACATAGTTTTTTAATGTTCAATCTTTCTTTTTGGTTTTTTTTTTTTTTTTTTTTTGTCAGAAAGACAAGTGTGTAACAAATATTAGCTGATATCTAGAACTTGAACTAACAAGATAGCTACAAAGTGGATATTGTTTGTATGAGGATAGATAGAGAATCAAGAATTGGATAAAATAACTAAAGTACTACTACTAGAGAGAGAGAGAGAGAGAGAGAGAGAGAGGGAGGGAGAGAGAGAGGGAGGGAGAGAGAGAGAGATTTAGGAAGAGAAGGGCTAGTTGTAACGTGGGATGAGTAGAGAAAGTTAATGCACCGATAATGGGGGGAAGAGTTTGAATGAGTTATTTGTGAATACCCCGCTAGAATAGCTTACGTATTTATACTAGTTTTTGAGGCTAAAGTCGATGGCGCATAAACCGCAAAATAATAAGCGGCGACGTTTCATCGCTTCATGGTATTATTTTAACAGATGTCAAATCTCAAACGCTTAACAATCTCTGATATATTCTGGGACCACAGTGATGTTGCCACGTGTAGTGTCCTAACTCGATATGGGTCTGATGTTGTACTTTTTAATCTTTTGTATGAGTTTGGGTTAATGTCAGGGAAGGGTTTATCCGCTTAGAAATCTACGGATCGCTGAGTCAGCATTTACTTTGTTAATTGAGGTAGCATTAATCAATGATCTCTGTGAGGATGAAAAAGCCAAAGTCAAAAAAATTGTACTGTGATTTTCAAATGTTACGTGGCAACAACTAAGAATTTGGGAGCCTAAAACAAGGTAGAGATTTTTATTGGTTACATAGGGCTTGTCATTTGCATCATATGTTATCTAAAGTCATCAATCTTTCACAAGTGAAACATGAAAATATTATCGATATAGTGGAATGGAATTTCTTTTTGGTCAATTGGCAACTTCTGCACTATTCTTACTCCTAATCCTATATACTAGCTTATTTTTTTAAGGAAGCTTAACTCAATTGTGAAGAAACGACAAAGACTAAACTATCATCGGACTAAATAAGTGTACTACGCCCTTGTTAAATTTAAAGTCACATATATTAGTGGCAACTTGATGAGAAGTCACCATCCATTTGAATTTCAATTTGCATGTTCTTATATTATCTTTCTTTAAGTCATTTAGTTATATTCTACAAATCGAAATGGTTAGCTGTTTTTTTCAAGCAAACAAATCACCTAACAAAATAATGTATAGGAAACATATTACCGTAATTGAGTACTCCAAAAATTCGATTACAGCAAGATTCGATCCAATTTGACATCATTATATCAAACATTTATTGGTCTACTTTTGATCTTTATTCTTTTTGATTGAGGCATCCCAAAATGTTTATCTTTATTGTTCTGTGTATGGTAATAAACTGAATAATTGGCAGATGGAGAATTCCACTCGGAGTTTGTGGTTTTAAGATGTACATTTCGTGTGCCCTACCAATTCTGGTTCAATAAATGAGAAAATTGCCAAGAAAGGCTAAAAAATGTGCTACAATTATGTATGCCAAGAAAAGTGCCTGGTTAAAAATCTTCACATTTGAGTCCATTCTATATTCTCCTCAAAGACAGTAAGGGAAATCCTAATTTGACCAAATTGGCGGACAATTATAATTGCATTTTACAGAAAATTAGAACATTTTTGCGAATTCCTACTATAAGAAAATGTACATTACTAAGTACAATAGTGTACTAAAATATGCTCTCTTTCACCTGTTTCTACTTACTCTCTGCAGCTTTCAACCTTTTCATATTTGTCTACATTTTTAAAACTAATACAAGTAGGCGATAATTGCCATGGCATATGACCACGCACTCGATCTGGTAGAATCAGTAATGCGTCATGCTTGAAAATCGGTGAAAATGCCAGAATTATAGGGTAATTCAACAGGGAAAGGAACCTTTATGCAATGAGAACGACTTTCGCAACTCTTGTGCTTAATTATTGTTACTTTTCCTTTGCCGTATTGTATAGTCTTGTAGCCCTTTAGATCACCAAAGCTGGAGGCCTGGACCATTTTAACGTGTCTTCCTTCTAATGTGATTTTCAATTACTGTCAGAACTTTGTTACATTGACGATATTAAACGTGTAATGCTTAATAATTGACCCCCAAAAAAAAAAAAAAAAAAGAAAAGCTGGATGGATGATTGGACTTTATCTATTTTACACACGTCAGACAGAAGAGTTGCTCCCATTACATGTTATGGTCACTTTTATCACACAAACACTCCCTGATGTAGAAACATGTTTCTTTTATGTTTAATGGACACTTTTATTACCTAAACACTCCTTGATGTATAACCTTGTTTCTTTTATGTTTAATGGACACTTTTATTTCCCTCTCTGACGTAGAACATTGTTTCTTTTAACAATCCCCTCACACGTCTCAGATTGAAAAGAGCTCATGAACCGAAACGGGATTCAAATTTAAAAGAGCCCTTGAACCGAAAAAGGTGAATTGAAACAGTAAAAGTGGGTGGCTTTGATTGAAAAGAGCCTATGAACCGAAATGGAAAAATTAAAGAGAGTCCATGAATTGAAACAGTGAAGTTGAGCATAAAATCCAAAGTTTTGCTCTGATACCATATTAAAAAATATGGACTTCTATCTCAAAACCGTGGAATGGCTTATGAACCTTATTAATTAATTTAAAATTTTTTGAGATTCCAATGTTGGACTTTGATTCTTTAACAATGAGCTAGCCCTTTTAACACACATCTTTCAAGTATTTGTTTCATTCATTTGTTATCCAAAATTCGTTGATCTTGTGTTGGTCATTGCTTGGAGTCCACAACCATCTTGAGAAGAACGAAAAAAACAAGACATAAATAGGGCAGTCAAAATTGAAATCTCCTTGTAACACAAAAGAAATTTTGCTTGGGTAGTAGGGTATATATTTGACAATTGATTTCATGACGAAGTTTTCCGAATCTCATCATGAATGATCAAGTTTTTCAATGTTATCTGATTCGAAATTCAGAACATGATTTTTTTAAGACGTCATTGAAGCATCCATTTTCCCCAATTAACCATCCCTAAACAAAAATTTATGGAGTCAGCATCTCAAAATTTATCAAGAAAATGCTTTCTGACATGGTAGACACCATGTAGCTTATTCATAATTGTCAAGATTCTTTTGTCTCTTAGTTAAGCTGGGAATGCAGGAATATTATGCCAAAAGAATATTCATTTATTTAAGTGCATATTCATCGTGGATTCAACTGAAACTGGATACAAGAGCTATGCAGATAATATTCTTTAATGGAAAAAAAGTTGTTGCAATCCACATACAGCAAAAAAGAAAATTTGCACCGGTGACATTACGTCATTTGTTTATTCTTCTCCTGGAGTAGACATTCATCAAAACCAGTGATTACATAATCAGCTTACAAAGTCTCTCTTATACAAAATAAGAAAAAGGTAAAGATAATTTTTTTAAAACAATAGTAGTGAACAGTTCCTTGAGCATAATGGATAGGGATAAGTCCTTCCCCCATATTCAACCAATCGCTTCTTTGAACAACAATTATTGTAGATACCATATTGTACATGAAGATTCTGTATTGTAGTGGACGTCATTGATCCCTAGTGGCTTTAAAAAAAAAAAAGAAAAAAAAAAGATCCCTTGTGAAAGTAAACATGTACGTAACAAAAATTCTGCAATTTGCTTTTGTACGTAAACAATATTTGTGGAAGTGGTAAAACAAAAAGAAAAACAATGTGCAGGTAGACTATTTTCCCATAAAATTAGCAACATAATTTAACTTTCTAAGTGAGCAGTAAAATATCAATTAAACTACATGTCTATGTTAATTAGAGAGATTATACAAATTTGACAAGTGTTGTCTGTTGTCTCCTCGCACACAAATTCAATAAATCAATAGCAACTTGGTGAATGCATAAAAATTCTTACGCTGACCTGATTCATGTTATTAGTGAATCTTGTGATATAAAAGAGTGTCATATAACACAATTATATATACTGATGTAAAATTATTTATATGATACTATTTTAGACTACAATATCCACCAGTGTATCTATGGATCCGGATAAGAATTTCCCATAAATGCAAGAAAGGTGATATTATTAGAAAATTCTTACATGGACTCGATTCATGTTCTCATCTTAGATCTTGTAGTCTAAAAGAGTACCACACAAGAATAATGATGCATGTTAAGATAGAAAAGTGATGTAAGAATATTTATGTGACTTTCTTTTACATTAAAAAATTTACAGGTGAGATCGTGAATCGAGTCTATGTAAAAATTTTATAATGTTACCCGGATAAACAAAGCATTCCATCTTGTAACCTCAAAATTGCATGCCAAAATCAACTTAAAAAGAGCAGGCCTTATCCAGATCCGAAATGGTGGGACGGATTAATCTCTGACACATGTTTCTGCCAGCATAAAGACAAACCTTTTACGAAAATGTATCTTCACTAGGAGATTTTTAGATGTACTGAGTATACGATCTTACTTTTGAATATTGTGGTTTAAAATAACATTAAGTAAGTAAAATGATGCATGCTAATGAAAAAAAATAATATAAAATGATATAAAAATACTTATGTAATTTTATTTTAAACAACAAGGTTTACAGGTGGGATCATAAACTGAATTTATTTAAGAAATTTCCTCTTCAGCTCATATGGACCAATGTCTTGACATGACAGCATAGATATCCATCCACTCACTCAGTAACGTTCAAGAAAGAAATTAATGGGACATTAATGATCCTTTGGATTTTATGCCAGGAGAGTGTCTGGAAGCAAGCTTGTTCAGATCTGTTTCTTTTGCTCTTGGAAAACCGTTCTTTAACCTATTCATGCCTATCTTTATCAGATATTCAAAGTCTGAACGTGGAAGAAAAGGCTTATCACCATGGTTGGGCCTCGGCTACGGGAGATAAGTTTGCAAACTGAATTGAGTCTGCAATGGGGCTTGCTTCCATTATTTTACATTGATTAATCAGATTAAGTACCTATCACAAAATGAAAAGGAAAGAAATAAAAAAAAAAAAGGTGAAGATAAATCGAGTAAAGTCAACAAAGCTGATTTTTGACATTTCCGCTTACAGTGTGACATTAATGTGGAGGATGAGTCTAATAGAACTAGCTGCAATCACATTATTTCCATTTTATAAAAAAGTGTCCGGCACTGGCTATTTTCTTGGAACATCTAAATGCCCAAAAAAAAAAAACAATTATATAAATTTGTAATGAAGTATTCAATAAATTGGCTAATGGAGAAAATTCCCTAAAGTCATCTGATTGAACCCCTCTGCGACTACTGGGAAGAAAAAAAGGGTAGCTACACTAATTTCAACTTAATTTCACCTCTTCTGTCAAACATTATGATTGACAGATAAGGATTAGAGAACCATTAGCATTCTCCTTCTCATTTTTTTTTTCCAACTTTTCACAGAGAGTGAGAAGGGATTGCACCGCCATTTCAACGGCCCTTAGCTCCTTCTCCTTAATTAGATCTGTCTTAATTCCCTTTTTCTGGTGATATGATCGATGTACTGCGATGATAGATATTGATAATCTCTGTGTACATGCTTATGAAACATGTGTAATAAAATGACTTATCTTTGTGTGGAACAAATAATTGATTCCTCTACCTAATACACAAAAATTGTTATAAAATTACAATAAAGATTGAATGCATGCATAACATGCGTGGAAATTGATTGTCCTAATGTCGCAGGCATCTTTTCACATGGTCCCATGACTCAGTAACATATGTTACTTTTTAACTTGCTAAAAACTTATAATTGTATCCTAACTACTTTTGTTTAGGGGGAAAATGCTTTCTTAATCTTGTAAACCATGTTAACCAAAATTTGTTCTGATTATTTTTAAAGATATACAACCTTAAAGAAAAAGGAAATGACATTTTCAATGAACACAAGTTTCTTGTGTTAGGTGAACCCCAATAATAAAATATTTTAATCTAACTTATTTTTGGAATTGTCGCCACAAAATATTTATCTTTGGTTGTTTTTCTAATGCCATCGTAAAATAGTTATCAGTTATGCACGCCTTCAGAATGGACCACGTTAACTCGGCCCTAATCCGCTTGTGGAAGTCGTCGTCGTGGCGTGCGGCGACACGGTGAAGTTGCGTGTATAAAGTCTAGACGGTGACATTGATTAAGCCATTTGTTGATTTCTTCAGAAACGACGAAAACCCTCCATTGTGGGGTTATTACAAAGACCTTGAGATGTTGATATAAAATCGACCTTACCTTCTTCGGTGCCGTACTGTTGTTTTACTTTTTTTCTTCATTTAGATTGCATTCTTTAAAATATTATTAGAAAATAATACTGTATCTTTTTTTTTTTATATATATGATGTATACGAGACAAAAAAATGATTGATAATATTAAAAAGTAATTTGAAAGGCATTTAAGGAATATTTCAAAATAATATTTAAAAAATTTTGCTATCCAGACAGACCCTTTGGGATAATATTTATTTGAGTTGCATTTCATTTATTTAAAGTCCACACCGTTATGGCTTTAACAACTCTTAACCATGTATCTTGCATAATTTTTCTCTATAGCCAGCTTATTATTATTATTTTTTAGAGATTTATCCAACTTAGATGAAACATCTATACAAAACACTCTCTAACCCAAAGGAAGCACTATCTAAACCAATAAGCTTTTGTTTGGTCAAATTTTTTGTTTAATTTTTTTGGTGTCTAATTGCATCTAAAATACAAAAATGCGTCATATCACTAAATTATAAAATATAATTTGTAGAATTTCATATTAATACGACATAATTTTATATTAGATTCAAGATAAAAAATTGGAATTTTGTTTACTTTGCTTGGATGGTTTGATATAGAGAAGACTTGCTGCTTCTCACTATTAAAGTGTCGTCCTCAGTCTTTAACCATGTTAGTGAAGAAGGGGCAACTCGAATACTTAAGCACGAAGGACTGAAATAACGGTTCCTAGTAATTCGACTATTAATTATTTGTCAAAATAAAAATCAAACTTTCAATCTTTTAGGATTGAGTCCAACTGCCGTGACAAAGCAGACAAACCATGAAAAAAAATAACAAACAAGGATAAAGGAAACCACGGAATATTCTCATTATTCCGTACCTGCAGATTGCAAAATGGCATCTACCACTGAATCTACTTCGTTTTTAAGTCCAGGTCCAAAGTTCAGACCCCCTGACTAGGTGCATCCCGTGAATGTGGTTTCTTATCCACATGTTTCCCTCGACTCCATTATTTTTGCCTTTTTGGGTCAAAGCAGAAATGACCGAGATGGGTTCATAGGCCTGTTGCAATTTCCCCTAGTTTGAATATTCTTCCCAAAAATTGCACTTGGATTATGGTTGAGATTTGCAAAACCAAGCAAAAGAAGATAATAAAACAGAACCTCTAACTTACCAAAAATTGTCTAGGCAAAATTATTTTAAAAAAAAGTAGTCATTATTCGTTGCCAGATATCAACAAAGTCCGGTACTTATGCCTAATCTAATCAAAGGATTATCATAAGTGGTAAGCCAAAAGAGAAATATTTATAACAATTGGTACATTATCTAAAAATGGTCCTTCTTTCCTTCTAAATTCATGATTAACTAGAAATGGTCGAAACGGACCCTCTTTAACTTTTGCAGAATCTGATATTTATGCCAACTAAAACCTCAGTAAAATGAATTTGTATGAGCAGACACGGTCAATATGAAGCATCTGGCCTCAAAGCGAATTGATTTGTTTTTGTTGGCTGGGCGAGGGGATAATGTTGTAAATTTAGCATGTCCTAGCCCACTTTTCTCTGTTGTGAATGGGCTTTGTCAAACACTTCATGTGCTTAGCATTTTTTGAGTATACAAACTTCCAGTCCAATTAGCATATGGATCCAATTTATTTTGGGCTAGATCATTAACTTACCGTACACGAATTTTTCGGGCACAAATATGTGAATTTCTATCTGTCTTTTGGCCCGAAATGTTTTCCAATATCAATGCCCACCAAGCTCAATATGCATGCAGACCGAACTACCATCCCAGCCCAATATGTTCATATGGACAGTACCAGACCCATATCTTGTGGCCCATGATTCCCCATATTCTAGCTGCAAACCAAAAGCATAAAGTAGAAATCGTCTCTATTTTTTTGTTGAAAACGAAATCATCTCTATCCAAGCCTCTGTAGCCTACAATTATCAAATGTTAACGACGTCACTTGCATCTAGAAATCGTGCATATACCTTGATACCAGACAGTCCAGATCTTGGGTACAAATTTTTTTAATGTCGAATAGTGTGTAGTATGAAATTATGTTGTACTAATATAAAACTATACAAAATTACATCGTAACATTTAGTGTTACAATATGTTTATGTAATTTTTTATTAGACATAGTTGTACATTAAAAAAATTAGACAAAAGATTTAAACCGGATGTCAAACGTATTGATGTAATATACTTTGTTCCTTCTCTTTGCTTTTCACACAAGAGATTCAAACAGCACGCCATCTTGAAAATTTTATTGGGAAAATTACAGTCACCTCCGCAGAAGGTTATACTTTATTCTCATAAATTATTGCTTATTCACACACATGTATGAAAGCTAAAACTATTCTTCACATAAGAATCTTATGACAATAACTTATAAAATTATATATATTTCAATTATTTAATTCTACTACTCATTCCCAGAAATGGGTTCTGTAAATAAAAATAGCCAGTAACAAAATCAACATATATTCTGTTATTCCCATTCTAAATTAGGAAAACGCGAAACACGGCTTTGAAGATTGCATTAGTTTGATTAATGAGGTTGTGGAAATGACTAACTAGTGAGCTGTTTGTGCTATCATTTTCTCATGATGTCAGTGTGTTTCCGTGACAGTGTGTAACGGTAGGCTGGCATAACATTTCGCAACGGTATGTTTCCAAGTAGCTTCTGCTTGTACTAGACGATGATAACGTGGCCGCTAATGACACTTCTCCATGGTGGGAAAAGCAGACCATAATCACAGCTAGAGTCAAAACATCTAACAGAAGTTTTAGACAAACGTGTGGACTTTCTAATCGATTTCCAAGTCTTGGATTATCCAGCCATTTTCTTCACCCAATGAGCACTCATTTCCTGATTCTAAACACTTTCTTGCCATTATTTGAGATGGTTATATGATTTTACAACGGACCCAATAATTAACTTTGTTGCTAGATCAAAGGAGCCCTAGTCTTGTGTTCACAAACCAAAGTCATTACAACATCAACATCCATAGTAACTTTTGATATACTTTGTTGAAGTATCAGAAGGGCTTGACCCGATATTCCTTTTCTTTTCATATTAGGAAAGTCCAATACCATTTTGGGTCCTGATATTTTTGCAGTCTTGATAGGGAGAAAGAACTTTGTATCCAATGGTAATACAAGATTCAATAGCACAAGGTTGCATAGTTGTCCTCTGGTATTGCTTACATAATATACAAACCTAAAGAAGAAATGTTAAAATTATTAAACATAAAGCAAATCAATGTAAATCTCGAAAATAACGTTTACTAACTAGGAGTGAATATTTTAATATAGATGATAACAAACGTACTCCGTCTGAATGATTGTTTTTTAGAGTGTTTTTTAAGAAATATTACTGTAGCAACTTTAAAGATTCTTCTCTATAAATATGTTTATGAAATAAAAAGTTGATTGAAAAACGTGTTTGAAGTTTCTAAAAAATATGTTTTTAAGAAACACAAATAAACAAACGCAACTCTAGTTACTATCAAAACTATCACGATATCCAGTGATTTTAGATATTTAGGTACCCTTATTTGTTTGCATACGAAAAGAATCATATCAATAAACAATTTACACATTGAAAAGATAATATGCATTACTACTATCAATCAATTTTAATCTTTGGATTCACCGAATATGTTGGGTTTGGGGCATGTTCGGCATATTTGGTGCAAGATTTTCCATCAAGCAAGGAAGATTTGAACAATGAAACGTATATTTGGAAGATTATGCATCAGTTTAGTGCTTCAACTCTCAAATAAAATGTTAATCAATTTTTTTTTGGCAAATAAATGATAATCCATAACTAGCAAAATTATGAACATGCCTAATAGAATCAAGCTCTCTAACATTCAAATTCGATTCAACACTTTTTAATGCATTCACAAACTATATTCAAGTTTAATTGACTATTACTAAAGTTGAATTCAATTTATTTCTTATTCAGTCTAGGTCGAGGTCCAATAGTTTGATTTTATTCATCTATAAATTCTAAATTTTTTATGCCTAGTTTGATTTATATATTTTTTTTCTAAATTCTGAATTTTTATGCTTATCAAGTTGGCAACATACCAAAAATGAAATTTGACAAATACTTCTTATATAACGCATTTTACAATAAAATCAAGTATGAAACGAACTTCTACAACATACTCTTTTTATTAATTTTTTTAGTTTAAAAGAAATTTTTTTTGAAAATTAGTTTAAAAGAATTCTAAATCTTAGTTGGAAAACTTTTGTCCAACTCTTGTCACTCTGAGATAAGAGAATGAAGTGTCAAAGGGACTAAGCAATCGCTTTGGTCAAAAACCACAAGGGGAAAAAAAGGAGTTAAAATTATAACTTCAAATTTTATCCTTTCTTGCGCTCTTCAAACGCGGTATGGGCCAGGGACTTTACTTTGACTCCATCAAGAAAAATGACAACACGAAAAGAAAACTCTCCTATAAATACCACTCCTCTATTACCTCAACAATCAAAAACAACAACATTAGCAATTAACAAGAACTAACGGAAAACAAAAACATTTGATTCGAACGTTGGAAGAAAGGGGAAAACAAAAATTATGTCTTGTACCGTTGCGATTTCAAACTCGCCCGTTTTCTCCCCACCGGGTCGGGTTCCCTCTTCTCTATTCTGCAAAACGTCTTCTGCTACTCCTTGTTCTTCTTCGCCGGAAACCATCAAAACCCAATCATCATCTTCGCCGTCATCGCCGTTGCGGGTACTCCGGCTACAGAAGTCGCCTCTGAGTCCAAGTGGGCTAATTAGAAATTCTTCGGATTGTTCGGGTTCGGGTTCGACGTCACCGTCGGTTTTGAAGAGGAAGAGGCCGGCAAGATTGGATATTCCGATTGTTTCAACGGGTTTTGGGGATTTTCCGGCGACCCCATCTGCGGCGGCGGCGGCGAGGGAAATGGATGTAGTGGAAGTGGAGGGAGATGGGTATACGGTGTATTGTAAAAAGGGGAGGAGAGAAACCATGGAGGACCGTTTCTCAGCAGCAATCAATCTTCAAGGAGATTCCAAACAGGTATTGCTACTTTAATTTTACGATTTTTTTTTTTTTGCTTTTTCTATTTTTGGGGTTATTTTTGGGACTTTTTTATGCTAAAACTAGCTAAATACCTTTTTTCTAACTTTATTTGTTCAGTTAAATAATGGGATTTTAGATTTTATTGAATTACAGTAGTATTATTGTTGCAAAAGAAGGTTGACTTAAGCTAGAACCTTTTGGTTGAGAGTAGAATATTTTGGCAGTTCTTTAGCTTGTAATAAATAAAAGGTTTGATCTTTGCTTGAAATTGAAAAGATTTGGTTAATATTGAAGTTTAGGTCTCGGTCAAGGTATTAAATTTGCTAATATTTGGAGAGATTTATTTTTTTGTCTAGGTTTAACTAATTTCTCATTGAATTGTATTTGCAGGCATGTTTCGGGATATTTGATGGGCATGGAGGTGCAAACGCTGCTGAGTTTGCAGCAGAAAACTTGCAAAAGAATATTATAGAGGAAATTGATAAGAGCACAGATGGTGAAATTGAGGAGGCAGTCAAGAATGGTTACTTGAGAACTGATGCTGAGTTTTTAGAGGAAGATGTTTGGGGTGGATCATGCTCTGTGACAGCATTGATCAGGAAGGGGAATTTGGTGGTATCGAATGCTGGTGACTGTCGTGCCGTTGTGAGCAGAGGCGGTGTTGCTGAGGCTCTTACTTCTGATCATCGGCCTTCAAGGGAAGATGAGAGGGATAGAATTGAGGCCCTGGTAATCATCTATTTTCATCTTTATTGTGCGTCACTTTTCACTTCTATCAGTTTGTTGATAAAATTTGAATAGCTGCTGATCTTTATTGTGGTGCGAATTTGCAGGGTGGCTATGTAGATTGTAAGCATGGTGTTTGGAGAATCCATGGATCTCTAGCTGTATCTAGAGGTATTGGTGATCGGTACCTTAAACAATGGGTTATAGCTGAACCAGAGACAAGAGTCCTTGGACTCAAACCTGAACTGGAATTCTTGATCCTTGCTTCTGATGGATTGTGGGATAAGGTAATACTCAATTTTTTGGTCTGGTGCTATTTGAACTCTCTTCAATGGATAATGGTGGCAGTTTTTGTTGAACATTTTGTGTGAGCTAAAATGAGTTTTTCTTCTTTGTTCTCAGGTTAGTAATCAGGACGCAATAGACCTTGCCCGCCCTCTATGCACTGGCACAAAAAACCCGGAGCCGTCATCAGCATGTAGAAAGCTTGTTGATCTTGCCATTTCACGAGGTTCTGTTGATGATATTAGTGTCATGCTGATTCAGTTGGAGCAATTTTACTGATGGAGACCCCTATTGTAGAATAACAAACAATCTAACAAGTAGACTGAGGGAATTCATTCTCTGACCCTAATTATTTTTGGCCAGAGTTTCTGCTGTTTACTTGGCACTGATGGCGATTTAGACATTGGAGGATAAAGAATAGCCAGGAGATTAGTATTTAAAGATGATGATGATGATAAGATAAATTAGAATAGATTTTCTAGAGTAGAACACCATCAACAGGCTCTGTTAGTCATTTTCTGTTTATTGGACATTTATAGATAACGCTTCACATGATGTTGATACGTAAATAAATTTTACGAAGTACAGGTTTCATTCAATAATGATGAAAGTTCATGCACTTTCTGGGTTTGTCTTTTAATTTCTCTATGCCAGTTTGCTTGTTTCCATGCCCTTTGTTCCATTCCCTTTTCATTTTGGTTCCCTATACTTAAAAACCCTCTCAAGTAGTTTAACTTTTGTCGTCTGCAGTTTGTTTGAAAAATAAAGTTTTCCTTGGTGCAATTTTTGAGCATCAACTTCCTAAATAGTACTACAATACTTTGATCATCGGTGCACAGGATTTTATGCAACTACCAAGCTAGAAGTTTCGGCCAAGCGTAGTCTAGTGTAAAACTCTCAACTCAAGTCTAATCCTATTAATATTAGTACTAATTTATGCAATCAACCTTGAAGCCCTCCTAACCGGTTACATGGATTTGTATATGGTGTCTAGCAGTGGACCTACCTAACTCAAGTTGGGAAATAAGACGGTTGCAGGTGTAAACTTGCCAGTTACATGGATTTGTATATGGTGGCGAGCATAGGACCGAACTCAAGTTGAGAAAAAAGACGGCTGCAGGTGTAACTTAGGCTTGGACCGTACTTTTGTGACTCGCTTTGGACCATAAATTCAATTTTGGCCTTTTTTTTTGCTAAGAAAAAAAAGGTAGGTGTTAGTGATGGCGACCAAAGTACCCTCCACTACCCAATATTCGGGTTCTCGTATTCGCCAGCGAACATATCAGACCAACTGAACAACTAGTGCAAGCACTGGCCCCGTCAGGGTAGCACTACCAAGGGGCCAGTTAAGATTCGAACTCATGACCTCGACATTACCAAACTACTTGGGAGTAAGTTTAGAACCACTTGACCACCACCCTTGGTGGTAATTTTGGCCTTTTTCTCTTGGTGTAATCCAAACTCAATGTCCAAATAAAAAAGCTACATGAGATGCAATCCATTATTGCAAGAAGTAATAATCTAAGTTGAGAAGTAAGTTACTAGGAGAGGGAATGGTGATAATGCTACTTCTAATTGAACCATTTCTTACACAACCCGGATTGGATTCCGAATTCAATTTCTGGCCTTCCCTGCCAGCTAACATAGAAAAATATTCCCGAATGGAAGTAGTCTCTATGCAAATTTCTTCTCGATTGGGCCAGGCCAAATTGGGCCACTGCTTGGGATGTGAGTGGCTGAGTCGGAGTTCATCCATGGAGGAAAGGAAAGATACCTAATTGAATAAAATATATATTTCATATAAAAAAGAAAAAAGAAAATATTTGCCTAAGCAGATAACGGATTCTAATTTGAAGCGATAGCTTTCTGACAAGTGGTAGAGAATTTCTGAATGTCAAATTTTGGTCGAGTTTACAGTACCTCAGGCCCCTATATTAAGTTTCGTTTAGCAATGAACTTGATTGTTTCGTAATCTAACAACTAATTTGACTATTGGAGAAAAAAATTATTGTAGCTCGGACCGCTATATTAGGCAGCCATAATATTTTGTTATATTTTTCCACTATTATACATGAAATAAAAAGTTTCACACGCTATTTTAAGAGAGATTTTTGCGGGTTCACGGGTTCCACCATAGATCTAATAATGAATTAGGGGGTCACCAATACTCGGTGGACTCCTCCGAATCTTGGTGATTTTTTCATCTACCGTTAGATTCACGAGTGAGGCCCGTAAACCCGATTCACTCAAGAAAAATCCCTATTTTAATCCAAACTCACAGTCCAAATTATATACAGAAAACGCAATCCATGGGAGAGACGTCTAAACTACTATTGCAAATTATCCAATCTCTACAGCACAAGTACTACCACTATATGTTTTCCGCGTTGTGACTAGACAAAGATATCGATCTTGACAGAGTTACAAAATTCAACACGTAATGAAAATAACAAAAACTGAAACAGTCGATTGACTTTGAATATAAATATGCTAGAAGAAGTCCGTTGGTTCCATCTTCTAGAATATTTGTCTTTTTAGCGGCCCCAGTCGAGAAATGATACAATCCTTCCATCAAATATTACCAATCTTAATTTGTAAGGCGAGAAATATTACAATCGAAGAAGATAAGAAATACATAAATTTACATTTCCGTCACAAGTTGAATAGTTCGAATTAAAACAAGAGGGACAATATCAACATTACATGATATGCTGTCTGATGCACCTCTAATTTGCCCCCAAGTTGAATCTAAGAATTTCACATGACCATGATTTGGTGTCTTTGTTTTCCCTACATCTCACGTTGCTTATAGTTTCAAGTGGTATAATTTTTTGGAGTTCCTGGGCGGAGACAGCTGGGGCTTGTTAGTCCCTTTTGGTTGATCCTACCAGCCCATATATCCATACAAAAATTTAATAAACTCAAAATCTAAAAATAAAAAAATAAAAAAAGAAAAAGAAAAAGCTGTAATTAACAACAGAAAAAAGTCAAAGAACTAGCAGAGTTTAAGCAAACAAGGAATAACAAGTTACTGCAATGCTATGCTTTTACATTCAATCCTGTAAATATAAGAAACAAGCTTTGCATTTCGTGGCTTTCTTGTCGAATTAAAATTAGACACATTAATTATGAGACGCATTTGTTCAAATCTGTAGACAATTAAATTGAGGAAAGTGACTGAGAGACAACTTGTTGATCCTTTTTTTTTTTTTTTTGGGGGGGGGTAAAAGGTCATTATACGATTTTAACAACTATTAGTAATGATTCATGCATAGATATAAGACACGGAAAATATATAAGATCGTTGTGGGTGGGGGATTGGTCTGCCTCTTCTTGCATGTCTGGCTTAATAGTAATGGGGAACGAATTGATCATGTAAATTAGATTTGTCGATCGCTCTTGCGGTTTTGTGTCAATACGCTGTCTAGCTCTCTCGCGACAAAGTGCCCGCAACGCCCTCAGAAACGCCTCACTTGCCGGCTATGCCCACCAAACTACAGTTTTCAGTCATGACCCAAAATGCTGTTAGTGGCTTTAACATGAGATTGTCTGCTGCCCTGCGAAATTGATGGGTGAACGATTTACTTAATCTGATGTGAACTTGTGACGTTTTAACTAATAATACTAGGGTGACTAAAAATGAAGTGACAAAGATGCCACTGCAAAACTTTACTACTTTTTTTATTAAGCTTCTATTTCGAGATTTTGAATCTGAGAAGCAGAAGTTACCACGCTAGATGGGGGATCCATCATTGTCCCATCCCAGCTTGGCCTCCCGTTTAGAATTTGACCACAAATTTTTCCCCTTCATTTCTTTTTCTGGTCATTTACCAAATTGCACTTTTAGGCCAAATTTTTTTTTTTTGTCTTTTTAGAATCTGCACTCTAGAACCGAAATATGTGGTCCGCGCAGTCATGCTAATTACTCTGCACCTTTTCCGGCGGAGAAAGACATTGTTCCAATTTTATCCAGTTCAGAACCCAATTTTGGTGTCAGTATCAGAATTCAGAGGACAGCATTCTTTCCTTTATTTATTTTATTTATTTTTTTCTGTTTTGCTCCGGATAACTAGTGTTCCCTAAACAAGTTTGGACAAAGTCTATGTCACTTTTAACTGTTTTTTTTTTTGGCTGTAACATGACACCAACATAAGCAAGGTTGAGGAAGTGAGGGACATTGTTCAACCACTTGAATCAACTAAAAATCCTCTAGATCAAAAGGCATAATTTCTTGGACTAAATCTTGCAACCCACAAAGGTTATAAAATTTAAGATTCAACAGATTATCAACTCTATAAATTAGCATCCTATACTCCTATATTATATTACCATATGATTGAGGGAAACATTAAAAAGGGGTTGATTATCCATACAAGATATTAAGGTAGTAACCACTTCGAACACTTCATCCCACACGTCATATTCTATTATCTAACAATTCATGAGACCAAAATTTACGCACGTCTCAACTTCAAGAAAACTTACAACTCCAAAGATCACCGAAATTGCAGTGCCCATACTACTATACTTTATAATCAAATAGCTGGATAGGATGATTATCACAGCAGCGCGATGCCAGGCCTTATCCTAACTTCTACCTAAAATTCTGGCTCCCATTTACAGTGTTCCAAAGTGTGTGGTTGGGCAGTCAGTGTGTGACTGTGTGTTTCACAATTGGGAGCTTTAGGCAACGTGTTAGAGGTGTGTCCTAATCTACATGAAGATACGAATGGATATATTTAAAGATATTTTATAGGGTCATGAAAAAGGGTAGAGAATTTCACTTATACTGCTTCGAAAATTTTGATGATTAAATAGTTCTTTGTGGTGCCTGGCTATGCACGTCTAGTGTGTCGCAATTGCAACACTGGTATACGTGCGTAAAACAGGACATCCATTTGGGCAATTTGGCATCTCCCTCGTCAGCCTCTCATTTCTCTGTTGCCGAAAATTGAACCTACCATTTTCTGCCACGTAAGCTCGTTGTGGGCCCCCACTTTCCAGCCACCAATCCGAACAAAACTCTCACATATCGCTGTCTGCCATTTCCCATGTGGTGGAGTCGTGCTTTTGGGGTCGCATTCGAATACCAAAAAATTACTGAACTTCTTATGATCCACTGTGTCTGAACCGTGCGAAATTGCAAGCACCCACGTATTACTAGGTTCTAATTAGGTAATGGACCCAAATTGTTCCTTTTCCACTTTTTGGTTTATTGAAAAATAAAAAATAGCCTGGCTTGCAAAATTAGTTCACTTTCACTCTAGATGACCATCCTTAATTTGTCGTACGTAGTAGACTAGTGGTAATATTTTAACTCATCTCATTTGATCACATCGTGTAAAATTTTGCACATATTTTGATTGATTTGTATAGGAATAATTCACGTTGAAATTAAATGAAAGATTAATCCGTCAATTAAAGTTACAACCGAAAACTGCAACCTTTGGATTTATCTAAAAAATTAGGTATAGGAGATGAAGAATATTCCTAGGCACCTAATGGGGCATGATCCTTGGAGCTGGAAGCATGATGGGATCACAATTTACGATTAAAATATTAACGCTTAAGACATCCGTAAATTTCTGGATTCCAGGTCATCAATACTAGGATGTACAGTACAAGTCAACCTTCCAGCGCCTTTTGTGTTAGGAAGACCACGGGTTTAAGAAACTACTATCGATCTAGAACTTTCGTGTGGTGTCAAAAGGCATCCAAGACGGTAAATTTTTGTAAAATCTCACTATATTTTCTTATGATAATTTATCATTTTTTTAATCGTTCTGGTAACTGTTACAGGGCATACTGTCCACAAATCTAATCGAAGCCAACCCCAATACCAACACAAGACCATTTTATGACTAAGCAAAAATCAACTACATCAATGGATGGATAAATCAAATCCTAAACAACGGATGAACTCAGGCGACCAAGTTAAACTTCAGTTCGGTTCATCTATTTATATAATTTTTCAATAAATCAGTGTATATCTTCATAGAACTGTTATTATATAATTTAATCTTTTATGAACAAAATATTCAATCACCCACGGTTGTATTTTACACTGGATGGATGCACGATGAATTTACCTTCCCTAAAGAGATCAAATAACAGGGCTTACCCATTTCCACAACGGATAAGGATAAAATCCAGCATCATTCATATACTTTCGCTCACGTCAATTACCTCATGTCTCAACCAACCCAATTTAGTTGGGTTGGTTACTACAAAACCTTTAAAGGTTAAGTGAGGTGAAAAGTCAAGCGTTTAAACTTGGTTCTCATAAAAAAGTTCAAATGAGTGTATAATGCACTAATTTGATCCAATGGTTGTTTAGTCTCTATCAGTTCTTTCGGGCTCAGTTAGATGCTTCTCTTTTAATGTAAATTAGAAGCAGGATAATATACTGTTGATCGTTAACCAAAAAAAAAAAAAAATTACCTCATGTTTCAATACTCTCCCTGAACATCAACAACCCCGCCGTTAATTTTTACCCACCGCAACTCGTATAAATACCAATCCTTCCTACTCGGGCCCTCATTCAAACCTCAAGAAACACAAGTACTCTTCTTAAACAATAGCAAACAGAAAAGTTCTTTCTCCTTCCTTCCTTGTTTTCTCTACATGGATAAAGTGAAAGTCCAAAATAGCTGGCTCAGAACCACCGTCATCGGCAAAGGCTCCTTCGGGACTGTCAGTCTTGCTGTCAACAAGTCCAACGGTGCCGTTTTTGCTGTGAAGTCTGTCAACACCAACTCTTCCTTGCCTCTGCAAATTGAGGCGTTGGAGAATGAGATTAGAATTCTCCGATCACTTTCTTCCCCGTACTTGGTGAAATATCTGGGCGATGACGTGACGGTAGAGACGCCCAGTATGATGTCGTTTAGGAACTTGCATATGGAGTACTTGCCAGGTGGCACCGTTGCTGACCTGGCAAGAGCTAGATGTCTTCTTCAATGCTGCTGCGGCGGCGTAGATGAACGGATGATCAAGAATTACACTTTTTGCATAGTTTCCGGGCTGAAATATCTTCACTCCGAAGGCATTGTGCATTGCGACGTTAAAGGTGCAAATGTCTTGGTAGGTCCCGCATCGGGCACCACCGCCAAACTAGCCGACTTTGGATCGGCTATGGAAATCCACGGCGGCGAGAATTCTGCAAATATTAATAGCAGTAATAAGATCATGCCACGCGGGAGTCCTCTGTGGATGGCGCCGGAGGTGGTGAGAGGTGCGTATCAGGGCCCGGAGTCCGACGTGTGGTCGTTGGGGTGTACTGTTATCGAGATGGTTACCGGAAAACCAGCTTGGGAAGACAAAGGAGCGGCTGAGACGCTGTGCAGAATCGGTTACTCGGACGAGTTGCCTCGGTTACCAACTCAGTTGTCGGAATTGGGTCGGGACTTTGTGGAGAAATGCTTGCGAAGAGATGTTAAGGAAAGATGGAGCTGTGATCAGCTGTTACAGCATCCATTTATTTCAAAGTGTTCACCCTCTCATTTATCCAATCACTCATCGCCACGTTGCGTGCTTGATTTATTCAGCTTAGATTCCGGAGGAGAAGAAGAAGAAGAAGATGAGGAAGAAAAACCGAGTTCTACTAGCACAAGCACAATTTGTGAATATTCTCAAGTGAAGGGTAGAATTGGGAAATTAGCCTCTGGTGGAGGGGCAATTTGGGAATCAGATGGTTGGGTGGAGGTGAGGGGATTAGCACTTTCGGGTTCAGATGCCGTGTGTTGTAGCAGTGAGGGAGAAGGGACAAGTTCGGAATATCCAGAATTGTTAGGGACAGTTGGAAAAGTTTCTGGGGCAGAAATAGAATATTGGGATTCCATTGGGATTCCCGCATTCAGTGGAAGGACAAGTTGGGGATGTTTGCCGGTAGATTCTAACTGTAGTAGTGCCATAGTCGAAGCACGAATTGATGGCCATCACAACGGCGTCGTTACGGATTCTGATGACACAAGATGGGCGGTTGAGTCTGACTCTCAAGCTGGAGATTCTTTACATTGGAGATGCACAAGTCAATTTTTAGCTTTATTCTACTATTTGTTTTTAATTTTTTACAGATTTGAAGACACAATTTGTAGCCAGTTTCTTGATTTAATAAGTTATAAAAGGAAGTTTTGCTATTGCTACATTTCCTTTTGTATATCCGTTTGTGAAAGACAACAGTTTTATTTTAATTTTGGTAATTTTCAGAAAGTCATTCATCCTCCTCCTATTTTGAATGGGCCAAAGCGCTGTTACCAAAAAAAAAAAAAAAGGTTAAGAAGAATGATTCCATCCGTCAGAATGGCCAACTTTTAACGAGGCAGTGGTCGAATTTTCTTTTTCACCTTTCGGCCCTAATTCCTTTCTTAGTTTCCTAATCTATCAAGATTGGATTCCTACTATTTGCTCAGATTTTGTTAAGCATGCTTTGGCAGCTGAAAGCAAGAGTGTGAGTCATGATACATTCAATGGCATTCTTAAGCATGCTTTGGCCGCCAACCTTAAATTAGTAGTGCGGCCATAAAATTCACTAAGTTACAGAGTTGACTTCTCGTTGGTGGAACAAAAAAAAAAAAAAAAAAACAGAAGGAAATTAGGGGGTTGACTTTTTTCTTGGGCGGAACAAATTTGACAAAACTGAGCGTACGATGTATAGCCTTTACTAGTTGCATGCATCATCATCAGACAGATAAAGTGGTGACAGAGAATGTCACTTGAAATTTCCAATTAGGATAGATTCAAAGCTTTGATTGAACTTTATGGGTGCAATATGATTTGTCATGCTGATTGGATTATCATTTGGAAAGAGGCCGCTGAAACTTTTTTTGCTTTAGCTTTAGGGGGAGAGATATCCAGACTGGTCGAGGTCGGTCCTTCATAATTCTTAACGAATAAGAAAGAAGATTCCCACGCGTAATAATTCTTCTTAAGCAAAGCCAGATAAGTAATAGCAACGCAACTTCGCGGTAAAAGCCAATTGCAAGGCTCTACACAGAAGCATATAAATGTTTTCTACAGAGCACTTTGGTTTTGAAACTTACAAACAGCGAGCTCCAGTGATTATGCAATTTGACCACTTTTTTTTAGTATACAGTGCTATGTAAGATTAGATAAGATCTCTAGAAGAATGGGTCGCCAATGTAATCTTTCTACTCGTCTTTGATAAATTCGCCTTGCAATTTCTGAGAAATGGAGATCAAACTAGTAGAAGTTTTAGTTTAGTCTGTCAAGCTAGGCTTTTGGAAAGAAATTATGTTTTGTCTTCAATTGTCTCAAGCAAGTGATGCCTAAAAATGTACTTTTTTAGCACTTAGATAAAAATGGTACAAAACAAGTAATGTATGTACACTCGAATAAACTGATTTTTAACTTTTTTTTTTATATCAATTGTTACAAACTTCAGAATCTGTTGAGAGTAATCTCTTGTTAGCTTCATATAAGGTTGAATTTTGTCAGTTATTTATCAAATTAATTACCATGTTAGCTTGTTTGGAATGCTTCTTAAGATCTTCTGGTCTATCTACATCAAGTCCTCCAAAGTCAAATCTTAATGGATATGGTAAGCCACAATAGGACAATGGAATCCTAAAACTCTTGCAACTTATCACTATTTAATCGGTTAATCTTCTTTTTTTTTGAGTTTGGATTAATGCTTGTTCTTTCTATATTTTTATTGACTACGAGATTGCTGATTGGTTTTTGGGGAGCAAAAAGACACCTCTTCGTATTTGTTACTCTGTATCACTTCCGATTACCTAAAAGTCCAGCCAAACAAAGTTCCATTTATTCCCTTCTTGTTAATCAAATAAATTAAGCTATACAATCCACAGTGTGGTCGTCTGAAGTCAGCCCAGCAGAGATCTTGTTCCTGTTTCTTGGGATATGGTTCGGCCTAGGAAGTTGTCTTTGTGGCCGTCAGTTGGGGGCCTGAAAATTTTTTCTTTTGTGAACTGAACAAAAGCTCCATTCAGATGGTTTGGGCTAGAAATCCATAATATGAGCCCAAAGCCCAATGTACATAGGTGAGTTATCGGCATGGAAGCCTGCCTTTTCTCCTTTGTTAGGTTGGGCCTCATTTGATCCTCTGTCTGCCTCTGCAACTAAGGCCCATTGGCAGAGAAGGACGTGTCACATACATAAGCATGATATATATATATTTTTTTGGAACCAAAGCATGATTTTTTTGTATTTATATTTTATCGGTTTTAATACTGTAAAAAGTATTAATCATGTTGTACAATCCAAAAATTGAAAAAAAAAGAAAAAAAAAAACTAGGCATTACAATACGGTTATGCAAATTTCGTGAGATATCATTTCAATATTCTTTTAAGAAATATATACCAACTTGTAATAGAAGCAAGAGAAGCGGAACAAAATTTTTATCTATAACTACTTTGGAATGTCAAAGTAAATTTAAAAATTAAAAAAACTTAATTCGTGTTCTATCTAATTTGTTTTGTTAACCTTTCGTTAACACACATGGAGTGATTACTGATGTCCTTGATGTCCTCAATCCATATTTATGTGAATTTTGGGATTATCATTTTAGTTCTCACTCTTAGCTGCACTTCACATAATATATAAGTGTGTATATATATATATATGTATATGTATATATATATATATATATATATATGTATGTATGTGCGTGTATATATCATTTTAATTTACTATTTAGAAATGTCAACGAACAAACTTGTAATTTTTTTTTTTTGAGAAAAAAAAAACAATCTTGTAATTAAACAAGAGAACAAAAACATAATCTTTATCTTTAAGTATTTTGCTGCATTAAACTAAATTTAAATAAAAAGATTTAATGTCTATTTTATTGAATTTGTGTTGTTTCCGTTTCCATAGTGATAACTGATAAGTGATATCCTTGGTCCATGTGTAGGTGAAATTCGGGGCCGTCTTTTCAGTTTTTACTCCAAGTGCACCGTCACTGACACGTAGAAGCAAAAAAAATAAAAATAAATAAAAATATAAAATGGAAAAAAGAAGGCTCCATTGCCTGCAGCCATCACTCTTATCACTTTACTGCAGCTCCTCAAAAAAAAAAAAAAAACCCTAAACCTCTCAACCCTAACCTTCAATTTCTCTGTTTTTTCTCTCTTACCGCCCTCAAATTTCGTCTCGGGTAACTCTTTTCATCTCAAATTGCTTTAAATTCGTTTTATTTTTTTCTTTTATTTGTTTCAATTCATCTCTGATTTTTTTTTTTAATTTATGTTTCATTTATGTTGCAGAGGTTTTGATTAATAATGTCGGACGACGAAAGAGAAGAGCAAGAGCTGGATCTCACCAGTCCTGAGGTCGTAACGAAGTACAAAAGCGCCGCCGAAATTCTCAACAGTTAGCCCGGCCACTCTCTTATTTGTTTTGACTTGTAAAATTAATTAAAAAATTTGATCTTTTTTACGTTGATTTGTGTTTACGGGTCGAATGATTTTAGTTGTTTAATGAATTTTGGGAGTTTTGTTAATGCAGAGGCATTGCAATTGGTGTTGTCTGAATGCAAGCCAAAAGCAAAGATTGTTGATTTATGTGAAAAAGGGGATGCATTCATCAAAGAGTATGGGATTCTTTCTTCTATATGTGTATATGTTTCCTTTGGCTTGGTTTTGTTGAATGGTTTATAAAAAGGTTGACTGGTGATTGGCTGTATGGGATGTAGGCAAACTGGGAATATGTATAAGAATGTAAAGAAGAAGATTGAAAGGGGTGTTGCCTTTCCAACTTGCATTTCGGTGAATAATACTGTTTGTCATGTTTCCCCACTGGCTAGCGATGAGGCTATATTGGAACAAGGTGATATAGTTAAGATGTAAGTGACGATACAGAGTTCACCTATAGATATGGCGTTTTAATTGTTATTGGAGATATTTTTGTTTGGTTTTATTTGTCAATTTGGAAGCGGAAAAAGAATGTGTATGGTGATTCATTTTTTTTTCCCATTGGTTGCAGTGATATGGGGTGTCACATTGATGGTTTTATAGCTGTAATGGCTCACACTCATATGCTTCAGGAGGGCCCTGTTACCGGTAGAGCTGCTGATGTTATTGCAGCAGCCAATACTGCTGCTGAAGTGGCTTTAAGGCTTGTTCGACCAGGGAGGAAGGTAGTGCAATGATTCGCATCATTCTTTGTTGTCTATGGGGTTTCATTTCACTTAGTTACTGCTTTTTTTTTTTTGTTGGAAAATACAGAACCTAGAAGTCACCGAAGCAATCCAAAAGGTTGCTGCAGCCTATGACTGCAGGATTGTGGAGGGTGTACTAAGTCACCAAATGAAGCAGTTTGTTATTGATGGAAACAAAGTTGTGCTGAATGTTTCCGGCCCTGAAATGAGAGTAGATGATGCAGAATTTGAGGAGAATGAGGTTTATGCAGTTGATATAGTTACTAGCACGGGTGAAGGCAAAGTAAATGGAGTTTTGGATTTAGTCTATAGAATTCTTAACTGATTTGTGTACTTTGTATAACTCATTTGAGGTGTGAATTTTGCAGCCAAAGCTGTTGGATGAGAAGCAAACAACTATCTATAAGAGAGCTGTGGACAAGAACTATAATTTGAAGATGAAAGCATCAAGATTTATTTTTAGTGAAATAAGTCAGAAATTCCCTATCATGCCATTCACTGCAAGGTGTGCAGCTCTATTGTATTACAAGTTTGTAATTTACTTGTAATACTGCCTTCATTTTGTTGTCAATTTTTGGTAGTGCTGTCTCTTTACACTTTTTTTCCTTGAAAAGGGATTTGGAAGAGAAGAGAGCTAGGTTAGGGCTGGTTGAATGTGTCAATCATGATCTCCTGCAACCATATCCTGTTTTGCATGAGAAACCTGGTAACTACTGTACTGGCATCTATGCCCTCAGTTCCTTCTGTTGTACTCAAATTTTCATTTACTAATCTTGATAAGAAAGCATGCTTTTTTATACTTTGGGATTGTCATGCAGGTGATTTGGTTGCTCATATCAAGTTCACGGTTCTGCTTATGCCAAATGGATCAGATAGAATCACATCTCATCCTCTACAGGAGCTGAAGCCCACAAAGACAGTAGACAGTGATCCTGAAATCAAAACTTGGTTATCCCTTCCGATTAAGACAAAGAAGAAAGGTGGTGGGAAGAAAAAGAAAGGTAATTTGTAACAAAACTTGGTGGATTTGTTGGGTAGAGTATTATGTATTACTATGCTCTCTTATCATAGAATTGAAGAATTATTAATATTTGATGATGTCTACATCTGTGATTGTAGGTAAGAAGGGGGACAAAGCAGAAGACTTGATGCAGACTGGGGCAGTTGATGCAGCAGCCAATGGTGCAACTCAGTGATGAGGCTTCTGAAGTGCTGATCTATTAACCAATCACCTGTTTCAAGTTTGAATTTATTAAGCTGTTTCTGGGATTGAGCAAATGAGCTAGGTGTTTTTGCCCTTCTTGGGTGATGTAATACAAATCATAGATAAAAGATATTTATCATCCTAATTATGACACCCCTGGTTTCTCATTTTCAATTGAGCAGTTGGTTGTTAAGGAACATATCAGAGATTTGCAGCATTTCAAGCATATGGCACTCTGTTATACTTTCTGCTGTTTCCTGCCATAAGTAGAACTAAACTAGTCAGAACTGAGTTAACAAATACCATTTGCTTGCTGGAAATGATGAAATTCGTTAAAAAGTTGTTTTTCTTCACATGGTAAATGCTGAAGTTAGATGCTTTAGTTCCTCTGAAAGGCGATGGTAAGATCAAGTGCAAATTGCGGTTTCTGGATGCGGTGATGTTATTGTGATTTGATTGGATATGAATATGGGTACAGGGGTGGTTAAGACTTAAAAGGGATTGGGGAAGTCAAGCAAGAGGAGTGCTTTACATGTTTGGATATGGCCTGCTTAAAGATTGTGTTTTGGTACGGGAACAGTTTAAAAGAGTTGGATGTTACTGTCAAGTATGTATTAATAGCGGCAGCTGCCAAGAGCATGATCTACTTCTTTGAAAATGAGTTCTTTTAAGGATTCTTGTTTAGGCTGATAGAGACGCTGCTTATTCAAATCCCTTTGAAAATTTTGTTTGTAAAATGGCTTTTGGAAGACAATTTTCTCATTTTGACAAATATCCTTGTGTGGTCATGGTATACGGTCTGATGCCATGAATCAACTGTGGGTAACTAGTTGAGGACGAGGGAAGGGGGTAAAATAGGTAATATTAGGAGTGACCATGAATCAACTGCGGGTAACTAGTCGAGGACGAGGGAAGGGGGTAAAATAGGTAAATATTAGGAGTAGTATCTTAAATTGTGTTGTGTATAGTAAAAAATCAGAATCAACTGGGGGTAACAAGTCTAGGAAGAGAGAAGGGGGTTAAATAGGTAACATTAGGAGTCATATTTTAAATTGTGTTGTGTATAGTAAAAATTCTGGGAATCACACCCAGCACAAATTTGGAAGAATTGATGACAGGAAAAAAAAAAAAAAAAAAAGGACGAAGCAGACGAAGAAAGTTGAGGCTCGTTGAGTAACAATACAACGTGGGCTTTAGTCTTCTAGCCCATGGATATTGACCGACTTGTGCAAGTTAAAAAAGAGAACCAAACATTGAGTTTCATAGCCATTTTTCCCGATCACAGATTATCTGAAAAATTCTGTGTCACTCTGAGGCAATGAACGTCGACATTTGCAGCATTTTTAGTCCATCTATTTTTTCTTATTTCTTGTATAAAAAGATAACAGTCTTGATTAACAATTTAAATAGTTTTTACATTATAGGAAGATATAAGAGAGCTATTTTAAAATAAAAAACAATAAAAAAATCAGATATAATCTCTTTAACCATTAATTTTGTCTTCTTGAAATTGCCATGAAAAAAATATATCAAATTATCTATCAAGGAAGGAGTTTCCATTTTCCTTTCTTGCACAAATGGGGAAAGATAAACAACCGTGTCTTTTTTTTTTTTTTTTTTTTTTGGGACAATTGGGAGAAAGTACTACTAGCAAGTAAAGAAATGAGAATAAAAATCTAGAAAATTCTCCCTGTTTTTTTGCCCTTTACTATTTTTTAAACTCAAAAAAAAAAAAAAAAAAAACCATAAAAGCCATCACGCCTCCAGTCCAGTGGTGGTGCGCTACTTCACGCCTTCTGTACAGTATCAATCCCCAGGATCCTCTGCTCCGTCTCTCACCCGCCCCCCCAAACCCCCCAACACTCCTTTCCTACTATATAAACCTCCAAACCTACTCTCTCACCTCACCGCTCCCTTCTCTTTCTTTCTCTCTCACGCACAACACACACTCGCTCTCTACAGTAATCCACATTCGAACCGATTCCAATTCTTTTTTCTTCTCAGACTACAATTAAAATGGCCAGCAACGAGCCCGAGCACAGTAGAGAGGAAGAAGAGGGCGCCGCCGCGGCAGAGGACGAAGATACCGGAGCTCACGTTGCACCTATTGTCAAACTCGAAGAGGTTTCCGTTACCACCGGCGAAGAAGAAGAGGACGCCATTCTCGATCTGTACTTTACTTTTTCCTTTTTTTTTTTAAATTTTGTTATGTTCTCGCTTTTCTCTTGATCTGCTCCAATTCTAGGGTTTATGATGGTTAAGAAAATTCTAGTTTTGTTTTTTAATTTTTGAATTGTGAAATAGGAAAGCGAAGCTTTATCGATTTGATAAGGACGGAAATCAATGGAAGGAGAGAGGCGCTGGAACTGTGAAGTTGTTGAAGCATAAAGAGACTGGAAAAGTTCGTCTCGTTATGCGTCAATCTAAGACTCTTAAGATCTGCGCTAATCATCTCGGTCTGTTTCTGTTTCTGTTTCTTTTGTTTTTTTTTAAATTTAATCTTGTTTATGGAATTTTCCTTAATTGGCGTGTTGGTCATTAATTTGCATTGGGAAATTGTGATCTGAAAGGATTTGTGTTATTCTGCAGTTGCTCCGACTATGACAGTTCAGGAACACGCTGGAAATGACAAGTCTTGTGTGTGGCATGCTGCGGATTTTGCAGATGGTGAAGTCAAGGATGAGATGTTCTGCATGAGATTTGCATCTGTTGAGAGTAAGTACTATATTTTACTGTGGATCATTGCATTTCTTTCTGATGTATTTGAGCATGTGTTTGTTTGATGAATTGCTAAAGACTGTCTGAGGTTGAAGTTATCTGCTTGTTTGATGACTTATTATATGTATATATGAGTACATGCTCATACAATCTTTTGGAGAATGATTGAATCAGATTTTTGGACACGTGTAGTATTAGACTCTAGCTCTGTAGTATTATACTTGAGTTCATTTCGGGCTTATGGGTGCATTAAATTGATACGCAAGAAGCTTCAAATTCCTTGCAACAATTGGTTGATATTTGTTGTTAGCTGTCGGATGAGCATATCATTTGTATATATGTGTTAAAGTTTAGGTATGATAGGCTTGTTGCTTAGCTTATCTGTCAATGACTAGAACTTGGATATCTTGCCACATCAGATGGAATCCAATGTCTTAGCGTGTTTTAAGGTTGCTTCTCGATGAATTTGCTTCTGCTGAATGTTTTCTATCTGATGTTGTTGCTGTAGATAGTCTATTTCGTAAGCAAAAAAAGTGAGTCATGTAGCACTTTCCTACACAAAAAGGGAAAATTTTTTTATAAAGGTTATTACTTAATTTTTATGAATGGTATTACTGAAACAAATTTTAAAGACAGGGCACCCACCTGAAGGTTAACATCTGTTATGTAACAGGATCATTGAGTTTTGATCCCATAAATGCTTTTTTTTTTTCATAACTAATTATTTCCATGTACATGACAGTTTTTGCGGTTTTTTTCAGTATTCTTTCCCTATTTGGTTTTTATATTCTTCAACTGGTTTCCAGATACGCAATTAATGCTGGAGAAGATATAAGTTTCCCCCTAAAAACAAGTGCAATGATGAAGTGGTTTATTTTTTGTTATTACCTAACATGATCATCATTGTTAGTAAACAAGATTGGAAAATGTTGGAAAGCTTCAGAATAGTTATTTCTATATTGAAATGACACTGACTTAATAGAAGACTAGATACTTGTGCCTCATGATTTAATTCTTATCTTGTTAGATTGAGACACTCAATTTGGGAAGATAGAGTAATTCTGTCACTCTCTTGAAAGCAATTAATGTCTGCTGGCTGCAGCTATTTGAAAGATTTCCATTTTCCACTTGTCAATTTTCTTGCTGAAGCCTGCTAACTTCTGTTTGATGATCCATTTGATTAATATGTTGGACTTCTTTGTTTTTACTTTGAATTCATGTGCAATTTGAAGATGCCTCTGTCAGACCACATATGGGCCTTGATGACAGGTATCATGTTATTATACGTGGCTAATGATACACACTCTGAGGGATCAAAGACACTTACAAAGACTCTCTCTCTCTCTCTCTCTGCATGTGTGTGTATGCATAGATTTTAAATTTAGATGCTAAAACAAGAAATAAATCAATGGATGATGGATCACCCTGAGTATGTATTTATAATCAGTTGACATAGTTAAGTTATCAAAGTAGGAGATGAAGAACTTTGAATGCCTTAAGGGACTTGAGAGATGAGTCTTCTAATAATTGAATTTAGTGGCACATTTGTTTTGATTATGGAAGTTGTATTCGTTCATGTTTTTATGGAGGATCTGTCACCGTGTTTGGGTTGGATCCCTTGTTCTATTGCTTATGTAATATTTTCCTTCTCTGTTTAGATTGCAAAACCTTTATGGAAAGGGTTCAAGAAATTGCTGAATCCCAAAAGAATAAAGAGGAAAATAAAGAAGCTTCTGCTGCTGCTGGACTGCTTGAGAAGTTGAGTGTTGAAGACAAGGAAGGCAAAGAGAAAGCTGAAGAGAAATCCAAAGAAGAGGCTTCTGCTGCTAGCAAGGAAAAGGAATTCGAAAGTGAAGATAAGGAAACTACCTCTTCGACCTGAGAGAATACTAATGCCTTCAGTTCACATTTCTTATTTGGTGAAGTTACAACTCTCACCTCAGTCACCACCCATTTCATGGTTTGTCTAGTCTGTTGAGGTCAATGGAGTGTCAGTTATGGATGAAAATGGTGTGGATTTTCTTAGGTCAGGTGTCCAAATCTGTCAATGGTCGGTTAACTTTGAGTCCTTTTTTCTGGGGCGTCAACATTATTCTGATTTTTGGTATTGTGTGCGAGTATAACTAGAGGTTTTGGCCAGCGGTAAATGTGCCTGGAGATGCTTTGTTTAGTTGTATGCTTGAGGGCGATGCACCCCTACAAATTACAACAGCTTCCGTTACCAAAAAGGTTAGGAAAAAAATTGTTTGAATGTCATGTTATTTCTACCTTCTGTTTGGTTTTACAAGCATTAGCTGGTATTAGTGGACCTCAGTATGGTTGTGCAGCCATGTGAAGGATGCTTATGAAGCATTTATTAGATTTTGGAATCCCCATAAATCTGGTGATCTTTTGACGGTTGATGAAAGGTGGTTCAAACATTGTATGATCTTGTGTTTGAATGTTCTTTCCTTCTCACTTTAGCAAGGTGAGGGTGCGGGCAATTCACACAGGACTACTTGCTTAAAAACAGATGGGATAATATACTGGTAAAGAAAGGGCCTATCATTCAAATTAGAGTGGATACCAGATTTAACTCGAAAATTATATTTGACTGCATCAGGAGTAACTCTGTTAGGATCTCCTCATCTAGATCAATCACTAAGAAGATTAATGATAGGATCCTTCTTATCAAGATTGAACACTAAGAAGATTAATGATAAGACGCACCAACATTAATAATACTGATCTTTGGGACTTGTTGAGCCTAGAAGGGACTTGGTTTTTAATGAAGAGATATGTAGCAGCAATATACAATATGAAATAGAGAGTGAGTGAGAAGACCCTGAACCTTATCACCTACTCATCTCATAACCAGTAATGCAGGACCGGCGGCCAAGATGAAGAAATGGAAACATGACATGAAGAAGCTGAAAGGAATCAATGAACCTAGTTTTATCATATAATAAATAACCAAAAAGCGAAATTGTCAGGTCCGTAATATACCCAAGAACTCGAATTACATCTCGTTCTTGTTTTTGTGATTCTGCCTGCAGAAGTTGCCGAAACCTCCGTGTAAGATGTTTACTAGTACTTTTTACGCTCCTTTTGTCCCTACCAGTTTGTTCCACAATGGCCCAAGGAACCCTGCTTACGATTTTCAGTTTGATTCAATAGCTGTGCACAGATGTAAGGATCGCATTAAATGCTTGATAAAGAAAGCATGCCAAACACATTCTTCACCTCTGGTGCAAATTATCGTTTCTTGATCCGTAGTCTACGGCCAACCCATGCAGTTGTCTACTATCAAATTCGCGCAATATAAGCTGTACGGTTGGTACGCAAATCTTTTTTGTTGTTCCTTTGGAGAAAATCACAAGACCATCTTGGCTGTCAAATGGCATGATTTTCAGTACATTGTATGGTGCCTCTGGTGTTCGGATTCGATACATTGCAATAGTAGGTGCTTTATCGTCCTGCTGTGGGCTCAAAATTTAGTTTGGTGGGGTTATTGTTGACCACTGATTATTAGATAACCTATTTTTGTAGTTGCATGCCCGGCCAATCTATTATCCGGAGCCTGAGAAACATTATGTGATTTTCTGGTTTGAAAGTTCTAGAGTTAACTTTGAGCAACAAAATCAATCGAAGGGTATTAACTTCTTTATCAGAATGTTCAAAAAAAAAAAAAAAACTTCTCTATCAGAACCACTAGCCAAAATAATACGACCTGAAACATATTACAACCCATCAACTCCTATAACCAAGGAAAGCTTTCTTGATTCAGATTAAAATGATTCATTATCGGTGGTTGTTAAAAGACAATTGTTACTTTAAACTTCACTAGAATGGGATTGTTAACGTTACGGGCACTCATCAAATTACTTCTCAAAATTATTTAATCCATGTTATTACGTTTTTAGATCGGTGGAAAACCAAAAATTATTGGACTACCTTGGGTGTTAGAAAAGCATTTCATCTCTACACCAACACAAAATAGAAGAAGTTTAACAATAATGGACATGGCTACTTGCCACTCGGTGAAGAGTATGGGGTACCACACTTTCTTTTTCAGCCAGGAAAATACAAGGTTATTTCGAACAGATGGCAGATTCGGGGCTATTACTATTACAATTTAGAACCTAACCGAAACTAGCTTTTACTGTGGTGAATTCTAAGTGGTCCAATTTGATACGGAGCATTCATATAGATATATGGTCCAATTCAACGTCACCTTCTGTGGCCCATCACAAAGTAATTTCAGTGTGTGACAGATGCTAAAGCTCCCTCCTACTGGATAGCGGATAATGGGTATCAACCCAAATAAAAGAAAGAAAATAAAAAAAAAAAGGAATGAAATAGCCAATAAAATAAAATTGGCTATTCATATTTTACATCAGAGAAATACCCCAACGAGACAAAAGCCCATAAATTTAGGTAGACAATAGACATTTTATTTATGTTAGTGCTAGAATTATTCTTATCTGTTTTACTAAAGATATCATAGACAAAGACGGTACAAATATAGCTATTTTGTTCATTCTATATTTTGTGATTAGATTTAACTAAACAAAAATTGATGTCTTACATTTTTTTTTTCTCATTTTTTCCTTCAAAGTATTGGATATTCCTAGTCCAGTTTAACTTTAATGTCAAATGATAACTATGTTATCGTATAGGGAATAGTTATTAGGCAGGCCAAAAGTAAGAATATTGAAGATATTCATCCTAGAATAGAGAAGCAAAGCTAGAGCTGGCAAATGTAATGCATATTGTAACTTTGACGTAAGGATTCGCAAAGGGGAACTTTTTCCACAAATCATTTTCTTCTTCTTTTGCTTTCAGACATTGAAAAACCTTTTTTCGTACTATCCAACATCAAACCGCTTCTCAGCTTTGTTGGGACCGTACTAGTTAAAAAAAAAAAAACAAAAGAAAATCCCTTGCGGCATAAATTGACAAATTTAAACAAAAAATTGCAACATTAGTTAAAAGGATAATAAAGATAATATGATCATCAATATCCATAACGGGAAATCTTGAATTCGTTGAAGAATAAAAGACAACAAGAAGCTACTTTCAACCATACAATAAGAAGATACTTGGAGAGATCTAAATGCAGTTTAAGGAATTTAATTTAATTTTTCACGTAAATTTGTTGGAGGAAGGAATGTCCAAAGGACTCAAAATTGGAAGTGGTTTAATGCTTCAAGTTTCCTTTTACAGTCCACATATTCTAAAAGTCAAAAAATCAAATCAGGAACTAAATCAAGTATGGTACGAAAATTAGACTTGCTTGATGTGTACTTATTAAGGAAATGCGTGTGATTATGCTGAAAAAAAAGGGTATATCTCTAGCTTACAAGGGTAAACAATTAAGTATGGCGAATTTCATGCTATCACCTTGTGACACGATATTTACATGATGAATTGGTAGGTGAAATCAAGAAAAAGATTAGGAGTTCGACAAGACAAGTGGTTATAAAATTCTTGTGTGAAATTACATGTCAATTGTATAGTTCAAGAGGTAAACTTCATAGTTTCATCTTCAGACTCAGACAAATTGACAGGAATCATATGTAACGGTGTTCCAGAATTGAAAATTTTTTTAAGTGAATTTGATTCACGGCTTTACTTGTGAATCTCATAACTTAAAAAAGTATTATGTAATCAAAGCAATACATTATGATTTAGAAAATAGATATAATTATATCTAAAGTTTTAAATCACGAGATCCACAATATATTACCGTGAATGGTTTACATACCTAAAGTTAGTCACGAGGTCCGCCATGCATCATTCTAATTACACAGTACTCTTTTTGGTCATGAAATTTATAGTTAGAGCTTTGAATTGATCCACCTAAGAATTTTCAATAGAATTGCTTCAACAAAAACTTCAGTGTCATGAATTTCTTCAAATCGCTACAATTATGTACTATTTCTAAGATTTAGCATTTTTGCCCCACCAAATTTGATTAATGATAACTTCTTACCAACAAACAAAGATTCTAGAATATACTACACCCTTCCATTAATCCATCTACCCCTGTATCAAGACAAAAAAAAAAAAAAAAAAAAGAACAGGGAAAATACCATATACTATCGTAATTCATAAATAACTCAATTATAGACTCATTAAATGAATTTGGAAGACGAATACATCCTATAAGTTGATTAATAGCTATAATTATACCCAAAGTTTTGCTAGTTTATCATAATTTCGTCATGCATTAAACACTTATTTACCAAAATTTTCACCACTTAAAAATTTCAGATTATACGTAATCTCTAATCTCTTATTGACTTGTTCAGATTAATTTTGATAGTGCAAACAGGTGCACCTCTTGACTAAGCCGAAAAAGAAATAGAAATCCAAAACTAGTACTATACAGGTACATAGGATAAACATTGACCATGAGAGAGAGAGAGAGAGAGAGAGAGAGAGAGCATTTATTGCATTCTGCAACTTCTTTGCGTACACATCATTTGCCTGCTTACTTGACTGACTGACTCATGTACGTGTTCGCTGTCTTTAGTTCCTCCTACGTTCGCTACGTCCTCCTCACTCTTTATATCTTGACTCTTTTGAGTCTTCCCTCCCTCTTCCTCAGCTTTCTTGCTCTTCTTGGTCATCACATTTAAATTAAGGGCCCTTTTTATTTGCACAAAAAACTCTCATTACAAAAATTTCTTGCTATCTATTTTCTTTTCTTTCGAGTCCAGCCGGCAATGGACTCATCACCCCACCAAGAATCTGCAAAAAATGGAAGTCCTGAACAGGTAACAGAAATAATTCCTCTGTTTTCTTAATTGGGCCATTTTAAATTCTTCAATTTTTAAGTGTTATTCCACCGATTCTTTTAATGCATTGATTCTTAGAGAGTACTTTTGTTGTGTATTTTGCTGAATAAAACTCGTCATTGTCCGAAATATTGACACAAGTCAATGCATGATCCACTTTTAGATTTTTCTAGTGGAAAGATGAAGTAAATGTAGATTTTTTGGTACAATGGTCAATTTTGCTGCAAATATGAAGGGTACAAAATAATATTAGTAGGACAATTATTATGAATTAAATGATGCTATCTAAGAATGGAAATGGTGGCATTATCTATATGCACAAGTGTTAACATGACCATTCTGCCTTTCTAAGAGTAGTCCATATGGTAGGCAGGACAACATCAGAAAGATATGTGCTAATGCTAACAGTGCAAGCTTTCATGAATTTGGGTCCCCTAATTGGGTCTATAAGATAAACTAGGATTTTGTTGCTGGTGCTTGCATGTACTGTTTTTTTGCCTGTTAAAGTGATGTTGTAAGTGAAGTTTCTAATGAAGTGATGGCTGAGTATCATAAATTATTAGGTGGCTGGTGATGCTTTTCATTTGTATTACTTATAAATCATGATGCCTCTATTAGATGGCTGAATTATTCTAGTTGACTCAATTGCCTTACTCTCCAACCACCGAGGACATGGAATTTGCAATAAATTTCTCTTAGATTTCTGAAAACGCAAATGGCAATAATCATTTGAAAAACGAAGAATATATATCTTTTCTTTAACTACAAATGAAATCATTTACCAAAAAAAAAAAAAAAAATTCTTGGTATTTGCGATTTACAACCCTTCCCTTGAGTGAATATTTATGGTCCTTATCAGAAGAGCAGGACTTTGTATTTCATCTAAATTAAAAGGCTTCTTTTTTTTTTTTGTGTTTTTTGGCTAAACATTTATTGAACTTGATCTAATATTTTCTTCTGTCCTCAATAAGAATTCGAAGAAGGCATCATGCATGTCTGTTCTCACATTGGCTTATCAGAGTCTAGGAGTTGTTTATGGTGATCTCAGTACTTCCCCTCTCTATGTTTACAAGACCACATTTTCTGGAAAGCTTAGGGTTCATGAGGATGACGAGGAGATTTATGGGGTGCTTTCCTTCATCTTCTGGACAATTACTCTTGTTGCTCTTTGTAAATACATATTTATTGTCATGTCAGCTGATGATAATGGAGAAGGTATAGTTCGTCATCTTCTTGGTCCTTCCTTATGATGCTCTTTAGAAGTGCAAGAACACTACATTCTTGTTACGAATTACAAATTGGTTATATTATCTAAGAGTATCTCTTAAAAATGGAATCTAAAGGAGAAACTTATTTACTAGAGCAGTCTCATTCTTGAGGCATTACTGTCATGAACCAGTGTGATGTGTTGTTCAACTTAGGTGTTAACCAATTTTCCTATCTCATTGTTAGAGCTTACGGAACATTTTAGGTGGATATTGTCCTATATCCTTTATATGACTGTTTACCCAAATTCCTTTTTTATGTACCTATTTTAAATGTGCATTGGAGGCCTAAATGTTCTAGAAACATAGAGACAGACTTGCTCAAAATTTTGCTGAATGTACACTTCCTTTGACCCTACCAAGAAGATGTTTGTATCACCTTTTTGTCGATGTTACAGGAGGCACCTTTGCATTGTACTCGCTACTGTGCAGACATGCAAGACTCAGCATTCTTCCCAATCAACAGGATGCGGATAAGAAATTGTCTTCTTATGCAGTAGAAGGGTCAGCAGACACTAAGCAGAGCACTTTTGTGAAGTCACTTTTTGAGAAGTACCCAAAACTTCGACATGGACTTCTGATTTTTGTTCTTCTGGGGACTTGTATGGCCATCGGCGATGGCATATTTACTCCTGCAATATCAGGTAAAAAGATGCAACTTCCTTGATACAGTTTCCAAAGTTGTGACTAACTGGTGGCATTGGAAGTTACTTTCACTTATTCTGTATCCAAACCCTGTAAGCATAATGTAGCTTTAGATGTCCGAAATTTGAAAAAAGAACTCATTTGATCTTCTCCTGCAGAATGTTTCTTTCACTTTTTCAGACTGTAACTGTCTTAGTAAAAATTGATGCATTTCCATTTTCAGTTCTTTCGGCTGTTTCAGGTGTTCAAATTAAAGTCTCAGAACTTCATGAAAGTGAGTCAATATCATAAGCTAGTTTGTGGATCTTTGTAGGGATTCAGTCAATATTGACCCCTATCTTTCTGCATTCTTACTAGTCTATCTCTTACTATGTTTTTCTTCCAGATTTTGTTGTGGTTATCTCCTGCGTCATTCTGGTGGGATTATTCTATATTCAACATCATGGAACAAGTAGAGTTGCTTTTTTATTTGCTCCAATTGTGACAGCATGGCTGCTCTGTATTAGCGGCATTGGCATATATAACATATTCAGGTGGAATCCACAAATATATCAAGCTCTATCTCCAATTTACATGTTGAAATTTTTTAAAGAAACAGGGTGGCAAGGTTGGGTATCTTTAGGTGGAGTAGTTCTTTCAATTACAGGTATCTTCCGGACTCCTTCACTCTTCTGATATATTCTTGCTGGTCGGGTAAGTACCTTGAATCTTCACCTTATTGAAATCCTTGCACAGGCGTAGAGACAATGTTTGCTGTTTTGGGCCATTTTTCGGCATTGTCTATTAAGGTAAACTGTTAGTCAACAGAACTACATGGTTTCAGTGACTGCAAATCAGAAAAAAAAAAGAAAATTATTTGCATATTCTCTTGTAATATTTTGAATAACACCTCAGGTGGCTTTTATATTTCTTGTATATCCATGCCTGATCCTTGCATATTTGGGTGAGGCTGCATATCTCTCTCAACATCATCAGGATATTGAAAGAAGCTTCTACAAAGCCATACCAGGCAAGATGTCTATGAAAGCTTCCCAGTCACCGGCTATATTTCATTATTATCTCTTCTACTTATTCTAATTATCTATGTGCAGAAGCTGTATTCTGGCCAGTGTTTATAGTGGCCACTTTAGCAGCTGTTGTGGGAAGTCAAGCTGTAATATCTGCTACCTTCTCAATCGTAAGCCAATGCTGTGCATTACATTGTTTTCCTCATGTGAAGATTGTCCATACCTCAAGTAAAATATATGGTCAGATATACATCCCAGAAATCAACTGGATATTGATGTGCCTGTGTTTAACTGTGACAATCATTCTGAGAGACACGAACAATATTGGACATGCTTATGGTAAAAACTTGGACCACAAATATATCAGTATCACATCTAAACCATCTTATGTGAGAACTGACCATATTCTTGTGTTTTTTCCCTGTGTCTTGGCAGGACTTTCAGTCACATCTGTTATGTTTGTAACAACATGCTTGATGACTCTGGTGATGATAATAGTGTGGAAGCAAAAGTCTATAGTGGCTGCTGCCTTCTTGGTAATTTTCGGGTCAGTAGAGCTCCTATACCTGTCAGCAGTCTTGTTTAAGGTCCCAGATGGTGGTTGGATTTCCCTCCTGTTGTCTTGGACTCTTATGGCCACAATGTTCATCTGGAACTATGGATCGCTCAAGAAGTACCAGTTTGATTTGGAGAACAAGGTCTCAATGGACAGGATATTATCTTCAGGACCTAGTCTTGGAATGGTTCGAGTTCCTGGAATTGGCCTTGTTTACACAAATCTAGTGACAGGCATACCAGCTATTTTTGGGCACTTCGTGACAAACTTGCCTGCTTTTCATCAAGTTCTAGTTTTTGTATGTGTAAAGTCTGTTCAAGTT